>BSBK01008686.1:22500-575000 GCA_027943335.1 Chamaecyparis obtusa
GATAGATGGTGATGGGTTCACATAACCTACTGGTTCAGTTGTTGTTGCAGGAACATGGCTGCGAACATACATGATTAGAAAGAATGGAGTTCCCGCATTTGAAGACTATGAGAAGCACAAAACTATTCTCATGTATTCACACCTTGTTATAGCAACAAATGTCAATTTTTCAAAGCATCAAGGAAGACCAAAGACAAAAGAAATTTGGACTATTACTACTACTGATCATGAAGCACTATTGGAGACCCTGAAGCAAAGAGATGACCCTTCAAGAACACTTGACTAGGTAATAAGTTAACTTAGTGCATTGTTTTCTAAGTTCGTTAAGCTTAATTTCAATACATTAATTTGACCTTTCTTAGATTGTATTTTGAGTCAATAAACTTGGTTTTGTATGTGGATTGTAACTTGTGCAGGAGCACCTATGAAGATGCCTACGGTCACCATGGATCCAATCATAGATAGAAGGACAAAAGGATCCTTAATGGTTAATTGAGATCTTTTGAAGCCTATAATGGCAATTTGTAACAATCAATTTGATTTAAAAGTTAAATGTCCTAAAACTCTTCATAAGGACTTATGACCAAAATCATGTATGGGTGGCCAATAGTGCCAAGAAGGGATCTTACATGTCATATACTTATGTCATTTGCATGGTTTGAATTCTTACATGTTTGATTGTTGTTTCTAATGCTTTAAGGATATTATTTTTTATCATTTCAAACAATCTATAAAAGTTAAACCTCAAACATAATAAGCTCCATAATTAAAATTTCACAAGCTTAATCATGATTAATTTCACAGTTCAAATTTCAAACATACCACTAACAGTTAGTTGAAAGCGGCTCAACAACGTATCTTTCAAACTGGTAGTGATCTTCTATGGCTCATATCTTAGACCTCATGATAGGTATCAACAAACTGTTAGGTGCTACGAGATTGTGTTTCTGAGGTCTACAATAACCTCTCTCAGTTTTGGGCGATTCAACTTCATTTGCATTTGGCAAGGCGATCTCAGTCGATGCCAAAACTTGCAATGAGGATTAGTTGAAAGTGGCTCAACAGCGTATCTTTCAAACCATCTAACCTGGCATCAAACCATCTACTCCATCGGCTCCGGTTGGCTAGGTAAATGCCAGTGACAACCCCATTTTTCCCACAGAGTCACCGGAATGCTCGCGACCACGCTCGACCCAAGTGACCCCAAGGTGCACTAAGCACAATTGGGCAGAGATCTTCCAGGGCTCGTATCTTAGACCTCATGAGAGGTATCAAAAAACCATTAGGTGCTACAAGATCATGTTTTTGAGTTCTACAATAACCTCTCTCATTTGGCAAGGCGATCTCAGTCGATACCAAAACTTGCAGTGAGGATCAGTTGAAAGTGGCTCAGCAGCGTATCTTTCAAACCATCTGACCTGGCATCAAACCATCTGCTCCATTGACTCCGGTTGGCCAGGTAAATGCCAGTGACAACCCTGTTCTGCCCACAGAGTCACCGGAATGCTCGCGACCACGCTCGACCCAAGTGACCCCAAGGTGCACTAAGCACGATTGGGCAATGATCTTTCATGGCTCGTATCTCAGACCTTGTGATAGGTATCGACAAACCATTAGGTGCTACAAGATCATGTTTTTGAGGTCTACAATAACCTCTCTCATTTTTGGGTGATTCAACTTCGTTTGCATTTGGCAAGGCGATCTCAGTCGATGCCAAAACATGCAGTGAGGGTTAGTTAAAAGTGGCTCAGCAGTGTATCTTTCAAACCGTCTAACCTAGCATCAAACCATCTGCTCCATCGACTCCGGTTGGCCAAATAAATGCCAGTGACAACCCCATTCTACCCACAGGGTCACCGAAACTCTCGCAACCACGCTCGACCCAAGTGACCCCAAGGTGCACTAAGCATGATTGGGCAATGATCTTGTGGGGCTCGTATCTCAGACCTCATGAGTGGTGTAGGGTACCCTCCACTAGTAGGAATTTGAATTGCTTTGTGTTTTTAATAAATAGGATGGATCTAAATAGATCATCCTAATTTTGGTTTGAAAACCTTGATGTATGATCAAGAATCTTTTGGCAATGTTATAAGCCTAAGATACCTTAGGTCATAGGGTTTACCTAGTTAGTGATAATTTGCTAGGTTAGGCTTATGGAGTTTTAAAGGTTAATTTTAGATTATATTTACTTTAAAAATCATGTTGATAGGTTTTTATCTCAAAGAGAAATCATAAACTCTATCGAGTTCAAAAAAATTGCAAAAATGCAATATAAGTTGTTGCAACTTTCTAAAAGTTGCTCGAGAGATTGGAATTGGAAACCCAAGAGTCAAATAGGTTCTCCAATCAATATACCTTCATTTTTAAGGTTATATATGCTTTTCACTTCGAACCATAATGGTAAGAAGTTGATTTTTGTAAACTAGTGCCATAAATGAGGAATAGAAACCATTTTTGAGCCATTTCTCATAATTGTACGAGCGTGTACAGGCTTACAAAGCCAAGATTTTCATGTGACAATATTTCATTGCATGTTATTTCACCTTAATGTTGATTTGGTAGATATTTAGATTCATTGGTTAAAGTTATCTCAGTTTTTCTCAAAACAGTTCAGGAAACAAACTTTTCTAGAGCCCTGAACACTAATGGCACCCTAACTTGCATTCTAACTGTAGGTTTTACCTAAGAATTTGGAAAATTAAAGTTAGGTATATATGCCAATGGATTCCAAAGGATCATGCATTGGCTCGAAGGGCAAGGCCCTCATGCATCAGGCCCTAGACTGAATTTTTGTGAGGATTCAATCTAGAAAGTAGGAGAAAATTGTAAAGAAGTGTATAGAGTAGATAAGTGAGTGAAGAAATGGTGGTTTTGAGTCATTTAGAATTGGAGAAGAGTATTTGAAGCCCTGTATCAGTTCCATGAACCCTATACCTCATACTTGCTTTGTAAACCAAGCCTAACTAAGCCAATTAGGTCTGTGTCCAAGGTGGGTGTTAGGTGGTGCTGGAGTGGATTTGGAAGGCAAGGCTTTGGAATCTTAAATAACTTCCAAATGGGTGTCTTAAAATGCCCTGATTGTGTCAAGATACTCAGTTGTCAAAAAGTTAGAAAAGAAAACCTATGTTGAGAAGGCTACAAGGAAATTGGTGTGCAGGTCTAGTTTGCTATGGTATGGTTGTGATGGGAGTAAACCAAGGGTTATTTCAGAGGCCTTAGGTCATATGAGGACCATCTACATGCTTGGGAGTGGTCAAGAAGTCCACTGGTGAAGAGTTCTAACAATAAGTTAGTTTTAGGCCTAGTGTCCCTAAAGCTGAAAAGGCATTGAAGTTTGATTGAGTGTATAACTTTGCAAAGGGAGTTTATTGGGATAGAAGTCCATTTAATTGGTTGTGTTACACCATCATAATATTTTGGGAATACCCTTAAGCCGTTGTAGTTGGTTGGTGAGTTGTGGGAGCTAAGAGAAGGGCACTCCACTTTCTTGTTGATACCTCTGTATTAGTGAGAGGTATCGACAAACTGTCAAGTGCTACAGGATCATGTTTTTGAGTTCTACAATAACCTCTCTCAGTTTTGGGCGATTCGACTTCGTTTGCATTTGGCAAGGCAATCTCAGTCGATGCCAAAACTTGCAGTGAGGATCAGTTGAAAGTGGCTCAGCAGCGTATCTTTCAAACCGTCCAACTTGGCATTGAACCATCAGCTCCATTTGGCTGGGTAAATGCCAGTGACAACCCCGTTCTACCCACAGAGTCACCGGAACGCTCGTGACCACGCTCGACCCAAGTGACCCCAAGGTGCACTAAGCATGATTGGGCAGCGATCTTGCGAGGCTTGTATCTCAGACCTGGTGAGAGGTATCAAAAAACTGTTAGGTGCTATGGGATCTTGTTTTTGAGGTCTACAATAACCTCTCTCAATTTTGGGCTATTCGACTTCATTTGCATTTGGCAAGGCAATCTCAGTTGATGCCAAAACTTGCAGTGAGGGTCAATTGAAAGTGGCTTAGCAGCGTGTCTTTCAAACCGTCTGACCTAGCATTGAACCATCTTCTCCATCAACTCCATTTTTCCAAGTAAACGCCAGTGACAACCCCATTCTACTCACATAGTCACCGGAACACTCACGACCACGCTCGACCCAAGTGACCCCAAGGTGCACTAAGCACGATTGGGTAGTGATCTTGTGGGCCTCGTATCTCAGACCTCATGAGAGGTATCGACAAACTGTCAAGTGCTACGGGATCATGTTTTTGAGGTCTACAATAACCTCTCTCAGTTTTGGGCAATTCGACTTTGTTTACATTTGGCAAGGCAATCTCAGTTGATGCCAAAACTTGCAGTGACGGTCAGTTGAAAGTGGCTCAGCAGCGTATCTTTCAAACCGTCTGACTTAGCATCGAACCGTCTACTCCATCAGCTCCGGTTGGTCGAGTAAACACCAGTGACAACCCTATTCTGCCCACAGATTCACCAGAACGCTCGCGACCACGCTCGACCCAAGTGACCCCAAGGTGCACTAAGCACGATTGGGCAGTGATCTTGCGGGGCTCATATCTTGGGCCTCGTGAGAGGTATCAACAAACTACCAGGTGCTACGGGATCATGTTTCTGAGGTATACAATAACCTCTCTTGGTTTTGGGCAATTCAACTTCATTTGCATTTGGCAAGGTGATCTCAGTCAATGCCAAAACTTGCAGTGAGGGTCAATTGAAAGTGGCTCAGCAGCGTATATTTCAAATCGTCTGACCTGGTATCAAACCGTCTACTTCATCAACTCTGGTTGGCTGGTTAAATGCCAGTGACAACCCTGTTCTGCCCACAGAGTCACCGAAACGCTCGTGACCACGCTCGACCCAAGTGACCCTAAGGTGCACTAAGCACGATTAGGCAGTGATCTTGCGGGGCTCATATCTCAAACCTCGTGAGAGGTATCAACAAACCGTTAGGTGCTACGAGATCATTTTTTCAAGGTCTACAATAACCTCTCTAGATTTTGGGCGATTCGACTTCATTTGCATTTGGCAAGGCGATCTCAGTTGATGCCAAAACTTGTAGTGAGGGTCAGTTGAAAGTGGCTCAGCAGCGTATCTTTCAAACCGTCTAACTTAGCATCAAACCATTTGCTCCATCAGCTCTAGTTGGCTGGGTAAATGCCAGTGACAACCCCGATTTGCCCATAGAGTCACCAAAACACTCGTGACCACGCTCAACCCAAGTGACCCCAAGGTGCACTAAGCACGATTGGGTAGTGATCTTGCGGGGCTCATATCTCAGACCTCATGAGAGGTATCGACAAACTGTCAAATGCTACGAGATCATGTTTTTGAGGTCTACAATAACCTCTCTTGGTTTTGGGCGATTCAACTTCGTTTGCATTTGGAAAGGTGATCTCAGTTGATGCCAAAACTTGCAGTGAGGGTCAGTTGAAAGTGGCTCAGCAACGTATCTTTCAAACCGTCTAACCTAGCATCGAACCGTCTACTCCATCGGCTTCGGTTGGCCGGGTAAACGCCAATGACAACCTCATTCCACCTGATGGAGCCTTAATTTTTTACAAAAATTAGGGCCTCCATTTGAGAAATAATGTTGGAGATTTGATAAGGTTGTCATTGATGTCATTGAAGATTTTTTGGTTGCTCACAAGATATACAAACACATACTATTAAGTGGAGATAAAAACTAGGACAGATAGCAAAGACTATTGAATAAATAGCGTCGAAAACTATGCAACTTGGCAACGTTGGAACATTAAACATCATATCAGCATTCGAATGGAGTGAAGTATACACACCAGCAATTAATGATCAAAGCCAACCCAAATAAATTTCATTTCCTCGTAGATGTTAATAGCTGCAGCATATTACAAAGATGACAAACATATTATTTGGAAGAATATTACAAGAGGCGGTAAAGTAAAACTCATCATGAATGTCCAGTCAGCAATAATCAACCCATGAAGCAACAACTTCATCAAATGAAGTGAACACAACATGAGTTAAAGATTGATTAAACATATGCATATGAAGACATTCGAAGGAGCCATGCAGTAATAAAAAATAAATATACACAGTGCTGAGCATAGTTCGAAGGCAGTATTAAAATCATTCAATGAACATTTGAGAGACAATATATTCAAGAGATGTGTTTTTGTAAGTCTGAGGGATATCATGTTGCGCAAGCAATCATATATTATACACATCGAAAAAGTCAATAGTCACATGTCATATCTATCAATGGTAATATCAAAGATTGGAAATGAAGACCATATGTTAGCTTGTGGTGACTAATCAGGAAAGTACTATCCAGGAAAGTACTGTACACTTTTCCTCCCGACTACTTTTTTCGGTTATTTGGGCCGACTACTTATAACTCATTCTAACCCTAAAGCGGGAAAATATTGTATAATATAGCTTAGGGTTAGGGATTTTTTACGATGTATGATTTTAGTACTTGCGGCAGAGTTGGGCTGTAAGGGATTACGGATTGTAATCAGGTTGTAATCACTGGATAATAATAATATTGGACTTGCTGTTGGTGGACGTAGCCCAGGGATTGGGTGAACCACGTTAAATCTGTGTGCCATTGTGTTCTATTTTGTGTGGTTTATTATTTTCTGATATTAGTTATATTTGCACATAATTGTTATTTCTGCCTTGTTAATCCTAACAAGTGGTATCAGAGCCAGGTTATTTCATTCATTCTTTCATCTATTCTCTGAAGAAGGTCTCACGAGTTAGTGGGAGAGTCTCTCGGTTAAGTGGGAGAAATGGCAGAAGAGGGTAGGCTGAAGGTTGATAAGTTTAATGGGCAGAACTTCCAGTTATGGAAGATGCAAATGGAGGATTATCTCTATCAGAAGGATCTATGGCGGCCATTAGAGGGAGTAGCCAAGAAAGAGCAATCAATGTCTCAGGAGGATTGGGATATTTTGGATAGGAAGGCACTGGGGAGTATTCATCTATGCCTGGCACAATCGGTGGCATTCAATATTACTGAAGCAAAGACAGCTAAAGATCTGATGGAAACCCTAGCGAAGTTGTATGAAAAGCCTTCAGCTTCAAACAAGGTATTTCTTATGAAGCGTTTATTTAATATGAAAATGGTAGAAGGTGGATCAGTTACTGATCATTTGAATGAGTTTAATACAGTTACAAGTCAATTAACCTCAGTTAAAATTACTTTTGATGAAGAGGTTAGGGCTCTCTTGATTTTGTGTTCTTTGCCAGAAAGCTGGAATGGCTTGGTAATGGCTGTTAGTAATTCTGTTTCTGGTTCTAATACCCTAAAGTATGATGATGTTATTGGTGTTATATTGAGTGAGGAAATTCGTAGGAAAAGCTCAGGGGCATCCACATCGGGTAGTGTATTGAACACAGAAAGCAGAGGCAGAACAAGAGATAGAGGAAACAACTCTGGAAATCGTGGGAAATCAAGAGGAAAATCAAAGGGAAAGAGGTCTGAATCTAAAGGGCCAAATGATTGCTGGTACTGTGGAAAACCAGGTCATAAGAAGAAAGATTGTTGGTCTCGGAAGAAAGATCAAGGAGACAAAAATGATGGAAACAAGGAGGCAAATGTGGTAAGTAACAAATCTGAGGAGGATGCTTTGCTCTTGTCCTTAGAAAGTATTGATGATTCATGGGTTTTAGATTCTGGGGCTTCATTTCATGCTACACCCCATAGAAGTTATTTTATTGATTATGTCCAAGGGGATTTTGGGCTAGTTTATTTGGGAGATAATGAACCCTGTCAGATTGTTGGAAAGGGAAAAATTAAGATTAAGTTGCAGAATGGGAATCATTGGCTACTACAAGAGGTAAGACATGTTCCAAGGCTGAGTAGGAATTTAATTTCAGCAGGGCAACTGGGTGATGAGGGTTGCACAGTTACTTTTAATGATAAAAATTGGAAGGTTTCAAAAGGTTCCTTAGTAGTAGCAAAAGGTGTGAAAGTAGGCACCTTATATCTTTGTACAGGTCATACTGTTCCTTCTACTTTAATTGTTTCAGAAGATAATGAATGTTCAGGAACAGTGGCTGCAGTTGAGCAGGAAGAACATCACACTGTTGTTGTAGATTTTGACACAGCACTGTGGCACAACAGACTCGGGCACATGAGTGAAAAAGGTATGAAATTACTTCATTCAAAGAAAGTTTTACCTGGTCTGAAATGTGTCAATATGGATTTCTGTGAAAGTTGTGTTTATGGAAAACAAAAGAGAGTTAGTTTTGTGAAGAGTGGGAAGGAAAAGAAAAATGAGAGATTAGAGCTTGTGCATACAGATGTATGGGGACCAGCTCAGGTATCTTCCCTTGGTGGCTCTCTGTATTATGTTACATTTATAGATGATGCAATAAGAAAAGTATGGATTTATTTCCTTAGACAAAAATCTGATGTATTTCAAACTTTTAAGAAATGGAAATGCTTGGTTGAGACTGAGACTGGTAAAAAGTTAAAATGTCTCAGATCTGATAATGGTGGTGAGTATTGCAGCACAGAATTTGAAGAATATTGTTCCTCTAATGGTATTCGTAGGCAGAAAACTGTACCAAGGACTCCACAAGAAAATGGAGTGGCTGAACGCATGAACAGGACAATAATGGAGCGTGCAAGGAGTATGAGGTTGCATGATAGGCTGCCCAAAAATATGTGGGCAGAGGCAGTGAACACTGCTGTTTATTTAATCAATAGAGGCCCCTCTACTCCTTTGGACTGTGGTATTCCAGAGGAAGCATGGAGTGGTAAGAAGGTGAGTTATTCTTTTCTCAAAACCTTTGGTTGTGAAGCTTTTGCACTTATAGATTCTGAAAATAGAACCAAGTTGGAAGCTAAGTCAAAGAAATGTGTATTTGTTGGGTATGGCATTGATGAATTTGGTTATAGGCTTTGGGATTTTGAAAATCATAAAATTGTAAGAAGCAGGGATGTCATATTCAATGAGAAAGTATTGTACAAAGATCTGTTGCTGCAGCATGAGAAGAAAGAAAATGACTATGTAGTACTGGATGATACTCCACAAGTTCATGTTCCAGTAGTTCCTTATGCTCCGCAACAATAGCAACAACAAATACCACACACCCCAGTGAGTGTTAGACGGTCAACAAGGCTAAGTAGACCTCCAGAAAGATTTTCTCCATCTTTGTATTCTATTCTGTTAACGGATGCTGGTGAACCTGAATGTTATAATGAAGCTGTGCAGGTGGATACAAAGCTTCAGTGGGAGTCTGCAATGACAGATGAAATGGACTCTTTGCTGAAAAATCAGACATGGGATTTATGTAAGTTACCTACAGGTAAAAGGGCTTTACAGAATAAATGGGTTTACAGGATCAAAGAAGAGGATGGAGGTACGAAAAGATTTAAAGCCAGATTAGTTGTAAAAGGATTTGCACAGAAACATGGTATTGATTTTGATGAGATATTTTCTCCAGTTGTTAAAATGACTTCTATTCGTACTGTTTTAAGTATTGTGGCTACTGAAGATTTGCATTTAGAGAAGCTTGATGTTAAAACAGCCTTTCTTCATGGTGATTTGGATGAAGAAATATATATGGTTCAGCCACAAGGATTTGAGGTCAAGGGTAAGGAGAATTTGGTGTGCAGATTGCAGAAAAGTTTATATGGCTTGAAGCAAGCACCTCGGCAATGGTATATTAAATTTGACACTTTTATGAATGGGCATGGATATAGTCGGTGTCATTCTGACCATTGTGTTTATTTTAAGAGGTTGGATGATGACAGCTACATTATTTTATGTTTATATGTTGATGATATGCTTGTAGCTGGGTCTAACATGGATCACATTAAGGGGTTGAAACAACAGTTAGCAAAATCTTTTGCTATGAAGGATTTGGGGGCAGCAAAACAAATCCTTGGTATGAAAATTTGTAGAGATAGAAAAAATAGGAAATTGTCTCTATCTCAGGCTGATTATATTGAGAAGGTGTTGCAACATTTCTGTATGGAAAATGCCAAAGCTGTCAGCACACCTTTGCCTGGTCATTTGAAATTGACTAAGGATATGTGTCCCAAGACACCAAAAGAAGAGACTAAAATGTCTAAGGTACCTTATGCTTCAGCTGTAGGGAGCTTAATGTATGCTATGGTATGTACTAGGCCAGATATTGCACACACAGTGGGAGTCGTTAGCCGTTATATGAGTAACCCTGGTATTGAGCATTGGAATGCAGTCAAATGGATTCTCAGATATTTGAGAGGCACATCCAGTAAGTGTTTACACTTTGGGGGTTCTACTACTACTGTACAAGGCTATGTTGACTCAGATTTGGCAGGAGATATAGATAGCAGGCGGAGTACTACAGGTTATATATTTACTGTTGGTGGGACAGCAGTGAGTTGGATTTCTCGACTACAAAAGGTGGTTGCTTTATCCACTATAGAGGCAGAGTATGTTGCTGCTACAGAGGCAGCCAAGGAGATGATATGGCTTCAATTCTTCATGGAAGAATTGGGACATCCACAAAAGGATAATTTTCTACATACAGATAGCCAAAGTGCCATTCATCTTGCAAAGAATTCTGCTTTGCACTCAAAGACAAAACACATACAGTTGCGGTACCATTTCATTCGATCAGTTTTGGATGATGGACAGTTACGGCTGGAAAAGATTCATACTGATGATAATCCAGCAGATATGTTTACCAAGGTAGTAACAAGGGAGAAGTTGAACTCATGTTCAGCTTCAGTTGGTCTTTTAGACTGAACAAAATAAAGGAACAACTGAGTCCAAGGTGGTTCAATCCAGTGGGAGCCTCATGTGGGTAGCGGTATTGCTACAGGATCAGTCTCCAAGTGGGAGGTTTTTTAGTATAGTGTGGATACTGATCAGTCACCAAGTGGGAGATTGTTAGCTTGTGGTGACTAATCAGGAAAGTACTATCCAGGAAAGAACTGTACACTTTTCCTCCTGACCTTGCCGGGGTTCGGGGCTGAGCCGGGCCCCGAGCGGGGGTTCGGGGGCGCAGCCCCCGAGGAAAATTTTTTTGAGGCCGACTACTTTTTTCGGTTATTTGGGCCAACTACTTATAACTCATTCTAACCCTAAAGCGGGAAAATATTGTATAATATAGCTTAGGGTTAGGGATTTTTTACGATGTATGATTTTACTACTTGCGGCAGAGTTGGGCTGTAAGGGATTACGGATTGTAATCAGGTTGTAATCACTGGATAATAATAATATTGGACTTGCTGTTGGTGGACGTAGCCCAGGGATTGGGTGAACCACGTTAAATCTGTGTGCCATTGTGTTCTATTCTGTGTGGTTTATTATTTTCTGATATTAGTTATATTTGCACATAATTGTTATTTCTGCCTTGTTAATCCTAACACCATAAGCTTATACGATAATGGAGATTTTTTATAGCATGAAATGAAGGCTCCTACATACACGATGATATTGAAACATTATTGCCGGCAGTTAAAATTATTATAAGTGCGAACAAAAATTATTGAAAATGATAATATATGAAATTAGCAATGCAAGTATGAGACTGAATGCGCACACAATGAAAAATAGCGACATAATTGATGGTATAGAATTTGTATACGAAAATTCATAGAAGTGGTAAACGAAACTCTCAGATTAGCAGCAATTGAAGTTTTAATTTAGTGATGAAGAGCAGATGGCATGGTTTTTGTTTTGCAGAGAAATGATCTTCAGTATCGGTACTGATGGCCTCATCATCGTCTCAGGCACAAGGAAAGTTAAGCACCAGAAATCTAGGAAATCTATAGAAGTTAAACCCCAAACATAATAAGCTCCATGAACAGGGTATTCCAGAGTAAAGAAAAGCAAATGTAACTTCAACAAGATATAATTTAAATCATAATGATAATCATAGTCAAGATATAACTTCACCATTCAATTCCATAAACATGAATAATAAATATGTATATACAAAAGATGACGCAAATATAACATATAAATGAACATGTTCTATATATGTATCAAATGTATCAAAAGTATGTTCATATACAAATATGGCACATGCCATTTCAAAATGTCTACAAAATCAATGTTTTAAGGTGTACAATGTGGCAAATATGCCATCTCAAAATGTGCCAAGTGTCATCTCTAAATGACCACAAAACTAAAACTGCATCTTATGTTGTAGGGGGATCATCAAAATGTAGCCTCTTTGAAGAAGTGTTGGGCTCTGATTGATCCTACATAAAAAATGAGTTCAAACCAAAGTTAGATTGCTTACTTTATATATATATATATATATATATATATATATATATATATATATATATATATATATATATATATATATATATATATATATATATATATATATATATATATATATATATCATAATTCAAACACTAATTTAATTAAAATTATAATTGAATACAAATATTTTTACCTAGTCTCTCGATTGCCTACCACGATCAAGTGTCCTAGCATAAGTCCTGGGTAGCAAAGGGACCATGCGAGCAATACCAACTCTGACCTATAAATATATATATTTGCAATAATGAAATTAGTAGAGTGGTGCAACATAGAGTAATAAATCTACAAAATAGGATGATAGTATAATAAAATTACAAATTGATTGAACTAAAATTAAAACTTACATCTGGTGATCCCTCCTCTGGAAAGTGGGCTGGGTCAACAAAGAAATGAAAGATTCTTGTGGGCCCTCCCTCACAGTTGGAGTAACCTATGAGAGTAAAAAGATTGTCAATTATATATCAATGCACTTCATCATAGCAACCCTGGTTACAAAATACAAATAACAATACGTAAAATTCTACGTACAATCGGGCTATCACTCCGAATCAAGATGCCTGTAACCCTACGCTGTCGAATCAGTGTCGGGACATCATCAATAGCCACACCCTATACAATAAAGTGCAAGTAAAATATTTATTACTACACACAAGTGGCATACATATGCATGCATAATTAATCTTAAACAATTAACTACCTTTCCTTTGTCGAGACCTGATGAAGGAACCCCCTCATGCCCCCCACTGACATCGGTTGTAGCCTGCAAGAACACAATAAGATGATAATATATATTAGTAAATGTATGAATTTTATTGCTCTAATTGATAGAGATTTAAGCATGTACACCAAATGATATAAAAAAAAACTAATGGGTACATAATTTATAATATACCATATAGTCATCAAGGCCAAATGAAATGGCCAAAAGTGTGGACTCATCCACCTGTCTCACCTCCTCCTGTGCCATCATCTGAACATAAATGGAAAAAATATATATACATAAGTGCATGCAATCATTAAAACTAATCTAAATAAATAAATTATTTTTAAATTAAATATGTCATGTGACAAATTTATTTATAATGTTTACTCTTACCATATCAACAGGAGTCAATGGCTCTGCATGCACCTCCTGAGTACTCTCATGAGATATAGATGCTCCATGAGGTGTTGCAGCCTCTATAGTTGCGTCTCATGTATCCTCCTCATCAATATCATGAAACTGATATGTATCAGAATCAGTAAGCGGTCCGAGGCACATATGCCTGCACATAATGCACATATGGGGCTCACATACATGTGAACTCCGACGAGATGTCGATGCGCCAGCAGCATCCACAGGAGGCAACACTGACCTAGTCTGTGTGATCAACTGATCACTCAGTAAATGAATGGACCTAATAGTCTGTGAGGTAGCCTCTGCAATGATATCGGGATGCTGCATTGGAGGAGGGGGGTGCGACATTAGTGGGGGGGACAAAGGTAGTGGCCTTTCGGCACTGGGAAGATGGCCTAGCCTGAGGAGATCCTCTACCTATGCCCATGTTGGGCCTCATACTCCAATAATCAACATGGTGACCAAGCACAAACTCAGCATACAATTTTTTAATGAAATAAAATGGGACCTCCAAATTGCTATGGGGTGGTTTATCAAAAACCATCCACCAGTGATCCCAAAAGTTTGTGCGCATTGCTTCATTTGTGCACCATTTTATTGATAATTTGGGCTTTTTGTGGTCAACTGGTATTCCAATTTTAGGATCGACAAAAAGGGCGGCTATATCTTCCTTAGTTATATTAAGGGCCGCAATCCCATCATGGTCAAGCCCGTCATCAAATTAGGCATGCATATCATCACACCAATGAAGAGCAGCATTATGTTGCTGCGTGAGTGTGTCAGTGTTTCCAACAATTGTATTTAGTGTGGCAAGCATGGGACCTAATGTAGGTATATTTTGATATGTGTTTTGGAAACCTCGTATCGTGTTCAAATTTTCTTGTATCAAATCTTGTAAAGATTTAGAGTTTAGATATGGGGGATTATTTTCGGGATCGTTGTTTGGTGCGGGAGGGTTATTTTCTTCATTGTTGTGAGCCATGCCTGATTAAATAAAAAACAAATCTAAATTTCAATCTAATTTCATATATTATTACAAATATAAATACAAAACCCTATTTTAAAAAAAAACACTACATTTAGCATGAAAATGAAATAAATTAATAAAAATTATACAAATAACTACTTACCAAATATGCTCGGAGTTGAATTTGTTGTTTCCAATATCAGGTACCCGAAAATATATCGGGTATATGAAAATCGCGGAAAGAAACTGGAAGAAAATTGCGCAAGGAAATGAAGAAAAGGGCTCGCGAGTTTCAAATTTATGCCACAGTTATCGAGTACCCGATAAAGTCTGTGCTTTGGTGGCAGGTTTGCCCAGGTGTACTGACAACCAGGCCTACTAAAAATTCAACAAGCACTTTCATGCACTTTTGGACGAGTGAAAAGTGAATATTTTTCACATCGCCACTTTTTGGCCCCTCATGATCTTGCACATACCCATATATATATATATATATATATATATATATATTATTAAAAAAAATCTAATAATTACAAAAAAATCAATAAACAAAATCCTTTTTTTAAAAAAATTTTAAAAAATTATATTTTAGTGGGAGGGGGGACCCTCTGTCCTACCCCTTCCCATGGTAGTCATGGGACCTACCGTGGTAGTCACCTAGGACTATGCACGGTAGTCCCATTGGGCCTTTCGTGACAAACCCCTTAGGGGTTGTGCACGGCAATCCCATTGGGCCTGCCATGCGCAATCCCCTTGGGGGTTGTGCACGGTAATCCCAAGGGACCCGTGTGGTAGTCCCCATGGGGTGATGCGCATGGAACCCCTTTGGGACCTCCAAGTGGCAGGTTGGGGGGGCTAGGCTAAGCCCACCTCCCCATAATATTATTTATTAAATAAAATTAATTATTTTATTTTTTTAAACACATTTTTTAAAAAACAATATTTTTTTGTGTATCTTTTTTTAAAAAAAGACACCAGTAATTAAATACTAATCCAAAACAACAACTAGGTATTTTTTTCTAAATCAATATATATATATATATATATATATATATATATATATATATATATATATATATATATATATATATATATATATATATATATATTAGAATACTAAAATGAAAATAATAGAACATGGCAATTACAATTCTTCCCAGAGGTAAATATATTTTTTCACCATGTAACAAATAATTCTACATGCACAATTTGAAAGCCCTAAATTGCATAATAACTGGGTATTTCCAAAATGTCCTGTAGGGTTTAATTTTGGATTTTCTTTTCAATTTAAAATACCAGATCTAATTTCTATCAATTGAATCCATTGTTAGCTGAGCCCAGGGTTTTTAAACAAAATTAACTTTCACAAAATTTCCAATAACATTAATTTCTACCAATATTTATAAATTTAAACCCTAATTGAAAATCAAGAAAGAATCAAAAAATAAGGATTGCATGCCATCTAAAAATTTTCTTTAACCAAATTCCATATTTTTTCACAAGAAGAGGAAACACATGAAACAATTCCAAACATCCAAATCTGACAGGGAAGAAGAATACACTCCTTTCAAAATTGCAAAAATACAATCACAAATCTAATCAAATCCTACCTCTAACACCAAAGATGAATTTGAAGATTACCAGAACGAAGATAAATCTAAGCTTTCAGAAAAATTGCACCAAATTGAAATCTGTCACCCAAAATTCTCCAAACCTGTGTGTTGAGAATAATGGCCAAACCCTCACCATATAGGAAATTCATTTCCATATGCAAGGGTTGGAACTCAACTTCACAGAAACCCTTGTTTACATCAATTCCTAATTTCAATTCTAAACTCAAGTCCGATTTTCTAATTACTCTTGTTGAAAACACTTAACTCAAAATTGACTAACTCTTTTAATTTAATTTATTCAATTTTGATTGTGCAACTTAATGCATTCTAATTAATTTAAATAATGACATTTAGTCTACTTTGATTTTCACATGCTAATTTAATCTCTCAATTAATAAATACCTTTTATTTGAAAAAGTTAAATTTATAATTAAATAAATCTAAAGTGAGTATTTAATTAATACTCATTAATTAAATAATTCTATTTTTACAATAATACTTTTAAATAAAAATTATTAAATTTAATAATTGTATTTAATTAATTAAATACTCTCACATTTAAATAGCTAAAAATAGAAAAATCTAATTTATTTAAATTACATAATTAATCTAAATAAATTATCTAATTACAGCAATCACATCAATAACCTAAATCAACTGAACTTAAAGAACCACAACCATGCTCAAGGAAAGGGCTATAAAACTCATGTCACCTAGACAAGTTTAGAAAGGGTAAAATATCACAATCTTGTCCATTATTTCAGGACAATAGTAAGGCTTAAGTAAGGATTTGGATCTGAATATTATCTCCCCTCTTTTACTATTGAGACTAGTGATAGGGCACGCTCATCCTGACAATTCAAGGAAGTCGATGTCCGGTACCTGCATACAAGACCAACATATATATATATATATATATATATATATATATATATATATATATATATATATATATATATATATATATATATATATATATATATATATATATTATAGGCAATGATGGGGATGGGGACATTGTGTGGATACTACAAGAAGGTAACTATGACTATGTCCCTCAACCATGTCAAACACATCATATAGGAAAATAAAAGCACACGTGATCACCATACACATGCAAATATGGGGTAAGTATAATAATAATCATAAGCATCATTTTAAAATATGTAAATCATCACCATAACTAATATCATCTAACTGTCCAGTCAGCTAATGACTCTAAGTTCCAGCTTGCTTCTGTTGTCTAGATTGATTCTGCTAGGGCGGTTGTTGTTGACAATGTTGTCCAGTCTACTACAGCTGTGGGTTCGCCCTTCCCGATTTCCCCCAAGGGGAATGTGTTGTTGGGGGTTGGTTCTATGGTCAGCCACTCCTCTGTTTCTTCAGGGGTTTGGTTGAATGATGCTGCCAAGTTGGAGGACGGTTGGACAACTATGAAAGAAAAGAAACCAAAGCCTTCCGTTCCTCCTTTGGATATGAATCTTAGGTCCTACAAGGGTGGCTCTAAATCTAAATCGTAAGGTCCCTTGGTGCGGATGTTGTCCGTTGGTGGGGGTTTTCTGGTGGTTAATCCCTATGTTGTTTTGGTGGTTGCCACTGTTGTATTTGAGCCTTATATTGTTTTATCTTTTGAGTTTCTTGTACAAGGTTTCGGGTCCTTTCAAAACCTATTTTTACTTAATCAAAACAACCATAATCATTCATTCATTATAATCACCATGTAATGTCATACATCCAAAACCATAATATAATTGAAATATCAACGTACACATAAAAGTGGCCTAAAAGAGTTTGGCAATATAAAATTGAAAAGAAAACTATGGGTGGGCACTACAACAGCAAATAAAGCCAACTACCAAACACTTATATGTGATATAACACCTATAAATAAAACCTTTTTCCCAGCTAGCACCACAACAACAGTTTGTATTAGATATTATTCAACGTCACTATACCAGTTGCTACCATTGGACACCATTATGAATGATTGTGCAAGGAGCATCAGACACTAGAAAATTATTCCTAATTGATTGCTTAAGGGATAGTTTTAATACTTCTGCAAATGCACCTCGAAATCCATTTCTTTTTCTTGCTCCTATGAGTGTTGTTGCTTACAATATACAAGCAACAACAATAAATAAAGCTCGTTGCATCCCCATCAGAGAATTTCATGCTTTGAAAGGGAAATCATTGATGACTTTCCAAAAATAGTTGAACCATTTGAAATATATACTAATATATGAAATGAATTTTTCAGGCTCGAAACTACTAAAAATAGATAGCCGCTTGCGCCAGGCATTCCCTAAAAAATAGCATGAGACTTTGGTGGCCTCTTTGTTATTATTTTTGGTGACCATGGCCAGTTGCGACCTGTAATGGACAAACCAAATTATGCATCCCACTCCAAAGTGCTTAAGTTTATGGAAGACTTTCAAAATTGTTGTCACATTAGATATTGTCTTTCGACAACAGGGTTCCTCCAATTCACAACAAAGATTTTGGGCTAATCTACAAAACATAAGAAATGTTGAACCAATCTACAAGGACTAGCAGGCCCTTATGGAACACACAAACATCCATATAACTCTTGAACAACAAAGAGAATTTGACTTGGCAATCCTTTTATTTTCTACTAATGACTTGGTCAAGGCACATAATAAAAAAAATGCTCAAATAATTAAACCTTCCAATTGCTATAAGTCTTGCACAAATTGAGCGGCAAATCCATACTGAATATGAAAATGATGACCAACTCTCATTAGAAATATTTTTATGTGTGAATCCTACACAACTTCCACTATCAATGGCCTGGGCAATAACTATACACAAATCTCAAGGTTTAACATTGAACAAGGCTACAATACACATAAGCAACACTAAAAAGAATGGTCTTACATTTATAACTATTTCAAGGGTCAAGACAATAGAAGACATACGAATTGAACCACCTTTCTCTTTTGAAAGATATGTCAAGTTGCAAAATAACACCTATACTACTATTAAAAAAAAAAAAAAGTCTTGGTTGTGCTCATTGTTGCTTCATACAAAGGGCACACATATTGTGCATCCTATTGAAAATCTAAACTAAATTGTTCTTTGTATCCTCTTATCGATTCAATTGTCATCTCACTAGTGAATTGAAACACAATATACAATGTGCAACGCATAGATGGTACTTTCTTTCATCCTGTTCATTAATTTTTTTAATTGGCTTCCTAACGGTATAGCTCAACTTGTCTATTTTATAGTGCATTGATACCTTTACAAATTTTACAGCAGTTGTTGTACACTTCATTTGTTATATCTAATGATTCTCAAAATTACAATAAAGTAAACCACCTATGCATTGTTTCCTTCGCTTCCAACTCGATTGCATAGAGTTTGCGACCACCACACAGCAACTTTGCACTGTGAATATGAGGATTCTAACTTCGAAATAGGCATTTCCCCTTCTTGTAAATTTTACTTCTTTATTTACAAGTCACCAATTATTCCTTTGTCCCTGACAATATGTTCTTTGTTGCAGGTAAAAGAAACATCCTAAATTTATTGTGCTCTCATTATATTTGCCTCGGTCAACCTCTAACTAGACTCACAAAATGGCTATTAAACTAACAATGATTCCAAGTGTGTAGTTTGCAAATTAATGGTTTCATTTTTTGTTGATTCGGCACTTTTCTTTCCTTTGTCCATCTTGCATCGTCATTTGCCCAGGAAATTAAGTCTTGCAAAATCATTTTGATGTCATCACAACACAATTCCAATTGCAAATAATTTTTTGTAACTTGTTGTTCTTATCTTTTACTTCTCAATGAACAATATTAGTTCTTTACCTTAACTTGACAGTTTTTATGTCTAGCCATTTTTACTATTTTGTCATTGCTACATTCCCTTGCACTGAAAATATTTCGAAAACGTGTCTAGGCTTTGCATCTGGATATTTCTGTCAAGTTTACCTTCTTTTATAGCTTTGTTGACCATTTGAACTTGCACAAATGACCATATTTTTGTTTCTCACAATGTATCGAACTCTAATTTTTTTTGTCTTCTCCACTCACTTGACATAAGTTGTCTATAACGTACTTCGAAATTCAGCCTTCGAACAATAACATGCTCCTTCATTCTTACATGTTGGTGTAACTGAAATGATTTCATTCTATTTTAGCTATAGCTGCCCTCAAAACCTCACATAAGTATTCATGTCCTTGCGACATTTTTCATTCCAAACCAAGAATGAGACAAACACATTGCATATGTTGTTGAAACTGGATATATCCTCCATTCTCAACACTAATGTATAAATACTTCATGAAGACATGCATATCCAAGGTTTGGATTCAAACTCATTCTACTTGTCTTCACTTCCCTTACTCATATACAATGATGTACAATATATGTGTTTGTGTGTGTGCACTTTGGGGGTTTGGGGGTTTGTATATTTATATAGTTTTATTTTCTTTCATCTGTCAACTACTATTTTCTAATAATATTTTGTTCGTAAATTTAAACAAAAGAAAAACCAAAGGATTGTTGTGAGTCAAAGTGCATATGCATTTGTTTTTTTAGCAAAGTTGACATACATATTTCGTTTTCTCTGTTTTTCTCCATCCGCCGCTATTTTCCAATAATAGTGCTTATACACACACGGGAGATAACCTATAGATGGATTGATATGTTCAAACTTATTTGTGTGTGGGGGGGAGATAACCTATAGATGGATTGAGATGTTCAAACTTATAATTTAATCATATGTTATAGTTATTCTTTATTGCAATTAATAATTAATTCAAAACATAAAAGTAGTTATTTGAGACTAACTACTTCATCACCACTGACTATCTATTGTTTCATTCATTACAATTTACCTTCTCTGCCTACACCATTGCTAGACAGATTAAAGAACACCAACACCTAGTTGCAAATGAGGTGAAGAAAATTAACATCTGCATAGGTAAACTGAGTGTATCTTTTCCAACTATTACATGTAAACACCTTCACTATTTCTAATAGATTCAATAGGAACCACCCAAGTTACACGAGTGGGTATGCAAAGGTGAAGAGTTGTTTCAAAATGACTATTGTCCTTAAAGGGTTGCGTTTCCAAAATAATTGCATCAAAACATAGCTAAAACAGAACTACATATCGAAAACAAGAGGGCAGTTCCAATTTGCGTTGATCCCATGGATACAAGTATGTAAGCAGTCTGGTAGGTGAAGGAAGCCTCCAGTACGCAAGGACCTTGGACAAAATTTTCATTTTTTATAGGTTACATTGTTTACTTGCTCTTTTTGTATTTGTATCAAATTTGTCGGCTCTCCCCCTTCTAATGCAACACTTGATTCTCAAATTCTAATTATCTAGATAAACTACCATTACCAAATATGTCCTGATCTTCCTTTCCTTTCTTTTACTGATTCTACTTGGATTATACAAAACACAAATACTGATCATTCTTTCACTTTTGCAGCTTGCAATTTCAAAATACGCTTCAATGTCATTGTTTCACTATTCCACAATACATTATTCCTCTTTCATAATTGTTAAACAAAAATGTTGTTTACACAGTTTATTGCTACTTCTATTATATCGCACACAAATACTGATGGTTCTTTCACTTTTGTAGGTTGCATCCCTTAAGGACACTGCAGATTACACATGCCACTCCCTCCACTTATACTGTTGAAAAAAAATGAAAAAAATAAGATTACTTGTAAAGGTCATTCACTCGCAAATAAAATGTTGCTTTCAATGCAATTGTTTTAAAAAAAATACATTCATTTCCCCTCATTTAGTTTCTCTTTCCTTGTTTTGTATGAGACAAAGAACGTGCAACTACTAGTTCAGATACCCTTAGACTCGTCTATGAACACTATTATTACATTTTGATATGTAATCTTGTTCCATTAGTGTCATCAAAAGCATATTTTTTAGACAATGCGAGCTAATTGTGAGTCTGTGACAACTGTAAGATACCTAGACGTACGCATGCAGACCTGGAATTTGATGGTTCTATTGGCCGTTTCTCCACTTTTGAGTCGTATATGACAGACTAAAAATTTATTGGACCGTATAGATTGACCCGATAAAATTTTATAAAACCGTCAATATGACACTTAATATATTAATAAACCATCAAAATTTGTTATAAGTGATATAATATTTTATTCAATAAAATAAATATATATTAATTTATATAATATATGGTATATATTTATGACAAATGTTTCTATTTTATTTATTATATAATTTATTAATTTAGAGTATTTTTAAAATAGAATCTCTGACTTTTAGAAATTTGTTTTACCAATTTAAAATATTGGTATGCAAAATATAAACTTACAAACTTTCTTAATTAATTTGACATATAAAACTAATTTATAATTTTTTTCTAATATGATATGATTTTATCACAAATTAAAATTTCTATTATATATTATTTTTATTGATTTGGAATCTTTTCAAAATAAAACATATGAATTCAGAAACTTGTTCAGAACATTTGAGATTTTTATAAATATTACTAATTTATACTAATATTATAGTGGAAAAATATTTAAATTTAAAAAAATTATTAGACTATTTGTAAATTAAAAAAAAATTGACAATCAATATACATATTAATTGATATGACAGGTAGGGGCAACCGTTAAATTCCAGGCCTATGCGCACGTATTCTCTTCAAGGTGCATAAATTTCTTTTGTTGCATTTCAAAGCGACATTTTGTTTTCGCTGTTATTTGTTTTTCATTCAAGCATTGTCTCTCGGTACTATATATGCTTAATTACAAACCTTGGAAAAGTTTTTGTATACTTCAAAAATGCTTTACTAACATTATGTTGTTAATTGACGTATTGGAATTTGCATCCTTCGTCAATGAATTTAAGGGACTAGGATGAGATAAGCTAGAGCTACCACATGATACCATCATGATCTCGAGGTTATCAATATTATGATCATTCACTTAAACCCTTATCATAATCTAATTTGGTTCCTTTGCTCCTCCCATACCCATCTCTTGTCCTTAAGTATCATGCTCTCCTCTCTAAATGGCCTCACCATTCATAATAGGTAAGTGTATTTTCACCATTTTCTCTATTGGAAAAAGCTTGACTCTGCTATATATGGATAGTGATGTTGATTTTAGAGTAAACATCACGGTTGGTACCCATGTTTATAACTTACTCCTTTGGCCATTTAATAAACATCAAGTACTAAGTTTACTCTTCCCATACAAATTACAACAGACCTGTAGTTATCTTTGTAAATTCCCTTCTAAATAATACAAAGAGGACTCTGTAAATGAGCACAAAAATTGTAGACTTGGAGCTGAAGATTTACTGTAGCCGAAGACAGAATTATAAGAACTGTTGGAATATATAAAACCAATTTTATTGGGTCCCTTTACATCACCAATACTTTTGGCATACCGTTGGATTATATGTACCTTATCAATATAACTTGTGTTTTTCTTTAGATTACTTTGCATCTACACATAATTTCTCCATCAAATGGAATAAATAAAAGGTACATTTCCACCATCTCAAACATCAAATTCTCATGCATTTCCAATATTTATCCAATTCTATATCGAATACATCCTTCTGGTGTCTCTAGACACCACCAACATAATGGTATACTCTTTAATCTCTATAGAAATCATTCCTTGTTCAATCATGGACATGAGCCACTGATCTCGGATCACAGCATAACATCTGAGAATCTCCCTAGAGGTGCATAGTAGAGGAAATATCCCATCATGTGTTCACATCTTTTCTTCTGTCAGATTATTCATAACTAAATTTGTTGGAAAAGGATGCACAAGTTCATTTATTTTTACCAATTATAAATCACACCTTTGTGTTATATACTTTTTATTTGTATTCACTTCCCAGGTAATGTTATTTCAATCTCAAATAAATAAATAAACAATCCCCCATGCCTAACAAAAATTTGGTAATCAATATAAGCCGGAAGAAAGCATCTTTCACAGCACTGGATTCTAAAAAAATTCTCCTGTTATCTCTTACAATATTCTTCTTTGGATTCATAACAGATTCCACAAATATTGAGGTACAAAATTGAAAAACTTTCTCAAATGCTAGAATCTTTATTCATCTGCTGCAGTTGCATTCAAAAACAAAATAGTTTGCTCAATTCTTGCAAGTACCATATTCATCATTCATCTCACTTACCTTTTTATCACAACAAAATGAATGTTCAACAAGCACAACTGAAATGCCAAAAGTGCTCTTACTCCACTAAATTTTGGAGAGACAAACTCGCAATGGCTGAATAAGTTCAAAGTTTATCGTGATAAGCTGAACTCTCCTACACAAATACTCCAATCAGATATTTTCATAAATTCATAATTACTCTGTAAAGCCTGATAAAAAGGAAATCAGTTGTATTAATCTGGAATATAGACATGAGTAGACATCACCAGATGAATTTTGGATATATACTAGCAAATACACGAGAATGCTAGATTTGTATGCTTAACTTATGCCTCCTATTGAACCTTTGTTGGAAATGCTGCTTGAGCCGACATAATGATTCCAACAATTACGCCAAACAGCCCAAGTGCACTTCCAAAAATTTCAATTACTAAAATTTTCACAAATAGTGAAGAATTTTGGGCATCTGCGAGTGCACAGCTACTTCCAATTACACCAACACAAATTCTGCAAAAACATATCACACTATCAATAACAACAATGAAAAAACTACGAAAGGGAATGTTTTCAGAATGTGCCAGACAAAGACAACAAACCAAGTAGCTAGATCACCTTTACATCCACCATTTTAAACTGAAAACTTGCAATGCTATTACATGGTGCAGCATTATAGGTCTAACACAACCAATTCTACATTTTCAACCTAGGAAACTAACAAAGTTTCAAAACCAAAAAATGAAGATATTTAAACATACCCGCAAACTAAATTGGCAAAACCCACAATGATGCCAGATGCAAATATAGCAAACCCTGCTCTCATAGACTCTGGATGAAATGTATTTGCAGATGGAACACTCTCTAGCTTTGTCTGTAGAATAATAGCCACAATAACTCCATATATGGCCACAGCTTCACAGAAGATTACACTGCAAATCACATTCTCAAAATTAGTTTCGTGGACTTTATATTTCTTGTATGTTATCATTGCATAGCTGAATGTTGGAAGCAATGTCCTACCTCCAAAAATACAATTAATTATTCTCAAGAACAGAGACAGATAGATAATTATTGATATTGTAACTTTCTTAAACGGGTAGCTAAACACTCTGCATGACTTCGAGAACACGTGAAATGTATGCAGTACAGCAGAAAATATCACAGAAAGTTTAAATGTACTGAATTGAAGATTACTAAGGACAATGAACTTTTGATACAAGAGTATCAAAAGCAATTACTTTCTATCACACTATCAATGAAGGCTGCTCACAGTAAAATTTCATGTGGTTGAGAAAGATTCGAGAAAGTGAGCACATAATTTAAATAGCTAATGTAGTGTGGAATTCCATGTTTTAGTTATATAAAGCTTCTAATTATTTTTTAATTGAGCAAAATCTTTGGGCATAATATATGTATATTAGCTGAAGATGCATTGAAACCATTATCTTTACACTTTTATCTCTGCAGATTAAAAAGATTTAGTTCTAAACTTCTAAATTTCTTCTCACATTTCTTAACCTTTATAATGCTATCAAATGGAGTTTGCATCCAGCATAGCATACAAACATTACCTAACATATAAGCCGCAATATAAAAAGAAATTCCTCCGTGCTTACTCTTTATATATGTTATGGAAATTGAAAGAGTATTCTGCTATATATAAATTGCCTTTCTGTAAATGCGCATATATATATATATATATATATATATATATGGACCGTACAATCCTCTTCTTGGCATTTACGCTGTTCTAACTTCTATCCAATGAGTCATTCGACCCTTTTGCATTTCATCTTGTAGTTGTATATCTGAATTATGCATTTGATCCGGTGTCTTTGGTTTTACAAGGTTGGGTTGATTTATTAAATAGCTTTCAACTGGTTTCTTGTTTAAGAAGGATGATACAATCCTATGCCATGCATACTCTGCTGTTGTTTAAAGACGGATCATACGATCCTATGCCATATAAGATCTACTATCATATAAAGAAGGATCATACGATCCTTCATTGTGTACATTATGTTGTTATATTAGAGAGAATCTTGCAATCCCAAGCATTACTACTGCTGTTACAACTAGATTAGAAACAGATCATTGATAGCAACTACCATGTAGAATCATGATGGGAAGAAAACATTGAGCTAAGCATTGCTTTACTGTCAATTGAAGAGGAGAATCAGTCACTTACAATATGAAAGTTTAATATTTTTATTTTTTATTATAATATTATGTAGTTTAAAATTTAATATTATTTAATTTATAAATTGTGATTTTAATTTTTATAGCCATTTTAGTTTTGTTTATAATATACATAATGCGTGTTCTGTATATGATATTCTAAATTATTTTAATCATTTTGTAAAAATATTATTTATATATAAAAAATTTAAATCAAAATTATAAAGCAAATTTAATCCCCAATTTTTTTTAATTTTTTCTTCTTGTCAAACTTCATCTGAATTTTATTGCCACAGAATTCAAACTTGAACTCAAACCTTGTGACTTAGTATATACATATACATACAGATATACATATGTATGTGTGTGTGTGCGTGTGTTGTATGTATGTATACACAGTGCATATGTGTGTGGATTTTACATGTTTTTTGTACAAACAAACCCAAACCCAAAAAAAATTGGCCAGATCCACATAAACCCAAACCAATATACAAACCAGAACCAGCAATTTATATATTTGTAGTGTAATCTCTTTGATGACCACTTTAAATAATAATAATAAAAGGTAAGGGGGTCCACAAAGCACTTATATGTAATGTTAGTACAGGCAAGAAGGAAGACGGGTCCAAGGACTTTTACCCCAAAGCCTGCTCCCAATTAGCAAAGCTTTGAATGCATGCAATGCCTTATAAGCCTCCCTTATCTCACAGTTTTTAGAATGCTGGTCTCAGAGCCATTGAAAGTTTGAAACAGCCTGAGATAATACACATCTGCTTCTGATCTCATGATGACCCAAATCAATATAAATTACAATCTTAAATCTAGAAAAACAACTTCAAAAAAAACTCAAATTCTGAATAAAGAAACACATTTGAGGGTAGTATTGCAAGTTTTTCACACCATCACCCTATTGCAAAAGGGGACCCCCTCTTTTCGCTTTAGCAGGAGTAGTGGTCTTAGGTAGTCCTAGTTTAGTGGCAATTTTCAAGTCTCCGAGTCTGAGAGATGAGTTTGAGCAACTTTGCCCATTTAGGAGTCAAGAGTCTGACCTAGAAACTAAGGGTCTCACCTCGACAAGATGGTAGAGAGATAATGAAGAGAAAAATGAGTGGCACCATTAATGGTGATGGCCATGAAGGTTGTGATGAGAAACAAATAAACAAAGGAGAGATTGTGAAATTCTAGGATTGTGAACAAGGCATGAAAATTGAGATGGAAATGGGCAAAATATGAGTATGGAAAGTGGGAGAATGTGAATTCCAACATTCAGATCAGAGATGAATTTCACTAAAATCAGAGGTTAAGATGATCACAAA
Organism: Chamaecyparis obtusa; assembly: GCA_027943335.1. Lineage (NCBI taxonomy): Eukaryota > Viridiplantae > Streptophyta > Pinopsida > Cupressales > Cupressaceae > Chamaecyparis > Chamaecyparis obtusa. The sequence continues at coordinate 50,131 of BSBK01008686.1, forward strand.
AGGCATAATTTCCATACAAAAAGGCCAACCAAACTTTGGTTTTGATTGATAGACTAAGAGGCATGCTTAATTGAAATCTGATCCTTCAAGAATCAAGATAACCCTGAGAACATGTCAGAATCCAACCTGGTATCAGGATTCCTAATCCTGACAACCATCAAATTTCCGCCCTCTTCCTAGGCCACCAATCCTAACAGCCTTCATATCTCCGCCCAAGTCTAGAGGCAATCCAAGCTGAGATTTCAATTCCAAGTTGATAGGGATGATGAAAAATGAAGATGAAAGATGGAAATCAACCAAAATCTTGGAGATAGGTGATCAAAAATTGAAGATGAAAGTGGAGTGAAATCATATGTTGATAAATTTTAATCAACTAAAGCTGCAAATCGGATTGAAAACCACGAGAATGGGCCTTGAAAGTGATCTTGAAACTTGAATTGACAAAGATGAAACCATATCAAGGAGGGGGTAATCCTAACACTAGGTCAGAATCCGACCTCCTGTTAGGATTCAAAATCCTGACATACCCCAAATTTCTACCCGAGTTTAGGCAAACTCAAAGTGGCAGATGATCTATTGAATGCAGATTCATGCCAAAGATCCAATAAAATTTGATGGAAATGAGAAGAGATTGTCAAAATAAAGGACAAAAGTGAGAAGATCCAATTGAATTGAAAAACTCTAGAGGATTTACAAGATCCAATGAAGAAAAGGATAATCCCAAGAGGAGGTCGGATCCAACCACCTCTCAGGATTCATGATCCTGACAATCATCAAAATTCCACCCCCTTCGTAAAATCCTCAACAATCCCAAAATTCCACCCAGGTATAAAGACATTTCAATGAAAATTCTCAACTCCTAAGGGGTCAAAATGGTGAAAAATGAAGACAAGGTCGATGAAGTTTGAAGGAGAAAATCAAATTTCTTTTAACAAGAAATGAAATTGAAATCAAATGGAATAGGCTTCAATCAGCTGCAAATGTAAACCACAACCAAAAAATCACCAAAATCAACTCTTGGGTTGAAGTTGGAAGCATGAAATGATGTTTAGGAAGGGTGAAAGGCAGTTTAAGAGTCAAGGAAAATCAGGAATAATCCTGACATAGGGGCAGAATCCGCTCCCTTGGAAAGATTTCAAATATCGACAGTACTTGAATTTCCGCCATGACATGTTGAGGTAGTGAATTTGGAATGATGGAAACAAAGACGATTGCCCTTTGAATGAAGAACGAACATCGTGAGTAAGGCGAAGAAAAGTCTTAATCTTGACCTAGGGGCAGGATCCACTCCTTGTCGAGATTAGATTCATAATCTCGACATTAACCAAATCTCCACCATAGCAAATGATGAGGTGAGTTTTTGAATGAGAAAGCATGATATTGCCCTCCTCCTTAGAGGCAGATCGAACACAATAAAGGGGCAATCCCAACATAGGGGCGGAATCTGCTCCTTGTCGAGATTGATAATCTCGACTCATGCTAAAACTCCACCCAGATTTGATGTTTGCTTGAAATCAGATTAATGGATGCTTGGAAAAAATCGATATTGGCAAATCAATTACTCAAATCGACTTAATGTTCAAAGATAAAATGGTGATTTAAAATGTGAATTTCACTAATTGAGCAAGTCGGCCCAAACCAAGAGACGCCACCCCTTGATCCTAGGCACCTATATAAGAGGGTAAGGTGATTTCATTTTCACCATATCATTTGTCTCTTTCCATGAGCAGATCCAACTTGCAATAAGAAGGCAATGATTTCATTCTTAAAGAATGATTTTGAGAAAGTTTTAGAGAGAAAAATTCACTGATTTTATAAGAAATCAGAATTGAAGTGTGTTGAAAAGGAACAAATCTGGTTAGAAACTAAAAAATCAGGCCTTTGAAGATGAGAATTCTGGATCAAATTGGTTTACTAGGAGAAAAGGTTGATTTAAAGCAAATCTAGATGCAATTTCATATGATGTAAGCTTTCAGATTTCCTTAATATCGTTTATACTTAATCATTTTGTGAGCTTAATAAAATTTCCATTGTTTTGCAAGGAAATTGTTGAAGAAGGGGAAGCTTGGAGAACAAAGATGGTGGCAAGGATCAGGCTCAAAACTTCAAACAAGAAGGAAAGGCAAAGATGCTCAAGGACAAGAAATATGATGCTCAGAGTTGAAAATGCAAATTCAAAGAACGAGATCAAGATGGAGTTCAAAAAGAAAGAATTTGGAGAAAGAACAAGTTTGCAAGCCTACAAGTGAAAGAAAGTTATCAAAACTTGAATTTCCTTTGGAAATCCAAGTTCACTTTGAAAGATCCAGCGACATGAAAGACTTCATCACTTCAAGAATGTCAAGGTCAAGAAGCTGAAAATGAGAAAATTTCCAAGAACAAGGATGAAAAGTTTGTAAAGATGAAACAATTTACATGCCATCACCATCAAGCTAAGGCTGGAAAATGTTGAGTATCAAGAGATATTTTCTCATCGCTAAAGAATTGATCAAGTCTATGAGATAACGAAGCTGAGGTGGCGCCCACTCACCTTCAACCAATCAGAAGGCTCCAGTTACACGTATCCAAGCATAGTCAATCAGAATATACCAAGTGTACATGTATAGTCCACATCATGCCTCTACCTAATCTATTTTCTCATTGGCTCTCAAGAGCATTGTAATTTTCTTATTGGCCCACAAGGTAATGCCTTCATGTAAGTGGATAAGCATTTAAGGCTCATAGCAATTAGGTAGGTTAGGGCTTTGTCAGAGAAATCTTAGCCCTTGATCTTGAATCGATTTTGGCCCTTCATTGTAATTGAACAACTATAAAAGGCCAAGGACTTCTCATTCGTAACTCATTAAGATTAGATTGAGGATAATAGATTAGTTTTAGAGTAGAGAAGGAGGAGACTTGTTGAAATTGTTGCCATAATGCTATCAAAGTAATTGCTAATTCATCGTTGGTCCTCATGGTGAATTACTTGTGTTGCTTTGGAGTATTGCATGGTTTCTACATTTCCTCACATAGATTAGGATTTTATTTCATGTTGATTATAAGTAGTGTATAGTTGAATGAAAGATATTTTGGATGCATCTTTGGTGAACACATTTAGACCAAACAGCTAGTTGCTTGTTGATTGTAAGTTTGTCTTGCGTGGTCAAATGGCATATTTATGAACTTAACTTCAATTATTGCTTGCACATCTATATGCATCAATGGATGATGTTAATGGAATGGTGGTAGTTTGAACATCTTACATTTACCTTAGGAGATTGCACTAGTTTAGTTGATGTTGATGGCTAAACTAAGTCTAGGAGAGTCACAAAGACACCCACAGTTTCTTACATTCTAGGAGTAGAGTAGCTTTCTTAACCCTTTTCTTTTCAATTGTTGGTTGGAAGAAGCTAAAGCCAAGTTGGTATCCATTGAATGAACAGCATAAGTCCCTTTGTGATAACCAGCATATCACATCATTATAACTGAGTTAAGTCCACAATAAGAAGGGACTTTGGGGTTGTCTCATTTGATCATACAATACATTTACATTGTTTAGCATATGAGCATCCTTATTCAAGAGAGTTGGAAATTTGGTATTTCATCTTGGAATATTAAGTCTTCGATTCTGCATGTTGTCGTGGAACAAAAATCACATCAACAAGTAGCTAATTGATTATGAATCCCAAATTTCAGATGCATCCTATCAAATCACTTCCTAGCTGGCAAACTCAAATGCATGCAAAAAACACAGGGACAATAGAGAAAGAAACAAAAAGTAACAAATATGTGAGTACCAATTTAAGCCGCAATCAAGGTATGAAAGCAAGCATTCCCTCTCAAGAAGAGACAAATAACCATTCTATTCTAATAAGTTATCAATTGTACTAAAAAGATGTCAACACCGAATACTAATCAGTACACCATAAATTAGCATAACCCTGGAAGAGAAAAAGTAACCACATAAGGAATAGTAGCTGCCATCCTAGAATGAGTTCAGCCCATGGTGACAGCATATACATAGAGTTGGGCATAACAGATAATCAAATGAAGAAAGATGGTGGAAAATTGTAAAAACCAATAATAAGAATCCCATGAGATTTGAAAAAACCAGTGATTTGCCTTGTTTTGGGGATAGAGACGGGCAACAAAAATTTTCCAGACTTTGGGATGGCAATGGAATGCACTGCAATGACTATTAAAATAAAATATATATTTAAAATACTAATAAACTAAAATACCTAAAAATGATGTAAACAAATTTTAAAAATGAAATTTTTGAAACATGTACATTTAACTACATCTGTGTCATGGGCCATGAATTAACAATGTTTTAATAGATGATGTATCGATAGTGAAGGATACAGTACCTTCTATAAATCCTCAATAATAAAATTATAATCATATAAATGATAATTATATAAGTAATATTATTAATAAATATTATTTCAGTGTAACACTAGTGCTTGGGTACGCTGGGACGTCGGGACGAGTTTCCGGGATGGGAGGACAAAGGGCCTCAATTTCAGGACAGCGGGGTAACGGTGGGGGGACGGCGGTAGAGGGCAGGGGCAGGGGGGGTGTTGTATACTATATATATATAGAACTTGAAATGCTAGTTATGAAATGATGTTTCAGAATAACATATCGAATTGAAATACGTGAACATAGCAAAATTGCAACACGAACCAGAACCATTGAACATTCAACATAGTAGCATAATACATACCCAATAGTAACATTCAAAAATAAAAACTTAAATAGAAATTTAAGTACCTGTCCCGCCGACAGCGTGGTTACGGAATGGCGGAGGTGGGGGTACTCGGGTACTCCAAGTACCCGGTGCGGGGACGTCTCGGGGACGGGTACTTCGAGGTTTTTGGGGGGGTGCGAGTCCCCGGGTTTCACTATATTATTTATATACTAATTATAATATTAATAATATCAAGCAAATATTGATACCAATTCAATCTAGACATAAATAAATAAATAAGCACATACCAAAATAGGCGACCCCTCAATGACATACGGTAGGCAGAATAACTACCAGTGACGAGACCTGACATATGTATAGTCAATAGTATAATAAACAACACAACACAAGGAATGATATTTACGACAACAATAGTAGCGTCGCTAATGAGTCACTACTAATATCGTAAGTTGATACAAGGGATTGTTAACATCAAGAACAAGTCAAACGACATGGGGATGCATCAGAGACATTACGATGATCAATATTATTGCTTCAACGATAATCCTGAACTCGCGTTGATATAAGAATTGTCGCCATTATTAATAGTTATAATAGTATCACTATTATGATAACAACTGTCAGGTTATAGACGCGTTCACTGATTAAGCCATAAAGACCATTGATTAGTCATTAACTTTATTAATCACTAAGCATCATAAATAATGTTATCGTCAATAGTAAAACTCCGATTAGTTAAGGTGAGGAGATATGACCTTTTGAACAAGACTTATTACAGGATATAAGTATGCATTCGCAAATACTTGAGGGGGCATCAAGAATCATCGTTCTCCTTTACACATATATTATCGTTGTAAACCCAGAGCATCATTGAATTAGAAACCCTTTTATCAACATAGGGATCAACTCTTTAACTATATACTTATTAGGCTATCACCAGTTATAAACGCGACAAGTACAATCAAAGATAGTCACGTTGAAGGCAAAGAAGAAAGAGAATCAAAGATCAGTTAATATAACTAACAGTTCGTCGCTCTGGGAAAAGAGAAATAAATATGCGACAGTAGGAACATTCAGCAATGACGTCATTACATATTGTTGAGGAAAGACCATATTATTACCAGCAATAAGCATATTATAAATTTATCCATTAATTTGCATATTAAAATTATCATATCCGACATAACAGAAACCACAATTAACCATCATGATAGAGATCCATTTGAGTATACATACAATTGCCTAAATTCAGTGATTGATATTAGTTATTAATATATTATCTTTGAAGATAACATATTGTCATCCCTATTATCCAAATATCGAATTGGAATTTTGTAAAGATCAGGTTAATCAACCCTTAGTCTCAAGGAAGACTAGAAGGGTCATTACAATCTGCTGAAAATATAAGCATTAACCAGTACAAAGTATACAACTCTTACCCAACACCAATAAGATACAAGGCTCTTAGCTGGCATTTGAATAAAATGCCAACTACCACCAACAAGATAGGATACAAATTTGCCTTCCATTCAACAGGTCCTCGAATTTCACTAATGACTGTGTTTTATTCTTTGCTTCTGACCAGCAGTAGCCTGCTGTCCACATTCTTGCTTTTGTATAGCAATTGGCTGCCAAGTAATTAAGGTTTATCATTTCATTTGTAAATGCATTTTAGCTCAACTGAAATTTATCTGACAAAATTAGTCTTCCCAGATCCAATGTGAGTGGACTGGAATCACATGTGAAAATTTCCAACAGGTGAGCTAGAACTTGAAGGCTACCTTTATTCCTACACTCCTCTTTACTCTGACTAAAACGGTTTGATCTCAGACAAAATGAGCTCACAGAATCATTCCATTTTTTGCTGTTTAATAGGTGACATCCCAGGGATACCAGGCTATACCCAATTTCAGCTAAAAATAAGAAAACATTTGAATGGACTGGAATCGCATGTGAAAATTTCCAAGAGCTAAATCTGGAAGGCTACCTTGATCCCTACCCTCCTCTCTACTTGGACTAAAACGGTTTGATCTCAGAAACAATGAACTCAAAGAATATTTCCCATTTTTTTTGATGTTTAAAAGGTGACATCCCCTGGATGCCAGGCTATTTCCAGTTTCAGCAAAAAATAAGCAAACATGTGAATGGACTGGAATCACATGTGAAAATTTCCAGGAGCTAAATCTGAAGGCTACATTGATTCCTACCTTCCTCTCTACTCTGACTAAAAAAGTTTCATCCCAGACACAATGAGCTCATGGAAGCCTTCCCATTTTTTGGCTGTTTAAAAGGTGAGATCCCTAGGATGCCAGGCTATACCTAATTTCAGCAAAAAAATAAGGGAACATCATGTCCCCATCCTCCACCCTGAGAAAATCCTGGGTACATGCCTAGAATGTGGGAACACATGAAAAATACAGTAAGTGGAACAAAATGATGCAAGACTCCCATAGTCAAAGATGATAAGAAAACCAACTCCGAATGAAGATTAATGCCGTGAAATTTAAGTCAAGAAAAGTGGATCTCAAACATGTTATTTCTAGTGATATGGCTGATGAATTTTCTCCTGATTAACTATCACTCTACCTATAACTTACTTGTCCTGTTTAAGTTTCTGATATCTAGTTTCCTTAAATTATATCCTTTTTCTTAGTTTTCTGTGCATTGTTTATCTTCTCTGCTTGTTCTTTCTCATTTGGAATAGGGCAAAACCTCCTGCTCTGCAACTTTGCTCATATAAGGAAGCATCAGTATAGGACTACCCTTAGCCTGCTAGCAAAGATTTTCTGCATTTATTTAATCAGTTTTCTTAACGCATGGTAATACAGCCTTCTTTCCCACCCATCAATGCTCTGACTCTGAAAAAAAACAGTGATTTTCCTAAAATTTTGATAACATTTTTCATATATAATATATTTTTATTTGCCAAGTATTGACCGAGTTTTCCAACCAAGTCCAAATCGATAAAACAGCTTGCGGAGTTTTTGTCAAACCCAAGTCTCAACAACATGATCAGGATGTTTCATACTCAATCAATCAATCAAAAGAACTATTTCCTTCCAGTTCCCCCACTGATGGGGTGATCATAAAGAGAGTATTGTGATAAGCAGGCTCATGCAAACAGCCTCCTGTTGGTTTGCTTAAGCTAAATCTTTGATCATGCTTCAAGAGGGAATTCAGGGCTCTGGATCCCTAGTCAGGTCCTCTTCAGGAGAGTTACTGAGAAGTGAGTTCTTTGTATTCTTCTTTCTTGGTTCCTTGCAGCTGAAACATAATTTCTTTCTGGTTACTGAGAAGTGAGTTCTTCTTTTTGGACAAAACCCTCAGCCATCCTGCAAGCTAGGATGCAAATCCTAATCCTGCTTCATCAATTTTCTTATCAAAATTTGTAATCTTGATCCTTCTTTCAGTGCTTAACATAGACCAGCATTGTTCACAGGCAGCCCCCGTTCAAGAGGACTGCACCTGGGTGATAACTTAACATTGGATCACACCACTCCAATCACTTGTGCACGTCCAGTTGCGTTGCAGATCATCAAACAGCAGTGCTGGTTGTCTATTAAGGTCTGTAGCAGGCAGGGACAACTGGCAACAAAGGCAACATCACTTTAGATTCTTAGAACTCCCTATCCAGGCTCGGGTTTGGAGTGTTCAAAGAGTTGACAATTTTTTCGGGGACCTGCAGCAAGCTGCAGCAGGCATTGGGTGATCATAACCCTACATTAGTGTTCCGAGAGGCCTAGGCATTTAAGGTGACAAGTCTGAAAGCTGCACTACATTTGAAGACTATTCACTGCAACCAAGAGTGGGGGCGGTTGAGAGCTATTCCTGAGGGTTTCACACCTCGAATTTGCAGATCCACTCACCAGAGAGCTTCATGACTCTACATATATTCTAATATTAAAGTTGCTGTAAGATTTATATCAATTTCTGATCTTATTGTTGTTACAGTAAGTTGGGTGTGTAATATTCTGAGAGTAACCACTGTAAGCCTTGACATTTCTGATTTCTTGAATAAAATGCTTCTGTGTTATGTCTGCTTCTAAGAAATCTGATTCTGCTGGGTAAGATCTTGTGTTTTGTTGGGACATCTGACCTAAACTGGATGTCAATATGTTTCAAATACTGTATTGTTAAAGTATCAATATAATTGGCAACTTGTATTCCCAGAAGTTCCCCTGTGTTTTCTTGTTATGCAGTAATAACCATCTAACTCTAGGTCTCAAGAAGAGGGGCATTTCATTTATGTATAATGGCAGTAGTCACACCCCTGATTTCAATCATTTATCCTTGGCCTAAAAAGTTAGAACAATAAAGGCAAGGGTATTTTAGAGTTTGAAATTTTTTTATTTTCTTATATTTTGTTACATATGACGCAGAAAACTAGGTTGCCATACCCAGGTGTATTTGGCACAATAAATAAATTGTTTTCATGTTGGGTCCAAGTGAATTTGGTACCTGAGCCATACCTAGGCCATATCGTATTAGTATCTGTACCTGGTATAGCAGCATGCATATTGAAGGAGAGGAGATGCCATATCCTGCAAATTTGACTGAAACTAATTAATAGCATCAAGCTTTGATGTTGTTTATTCATTTAAGTGGTAGATTTGCATGTGGCTTATCTATTTCATTATTGGAATCACGTGTTATCCTAAGTTTAAGTTGTTATTACTTTCAAATCTTGTTTGGATTAAATTGTTGGTGTTTGTATAAGCAAATTAAAAGTTGTTGTGTTTGTGTGTTTAGATTAGCTGCTTTCGTTATTAAAAACTAACAGTTTCACCTCTGAGACAAAAGTTGTCACCAATCTCATGCTCATAATTGAGGCAAAAAGACAGGTGGAAAGTTAATTATTTTGTCAATGCCTTATATGTCTTTGTCTCTAATAAGGAATTAATATCTTATCAATGTTTCGTTGATAAGCTATTAACGTCTTATTGCAAACAAGATGTATTGTTGATGTATAGCATCAGTCGAAGTGTTATCGGGGCTCTTGAATATACTTGTTACTACCGCCGATTGAAAGCAAACTAATTATAATTGTTATGCACCGATTAGTTATTAGTTATACCCACGTAGGGACATGACCCTACGTGGCCTTTGGCCACGTAGAGTCATGTCTCTATGGAGACATAACTCTCTGCATATATAACATAGAGCAATTGTGGAGGACTGATATCAATCACAAGGCATATACAGTCCCAGCGATCGCTCTCTCTCCAGCAAAACAAAGACAGTCAAACTGTTATATCAGTAAGTAAATCCGAATCTACACAGCCTGCAATAATAGTTTATATCTCTATCAAAGATCCTGCATTTACATGGTATCAGAGCCATCCTGATAGAAAATTCTATTATTCAGAATTAAAAATTAAAATCTCAGATTTATCAATATTAGAATTTTATTCAAAATGGTTAATCATGTAAGATTAGAAGATAGACTTGAGGGAGCATCAAACTTTTCATCATGGAAAATTCGAGTCATGATTGTACTAAGAGAAATGGAGTTAGAAGAGTACATAGAATCAAACAAACCTATTCCTGAAAACTAAGATACCGGTGCGTGCAGGTTTGTGCTGGACGCGGGTGCGGGTGCTGACGGATGCCGGTGCCGGTGCTGGTGCCCTGTGGGTGACACCCGGGTGCCACCACAGGCGCCCGGATGCGGACGAATGCCTGCGACAGGCATCCATCCGCATCCGGGCGCCTGTGGTGGCACCCACAGGGCACCCGAGCGCATCCGGGAGCACCCGCGGCCAGGATGTTATAATAAACAAAAAAAAAACGCATTTCACTTAAGAAAAACTATTAGCATGTGCCAATAAGAAGTTTTAAACTTCTTTTTTTTTTACCTAAACCCTAAAACGGCCCTAAAAGAGGCCATTCAACCCAGCTAAATGCCATATTGTTTGCAGCTCTCCATTTTCTCATTTGCTCTCCATTTTCTGGATTTTGAAGGCAGCTTGGTGATTTTCAAAGAGGAACGATCGTAGAGCAAGAGAGAGCTTCCACAAAGTGTGTTTAAACATTCCAGGTAAACATTTGGTCCCATTCTCAACTTGTTTAATGAATTTCTTTGAGATTTTGATGATTTTTTAAAAAAAATTTCAAGTTTGTGAAGAAATTTTTTAAGTTTTTTTCAACTTTTTTTTTTTAAAAAGAAATAAACAATCAAGTTTAGCTATCTATTTGTATCAATTTTTTGCACTTGTATGCTTGATGTTCGTAGTTTTTTTTCTAAATTAAATTTATTTATTTTCTTATTATAGCAAGAAACTAGACTGTATTGTGCAAGAATGGCCACCACCGGTAGTCAAAGTTCAGTTGGAGGACAAAGAACCGATAATTTTAATATTGATGTTGGATCTCCTTTATGGAGACATACGACAAGATTATCACAGGTTTCAGGAGGTGGCTCGTATCTTTGGAAGTGTAATTATTGTCAAAGTAACAAAGGAAAAGCATTCAATAGCTCGTATTACCGGGTCAAACTTCATTTTATGGGCCCTGCTGGTAAAGGATTTGCAATGTGCAAAGGCACAACTGGGAAGGGGTTGACTGATGCACAAATAGCTTCATTTGTAAAAGAACAAGAAGAGGCTGATAATTTGGTTAAAAGATCAAAAAAAAGTTTTTATCAACCTCCATCAGGAAAGAACAAAACGCAATTACCCACTGAAGCAGTTACATCCTCCAAACATCCATTCTTCCAAGTACCTAAACCAGGAGAGGAAGAGGAAGAAGTAGAGGTTACCACCCGCAAAAGAGGCCCTTTGGACAGCGCATTTAAAATGGAGGCAAGAGAGCTTGCTGATGAAGCCATTGCACGTTGCCTCTATGCCAATGGTCTTCCTTTCAACTTGGTAAGATCACCATATTGGAAGGAAATGGTGCAAGCCATACTTAGAGCTCCAGATGATTATGTAAGTCCCGGGTATGAAAAGGTGCGTACCACTCTATTGCAAAAAGCGAGGACTAGTATAGAGAGATCTCTTCAACCAATTAAACATGCTTGGAAAACTTCTGGTATAACTATTGTGTCTGATGGATGGAAAGATGCAAGAAATCGACCATTGATTAATGTGATTGCAATGTCCCCCAAAGGGTCAATGTTTTTGAGAGCTGTTGATTGTGAAGGGCAGGTGAAGGATTCACAATTCATTTCTAGAATTCTCATTGAGGCCATAGAGATGGTGGGGAGTGAGAATGTGGTACAAGTGGTTACAAACAATGCGAAAAATTGTAGGGGTGCAGGTGCTTTGATTGAGGGTCAGTATGACCATATTTTTTGGACACCATGCACAATACACTCCCTAAACTTGATCATGCAACAAATTGGCACTCAAATTGATTGGGTGAAGCAAATTTACCAAGATGGGGAGGAGATACAAATGTTTGTGACGAACCACCACATGTCACAATCCATATTTAGATCATTCTCCAAATTGGAGCTGCTGAAGGTAAACTCAAATTATAATTACTAAATTACTAAATTTCATTTATTTATGTTCATGTTCAATTATCAAATTGTATATAACTTTGCTTAATATTTATTGACATATTGTTAACTTGCTTTATGCTTAGGTTGCTGAGACCCGTTTTGCGTCTCATACCATTGTTATGAGACGACTTGTGAAGGTGCAAACAGCATTAAGCCAAATGGTTATTTCTAACCAGTGGGGTATATGGAGGACTTCGAATTCAAAAAGAGCCCAAAAGGTCAAGGCTTTGGTCTTGGATGACAGTTGGTGGGCTCGTGTACAATTTGTATTGGATTTTACGGAGCCTATTATGACTATGCTCCGCTTTGCCGATACAGATACACCTTGCTTGGGCGATGTGTATGATGGCATGGACACCATGGTTGAGAAGGTAAAACTTTCCATACAACAGCATGAGAATGACCCACGGAATGTGAAGCCTTATGTAATAAGGTGGAAAAAATCATTCATCATCGTTGGGAGAAGATGACTACCCCATTGCACCTCCTCGCATATGCCTTATCTCCGAGGTACTATAGTGAGAAAGTACTTTCTATGCCAGATAGAGTTGCACCATATGCGGATGAAGAAGTTGCCATTGGGTGCTACAAAGCTTTTGCAAGACTCTTCCCAGATGAGGAAATGCATGACAAAGTGAGGCTAGAATTTGGCTTGTTTGCTTCGGGTGCAAAAAACTCTCCATTTGCAATAAAGGACCAATATAAATTGGGAGCTATCACTTGGTGGTACATGTATGGTCAACCATACAAGCAACTACAACCTCTTGCAATCAAGATCCTGTCACAAGTAAGTTTTTTTTTTGTTTTTTGTTTACCACTTGTATTCTACACTTTAGTGTTCAACATTCTTTAAATTGTTTTTCATTTGTATGTTTAATTTTGTGAACACTATCCAGGTTGCAAGTTCTTCTGCTGCTGAACGGAATTGGAGTACATACTCCTATATCCATTTAGTGAAGCGCAACCGGTTGGGCTCAAAGAAAGCTGAGGACTTGGTCTACATTCATACCAACTTGCGTCTTTTGTCACATTGCCAAAATGAATACAAGGAAGGGTCAACCAAGCTTTGGGATGTAACCCCTGAGTGTGCAAACTTGGATGCAACGCTTCATGATCTTACTACAGTCACAGATGATGGTGATGATACCATCACACATGGTGCATCTAGCGTAAGTGGAACCGTTCTTGGTTCAAATGATCTTGAACTTGCAGCAGTTGGAGATGATGAGAATGTGGATTTTTTTGAGAATCCTTATGATTCTCAATCTGATTAGTGCATCTTGTGTCTTGACTTTTGAATCCTTGATTGTTGATTGATAAACATTGAAGTTTGAACGATACTAGCAAGTTTCAATTTGAATATTTGTGTCTATGAAATTTAAGTTGAAGTTGTTGAACTAATATGAAATATCTTGAATCTTGATAAATGCTGATTGGTGAAGTATCATTATTCTAATTCTGAAATTCATACTATCAAATGTTTTATTTTTGTATAATTCTTGCACTTCTTTGCATATATCATATACTAGATTAATCATTATATTTATATATATATATATATATATATATATATATATATATACAGGTATCCAAACGCACCCGCACCCCCTAAAAAAAAATTTCACACATCCCGCACCCGCATCCCGCATCCGCACCCGAATCGGTAACTTAGCGTGAAAATGATCCTAATAAAACGACATGGAAAAGACACAACAACAAGGCCATGAAAATTATTATAGACTCTGTGAAGGATCATATTCTTCCATCTATATCCAGTCTTAAAACTGCATTTGAAATGTTCTCTACTATTAGGAACACTTTTGAAATCAATAATACTAGTAGACTACTAACTTTAAAGAAAGATCTTCTATACATAAAAATGAATAATGGGGAATCAATTACGTCATATTTTCTAAGAATCTTTGAGTTAAAAGATCAACTTGCGACAATTGGAAATCAAGTTGATGACAAAGAACTTAGCATCATAGCATTAAAAGGACTTCCACTATCTTGGGAAACCTTTATTCGTGATCTAAGCTCACGTCCTGATCTTCCTAAATTTGAATTACTCAAAAATGAATGCACTCAAGAAGAATCAAGATTAGTTTCCAGAGGATTAAGCATAAATCAAGAGGGAGATATTCAAGCTCTTCATGTTAATTCAAACAATAAAGAAAAGAAAGGAAAATTCAAACGTAATAAGAAGGAATTCAACAAACCATATAAGAAACGAGATTGGTCAAAAGTAAAATGTTTCAAATGTGACAAAATTGGTCACACTCACAATTTCTGCCCTGAACGAAAAAGAATTCAAGCAGCCCTAGCAGAAATCAAGGAAGAGAAAGAGGAAGGAAACTTTGCATTTTATCTAGCTCTCTCAAGTGAATTAAACTCAAACAAAAATACTTGGATTATAGACAGTGGAGCATCTCGTCATATTATAGGTTTTAAAGACAAATTTGAAAGCTTCTCAGATTACTCCTCGGAAGAAGTAACCATTGGAGATAACTCTACTCATCCGATCAAAGGTATTGGGTCTTGCTCAATTCATTTAAATTCAAGTATCACTCTCCAACTTAAAAATGTTTTATTCGTACCTGGTATAAAAAGAAATTTGGTCTCTATCTCCGGTCTTGCTGATCAAGGATACAGAATCACCTTTCAAGAGGATAGAGTTCTATCTTGGCCAAAGAACTCCAACATCAAGAAAGCTATATCTATTGGATTTAGAGACGGAGGTTTATATAAACTTTGCAATCAACAAAATTTAGCCCTAAGTCATGAAACATCAAATTCTACCAAAATTTGGCATAGGAGACTAGGTCACCTTCATTTTCGTGCATTGTCATCAATAGGAAAAATTGTAAAAGGATTACCTAGTCTCAAATCTGATCTCTTAGGCATTTGCAAAGGATGTGCCCTACGCAAAAACACCAAGAAATCCTTTCCTAAAAGCATTCACAAATCAAAATCTATACTTGAACTTATTCACACAGACCTATGTGCTCCTATGTCCGTACCTTTCCTAAATGGGTGTCTCTATTATGTAATTTTTATTGATGACTATTCTAGAAGAACTTGGATCTACTTCCTCAAACAAAAGGAATCAATTGAAGTATTATCAAAATTCAAAGAATTCAAAGCTCTAGTTGAAAATCAGTCTGGACAGAAAATAAAAACTCTAAGATCAGACAATGGAGGTGAATACATCTCTGAAATTTTCAAAGATTTTTGCATTACTGTTGGGATTAAGAGGGAGTTTTATGTACCATATAATCCTCAACAGAATGGAGTTGCAGAATGTAAAAATAGATCAATTATTGAATCAACTAGAGCAATGATGCATGACCAAAATCTTCATACTTCTTTTTGGGCTGAAGCATCTAACACTGCAGTTTATATTCAAAATAGATGTCCTCACTCAATATTAGAAAACACCACTCTTGAAGAAGTATGTTCGGGTATCAAACCAGATCTAAGTCATCTAAGAATATTTGGGTGTCCAGTTTATATTCATATTCCTAAAGAGAAAAGAACAAAACTAGAACCATCTGGAAAGAAGGGAATACTCATTGGATACAGTGAAACAACCAAAGGCTACAGGATCTATGTTCCGGGTCAAAGAACAATTCAGATCGGTTGAGATGTTAAATTTGAAGAAGATATTGCCTTCAATCTTTCTAAGAACATTGATGAACTATATACAGAACCTTCCACTGAATTAGATGAAGATCACCAAGTAGAAAATGAGAAGGAGAATGATACTGAACCTCCTTCACCTACTATCTCAAATTCAGAGAATATTGAAAATGCTAACAACAAAAAGAGGCCACTTTGGGCTAGGAAAATGATAGAAGAGAATCATGTTGAACCTGATGAAGTAATGAGAGAAAGCAAGAAAACAAGAAACCAGTCATGTTATGTGGCACTATTAACTGAACTTATCAAAACAGAACCTTCAAATGTTGAAGAAGCCTTATCAAGCAAACCTTGGAAAGAAGCAATGATTGAAGAATATAATTCAATACTAAAAAATGATGTATGGGATGTTGTACCCAGACCTAAGAACAAATCAATTGTTTCTTCTAAGTGGCTTTACAAAATCAAGCATGCACCTGACGGCAGCATTGAAAAATACAAAGCCAAATTTGTAGCACGCAGGTTCTCACAGAAGGAAGGTATCGATTATGAAGAAACTTTTGCTCCAGTTGCTAGGTACACATCTGTTAGGACTATCTTGGCAATTGCAGCATCCAAAGGATGGAAAGTTCATCAAATGGATGTTAAAACAGCATTCTTAAATGGTGAAACTAAAGAAGAAGTTTATATTGAGCTACCAGAAGGGTTCATCACTCATAACAGAAATTCCCATGTGTGTAAGCTAAAGAAAACACTATATGGTCTTAAACAGGCTCCCAGGGCATGGTATGAAAGAATGGACAACTACCTAACAAAGTTAGGGTATTCTAAAAGCGAAGCTGATCCTAACTTGTACTTCAAAATAGATGGTGATGACATGATTATTCTTATGTTATATGTTGATGATTTGTTGATAACAGGTGAAGAACATCTTATAAACAAATGCAAACAAGAACTAACAGCAGAGTTTGATATGAAAGATCTAGGTCTTCTCCACTACTTCCTAGGACTAGAAGTCTGGCAAAAGGGGAACTACATTTTCCTAAATAGGGAAAATATACTATTGATATTTTGACAAAATTTGGAATGATGGATTGTAAACCAATTACTACTCCTATGGAAGTCAACCTACATAAGCTGAAGGATGATATGATTGAATCTGAATCTACCGATCCTTCTTACTATAGGCAGATCATTGGATCTTTAATGTATTTGGTGAATACTCGTCCTGATATATGTTATGCTACTAATACCTTAAGTCAGTTCATGTGTACAGCAAAGAAGATACATCTAATGGCAGCCAAACATATCTTAAGATATCTAAGAGGTACAGTTGGTATGGGACTCAGATATGATCAAGTCGAAATCAATCTTCATGGATATTCAGATTCTGATTGGGCCTGAATGTAAAAGTACTACGGGATGTTGCTTCAGTCTTGGATCTGGGATGATTTCTTGGTTCAGTAGAAAACAATCCTTAGGTGCATTAAGCTCTACTGAAGCAGAATATATAGCCTCCTCCATGGGAGTCAGAGAAGCTGTATGGTTACGAAAATTACTAGTTGATTTGTTTAAGAAGCCTCTAAAGCCAACTATCATTCACTGCGATAATCAGAGTTGTATCAAGCTTTCAGCTAATCCAATTTTTCACAATCGATCTAAGCATATTGAAATACCTTATCATTACATTAGAGATATGGTAGATCGAGGTGTTATCAAACTGGAGTATTTAAGTACAAATGAGCAAACAGCGGATGTTTTTACCAAGCCTCTTGCCAAAGTGAAATTGGAATACTTCAGAGGAAAACTTGGTATGATTAAATTGTAATATTGAATATTGAGTTTAAATTTCAATTTATATGTGTTTATGCTTCTATGGTTGTTTAGTTGCATCAAATATGTAATGAAAGGTAACGATGTTTCATGGACATATATATTCAGAAGGTAATCTTTGTAAGGTGATGATCTTGCAAATGATAGGACTGTTATTATGACAGTTTTGTTCCGATACGCCGGAAGTCATTGATAACAAATGCATTATGATTACTCTAGATATTGTTTTGGACAATTAGAGATCATAATATATGTTATGATAGTGTTCATAACATGGTGATTGTCACTTCTCCCTTGCTAAGAGGGAGTGTTGATGTATAGCATCAGTCGAAGTGTTATTGGGGCTCTTGAATATACTTGTTACTACCGCCGATTGAAAGCAAACTAATTATAATTGTTATGCACCGATCAGTTATTAGTTATGCCCACATAGAGACATGAAACGTAGAGTCGTGTCTCTATGGAGACATAACTCTCTGCATATATAACATAGAGCAATTGTGGAGGACTGATATCAATCACAAGGCATATACAGTCCCAGTGATCGCTCTCTCTTCAGCAAAACAAAGACAGTCAAACTGTTATATCAGTAAGTAAATCCGAATCTACACAGCCCGCAATAATAGTTTATATCTCTATCAAAGATCCTGCATTTACATGTATAAGCTATTAATAGTCTATTGTATACAAGGTTTGTATGTATCAGGTGATAAGGTATTGATAACAACTTGTGTTACGCAAGATTGTCACTTGATCAATATCTATGAGAGTTATTTGCTCTTTACAAAAGACATGACTATGTAATCTTGGCATAGCTTGTGAAAGCACTTTGGTATAAACTTACAACCATAGTACGTGCAAAAGGTGCCATGGTATGATGAGTGGTAATAATAATGTTTTTTGACCTTAAGCATGAATCTAGATACTCATAATGAGCATTGATAGTCAGCACTGCTATTGAGAGGTCTACATTTGAATACATTACACTTTGAAAAGGCATTATTGTTATTGATATTGGTCGGCATCATTTTCATCAAAGGCTTTGATAAAACATAGTCATTAAGACACTGAAGATATTATATTTTGTTTCAATGGCTTAAACAAAGGTTTTTTTTGGTTTGTTTCCTTTGATCTTCAAACCCTAGCCGATGTGCTAGGGCACGGGCTGTATTGGCTGCTCACAACATTGAGAATGGAGGCGGTTTTTAGGTTGACAGTGGTCTTTGGACTTCGGAGCTGGATGAGGAAGCAGTTGTGTGTAAAGATGACAATGTGGTGGTTATGCAAACAGTTTCCATGACAACCAGTGATATTGTTTTGGTTTCTTGGTTAATTTGTTGATTAAAAAATGTGGCTTACTGTGATTAGAAGTTGAATACACTACATGTTATCAGGTATTTGCAAAATACCTGTAATGGGGCATGATGACTGTTAAAAAAAGATTGTTTTGAATACTCTGTTTGGATGGTTTCAGTTTCAGTTTTTGAAACCGGTTGGAAATGAAATCTTTTGAAAAAGATTTTAAAAAGGGGTTCCATATATTGTTGAGATGATTTGGCTTGTGTAAATAGTGAATTGTTTTTTTCGAGTGGTTTTTCATCCCTAAGAGGGTTTTCCACTCATGACAAATATTGTGTTACAATTCTTTTGTGAGCCTTGTTCATCTTTCATGGTTGTTGTCACTTTATCTGCTTCACTTCATTGACATTCTACATGGATTACTCTGAACTCTCATTTGTTGGTTAGAAAAGAGTTATTTTTTAAATTGTTTTCCAGAACACTGAATCCCCCCCACTCTCAGTGTTCTCTGTACTCAAAAATAATATGCTCTAAAATTCAGCAGCCACCTCAACCATGATTCTCCATTGAATCCAAGGAAATTAAAAGGAAAAATAAAACAGGATTAGGCACCCATGTCTTCTCTATAGCAAGTTGTCATATTTGCCAGACCTCTAAGGAAATAGGAACAGATCTCACAACCAATGATCAGAATTCAACACTGCAGTCCATATCAACCCAAAAGTCGTGCAGAATATTCTAAGCTTGGAATAAACTTTTAAGAGGCATTATCTTCATGGAAAAGTTTATGGAATCAAAATACTAATAGCATAGTTTTAACTTTTATTACAAGAAACCAAACTCAATCCTGAATAATGCTCACATCCTATTCACTAAAAAAAGTTTGCAGCAAACTTCTTGGTTTTTCATCAACTTGAACATGAGAAGAAGTGCTATACGAAGAAATCCAACAAATAAGGTTTTCCATATATTGTGTTGGAGGCACATAGGTGTGTCAAATAATCATTTTCCCATGTTCTCCTGGTTTCAGTCTAGATTTGCATACGTTAAGCAATTAAACTCACCCATTTGTTTCCAACTCTACATGATCAATCTCAAGACTGCAAATGTGGAAATGTCATGTTCCCACTTCAGAATTAATTTAATGGGGTGAAACCATAGCCTATTTCTAATTTCCCATAGGTTAAAGGTGTCGAGTCAGAAACATTTTTAAAATAATGATTTAAATTTATCATTATGTTTTAATCCAAAATGCTAAAAAGGGATAACTTATGCATTATTATTAGTTGTGACTAAAAGGTTTTTTTAATGAGATTAAAAGATCTTGTGTAAGAAATAATAAAAGCAGCAAATGAAGCTCTATAAAAGAAGGATAATTCCTCAAAGTTAGGGATTCTATTCATTATTGAAATTAAAACCCTTTAGTGGAGCTTGGACATTTATGTTCATCATTTTACCAGAGGATGAAAACCTCATAGTTTCCAATCAATTGGAGGAACAAAAGCCTTTGATTTAGTATCAATGATTTCATCCAAGAATCATATCGTGCATAGGTTAGAGAATTTTTTTTTTAAAGGCTGCTATAGTAATCTATACTGCTGTTACAAGGATTCATACTGCTGCTAAGATGATCCATACTGCATCTACAGTAAACCATACCACTATTACAGTGATCCGTACCACTGCCACAGCAATCCGTACCACTACTACAGTGATTTAGGTAGCAGATATTACTAGAGCTTTGCATTGTTTCAGATCTGTCATTAATTTTACTGAAGGTCTTTGTCAGTTGATTTCATATTATTTGTACTGGTTTTTAATGGAAATAAATGCAATAAGTTGTAGCGTTCTTTGATGAAGAAAAATCAAACTTAGTCTTTCAGTTGAGTTCTTTTTGGAAATAAAACATATAAGTCTACTGCTGTCAATATTCATCTTGTTCCAGATTAGGCTTGTTGGAAAAAAGAATTGCAATGCTAGATATAATCTTGGTCAAGGACATTACAGAAAGATTTCAAGGAAATACTTTACTATGGTTTGTTTTAATGCTGAGAAAGAAAGGAGAAGAAAAATTGAAGGTAACTTTGCTGAATCTTTAAGAGCTCTCAAGCTCAAACATCCAACTATTCACCTGGGTTTTATTCAGGGCCAGTCTATATGGTGCAACAGATGGAAACTGGAAAGGACTGCACTCCATAGCATAAGCATGAGGCTATTTCCTATCAAATCCAACTTCAAGATCAGGAAGAATTGCCATATAAGGGATTCCCAGAAATATGGTTTTTTAATAAATTGTGCTGTACATTCATAGAGTATTGTTGAGTATTCTTCTCCTGTGACCTCAGTTTTTACAGTATAGAATTGACATATTTGATATTTCCCAGTTGAATTTGGGAATCTGTTTCCAGCTCTACATGATTAATCAAATCCACAACAGAAATATTTTTAGGAAATACTTTATGACAGTTTTAGCACTAGCTAAAAAAAGAGGGAATAAATAATCAAAGGTGAATTTGCTGAATCTTAAGTGTTTTCATGCATAATCATTCAATTGTTCACCTAGATTTTGTTCAAGGCAGGCATGATGCAGCAGATGGAAAGGACTGAACTATGTAGCAGAAGAACTAGACCAATTCCTGAATTCAGACTTATATATCCATAGTTAATATCAAATCTCAAACATGTCGATGATCGTATCATATCAGATCACAGACAATAAATTAGATATTTCTTTTGAACCTGCCAAGCCCCCTTTGAAAATAATAATATAATCAAAAAAATCCTGGTTTTATAACTCACTTCAGCTTTGGTAAAATAAATGGATCAAATACTAATGGGGCTCATGAACTCCAGGTAAAGTAACTAAAATGTTTACCTGTGGAAATATCAATGATCTGAATCTTCAAGGATTTCGTATGTATTATCAGAAAAAGTCAAGTCTGTGATGGTCTACAAGATAGAATGGAATAATAACTCCATCCAAAGCATTTCTGAATGACCGTATAAAATAAATTAATTATGATTTCCTTGCAAGACTTGACTCAACCAATCTCATAATTCTGATATCCAGATCCAGGATAGTCACAAATATGGGCATTCGCAGACTTGCAAAGAGAAGACCTTTTAGAAACCAAAGCCACAGGTTGCTTGACTGACCATGCACCGGTGACAGGAAAACAGTTTTTCAAAATTCCATGCTCCAAAAAATGCATATCAATTGCATAATCAGTTTAGAGCTTCACATGGAATAGAAGCATATAGCTTTTGTGAGATACAACTTCCAAGTTGTTATCAGAGCCAATACAAGATGGAGCAGTACCAAATTCCCTGCTGAACATTGACCAACATTGATCACAAAGGCTCAAAATAGTTCTCGTAACAGGTCAGTAAGAGAACAAGAGATGAAACATTTGGTACCTTATTTAGTTACAACAAAGCTCCTGGATTAGAGAACCATGCTTTGCAGTTGTTTAAACATTTTTGGGGCATGGAGGTGATCTATTGAAAGCGGTAGAACAATCACATTTATTACAAAATAATGTAAAAATGATTGAATTCTTATCTGATGTGGATTCCTAAGAAACCAGACTAACACTCGAGATTCTGTTAGCCTCTCTCTATGCAACACTGTCTACAAAATTGTATTTAAGGTAATCATATAGATTGCTAATTTTACAACAGATCATTTCCACATCACAAGCCCAGGTTCATTAAAGGCATTAGTTATTTGATGGCTTCATAGTTGCCCAAAAAAATATGCAGAAACTCCCAATTTTTTTTGTCAAACTTGATATATTTATGTGTTTGATATAAATAATTGAAGTTTCATCAAAGCCATTATGAGAATGGTTGAATATTATTAACACACACTGAAACAGATTTGCTACCTAAAATCCAAGGTAATATTTTTTATTAATGCTATTCGTAGAATTGTCTTTTGATCTTTATCTAGTTATCACTTATTTGATAGGTTTGCACGATCACAGTATGAGATTTAAAGTTGCATAAAACTTAACTTGAATATGCTCTACCCAGTGATCCAACTTCTAGCATAGAACTTGGTAAGTACTTTAAGAAGCACACAAATATAATTGTACTTTTTATTTAGGAATGAAACCTTCTCACTGGCAATGCCATAGGTTAAACTTAGAGGCACATGCGTTAGTTTTTCTTGGCTGTATTAAAAATTTCATTTAAAACCTAAACTGAAGAAAAGGAATTGCTAAGAAAATATAGGAGCCAGCAAACTCATGTACAGCTTAACTTCTGATAGTTAAAAATATAAAAGTTCACTTATTTAAATATATGTGGCAATTCCTTGGGCCATGGGGCTGTTGTCTTGTGGCAAAATGAGGCACTTATTGCAACAATGAGCTAGATTCAAAACCTGGCAGCTGTGCCCCATAAATTAAAAAGGTATGCAGGTTTATGCATGAAAACGTGAGGCGAGTACACTAATTTGTAGTCAAATGCCAAGAAGTGTACCTCTTACAGTAATGAACCTGGTTCAAAAACCAGCAGCTGTGCCCCATACATTAAGAAGGTATGCAGGTTTATGCATGAAAGCGTGAGGCGAGTGCACTTGTAGTCAAATGCCAAGAAAAGCACCTCTTACAGTAATGAACCTGGTTCAAAAACCAGCAGATGTGACCCCGCATTAAACAGGTCTAGATGTTAACTCTTCTTTGTGGATGTGGTGAAGGAATTGTCATTCAAAATATCCTTCATGTGAAGACCCTGACAAAAACAGTAAAGTGTAGTGGGAGGTAGGCCAATTCCAATATTCGGCTCAAGCATGTTACTAAACAAAAACATTCCGCCCTTACATTAAGTTTAAACATATCTCTAGACGGAGCAGTGCCAAAGCAGAAATGAAACATATTCAAAATATTGGGATCAAATAAATTCAAATCCAAGAAAAAAAATTTCGGCATAAGGCTTATTTTAAGGTTCAAGAAAATCCAAATTTATTCGCAGTTTGAACAGTCTGTAAGATCTTAAATTAAAGAGTCTGGAGGAATATTTTCATTCAAATGCATTAATTTTCCACAATTGAAGATTGCTTCTGGATCAAATCCACAAGCAATCTTCACTATTTTCATTACTAGCCAATTTGGTAACCTGATATAGATACTGAGTTTACTTTCTCCCCAAAAAAAATTGCTAAAGGCGTGAGAAGAAAATTACAGAAAGAAAGAAAAAAACAAAATACCTAATAAGATTCTTAGATGTAATGCGAGGTTCTTTGATAGCCGCCCCAATGAGACTGCTCCCTGTTATGTATATGCCCCTGATCGTAAATCATAATTTCAGGCCCGTAATCAGCAGAAAAATAGAACAAAGAAAGGCTTCACAAATAAAAATAATGGAGGCGAGGGAAAACAAAAATACCAGGCAGCACCCAATACAGAAATCCCAATGGAAATGCCAATGCCCACGGCAGAATATGCGTAAGGAGATATATGCCCCAGCGCGTGCGCCCACGAACTTGATTTATCCATCACGTTGCCTACTCGAATCTAACTGCTCTCAGCTTCTAATCAATTATACGAAATCGGCCTCAATTCTGGAGCAAATTCGACAAGGGGGTTTGCCCGACCCACAGATCTCACGCAAATCTTTTCAAGTTAGTGATCTCAACGGCACCGTTAGTTGACGTGAATGTGATTGTAATTTGTGGTTTGAGGAAAATTTTGTGTGATTATCGGCTAAGGAAATAATAGTAAACAGGTACGGGATATTGCTGACGTTTAATTTTTATTTTTTTTAATTATGCAATGTTATATTTCTCTTCAAAGATGTGTAGATTTTTTATATGGGTCATTAAAGTTATTAGTAGTTCTAAATTATATATCAAATTTTGATGATTTGTTTTGGTTTTCTTCATATGCAACTTAATGGTTTGAAAAATATTTTTTGGTTTGTGCAGTAAATGTTCTATGTACAATTTGTTAAGCAATTAAGTAGTGAAGGGTCAAATAAGGTGATTTCAAAGTGTTTCCTATACCTACTTAAAGATGTTCCAATAATAGTACACTACAAACATCTAAAAAACTTGTCAATATTGTCAATACTCATGTAAAAATGTTTCAATAGTCATTCAAAAAATATCTATTAATAGAAAAATAGATTATTGGTACATGATATATTTATTAATAGGCTTTTAGATATCATTACAATTACTAATTGGGGGAACGTAAGCAAATGTTGTTGCTCTTCCCCTAATGGAATTCCTTATTTTTTGAGGTTGCAATAGATTTGAATCACATGGTTAATTTTTTATACTTTTTCTTTTCATTTTTTTTAATAATAAATAATTATTTGCAATGCATCATTTATTTTATTTATTTTAATGATGGATCATAAGGTATGATTTAAAATATTGATGGGAAAAAAATCATGCTATTATAGCTAGAATGTTGATATTGTAAGGATGTAATGTTGTTATGATGTTGATTAGAAGTGTTGTTATTGTAAAGATGTATTGGTGTTATGATGATGTAATATTTGAGTGCTCTAATGTAGATGATTTATAACCAAATGTATTAATGATTGTTCAATATTAATGAATTACCTAGGGTTGTATATAAATGCATGATCCTAATCACTCAACTTGAGGTATTTTTCATGTCAATCAATGACATACAATGAACAAATGTCATAAAGTGACCTTAAGAGCATGAGAT
The DNA here is from genome assembly GCA_027943335.1 of Chamaecyparis obtusa. NCBI lineage: Eukaryota > Viridiplantae > Streptophyta > Pinopsida > Cupressales > Cupressaceae > Chamaecyparis > Chamaecyparis obtusa. The sequence continues at coordinate 75,785 of BSBK01008686.1, forward strand.
TTCAAGTTTGAATTTAGTGAACTAAGTTATGGGTACATCCCAATCTAGGGATAGAGTCATGCTTGTGGCATAGATTAGAAAGGAAGAATTATTATGGGATCATTTTTGGCAATGTAAGGATTTTAAGTTTTAGCTTCAAAATTTGGGTTTTCCATATGTGCAAAATAAGTTAAGCACTATAAAAATGTATTTATAATTATACTTAATGTGGTGTATGATAAAGTTGTGAAAGTGTGGGGTATGCATTTTTATGTCTTATATATTCCACCACTTTGATGTGCATATAAAATTTAATGAAATATGCATGCCAAAGATATGCAACAAATGAAATAGTGATTATCTAGAACCAATATATGTGACGCAAGGGAGAATGAGGAGAGGGGCCAAAGGCACACCCTAACCAGATCCACCTTGTAGAGATCACACACGGAAGCAATAACACACAAATGAGAGAGAGGATGCAGATCAACTTCTTATATTTCTTCAAATTGATTCATACATGTCGGGTTGTAAGGCCTTCTTGGTTAGAGCCAAATATTACAATTCAAGTACAATAGTCCTCCAACATGCGAGGATTTGAAACTATCTTCAATCTTCTAACTTCTATCTCCTATATCTGATGTCCTAAACTACAACTAAAGATTACAATATATACAAGAGGCTATTGAACAAGTTGGCCTTCAGATCCACCATTAATAGAAGGAACAACGAGATCTAGGTCCACACACTTCCCAATGATAGATTCCAACATTAAATCCATGACCATAATTAATTACACAAGTCGGCCTCAACAGAAAACTAAAACAAACAACTCAGTAAGCAAGGACGACCAAGTGCTAGGAAAAGATAACTGAGCGCCAGGGAATTAACCAACCAACTCGGTTAACAAAGGAAACCGAGCAACTACCGAGCCAACTCGGTCAAAATAGGATCTGAGCAACACAGAAAAACATAAACTTGTTTTTGGTGACACAAGATGCTCCTACATCAGACACCTAGGGTTATTTGAAATGATTCTTTGAATCATGCAGCAGGTACAACCTGAGCTAAATCCAACTCAAATTGTGAAATCCATGAACTGTCTTCAATCGGTTTGTTCTTCCATTTTACCAAATATTCCATATACTATTTTCCTCGTGTACTTCTAACAACTCTTTGTTCCAAAATTTTCTCAACTTCTTCTATCTGTTTCTTAGAATAATCATTTGGTACTGTCATTTCTTCATCTGATTCATGGTACTCATACAAATTAGCAATGTTGAATATAGGTGATATATCCATGTCATCAGGTAACTCAATCTCATAAGCATTTCCACTCTCAAATTTCCTCAAAATTTTGCAAGGACCAAACTTTTTTCATTTTTAGCTTCCCATATGTTCCAATAGGAAATCTGTCTTTCTTCAAATGAACCATTACTTCATCACCAACTATAAAAGCCTTATGTCTTCTAGATCTATCAGCTCTGTCTTTGTATTTTTTATTACTTTTCTCCAACTTATGTTACACATCTTAATGCAATGTCTTCATGAACTTAGTAAACTTTACTCCTTCAACACTTCTCCTTTCTTCATCAATAATATCCCTCAAATCTGATATACCTCTCGGTTGTATGACATTTACAATCTCAAAAGGTGTTTTTCCAATACTCCTATTCACTAAATTATTGTATGCAAACTCTTCTTGTGCCAACACAGAATCCCAATTACTCAGTGTGTCTCCTACTAAACATCTCAAAAGATTACCCAAGCTTCTATTCACAACTTATGTTTGTCCATCAGTCTGTGGGTGAAATGTAGAGCTATATTTCAACTCAATGCCAAACTTTCTCCAAAGAGTCTTCCAAAAGTATCCAACAAACTTATTGTCTCGATCAGAAATGATACTCGATAATCCATGCAATCTGACAATTTCCTTAAAGAAAAGATATGTTATATGTATTGCATCTAATATCTTTCTACAGGGTATAAAATGTTCCATTTTAGAAAATCTATCCACAACAACAAATATAGAATCATTACCTCTTACTATCTTCGGTAAGCTAAGAACAAAATCCATACTGATATCAACCCAAGGTTTCTCAAGAATGAAAATCGGTGTATACAATCCAGTATTCTGACTTAATCCTTTTGCAACTTGACAAATTCCACAACTTTTCACAAATTTTTGAACATCCTTATACAACTACAGCCAAAATTATTTCTCCTTAAGCAAATTCAATATCTTGTCTTGACACCAAAGTGTCCATCCAAACCACTACTATGTTTCTCCTTTATCAAATTAGTTCTCAATGATCCTCTCGGTATACACAACTGAATACCTTTAAACAACATACCTCCTTGAATGAAATAGTCTTCCCATTTAGTACTCGGTTGATCTTGAATAGGTGCTCTGCACTTTCTCCATGGCTCAAAAAAATTGGGATCAAATTCATATGAATCTCTCATGTCATCAAAACCAAGAACTTCAATTTTTATCTCGTTCATCAAAGATCTTCTTCTACTCAATGCATCAGTAACTCGGTTAGTCACTCCACTCTTATGTTTTATCATAAATGTATAACTCTACAAGTATTCAACCCATTTCATATGTCTCTGATTCAACTTATTCTGACTACCCAAATACTGTAAAGCTTTATGATCAGTATACAACATAAATTCACTCGGTATCAAATAATGTCTCCATTTCTTCAGGGCTTGAACAATAGCATAGAATTCTTGATCATACACAAAATATTTCCTTTTTGCATCATTCAACTTTTCACTAAAGAAAGCAACAGGTTCACCTTCTTGACTCAACACAACTCCTATTGCACTTCCACTTGCATCACATTCTACTTCAAATACCTTATTGAAATCAGGCAATGCTAACACAAGCAATTCAGCAACCTTCTGCTTCAGAGTCTCAAAGCTTTTATCATCTCCATGTGTCCACTTGAATTCTCTTTTATCTCCTCTCATAGTCTTAGTCATAGCATTACAAATTGAACTAAAATTCCTAATGAAATTTCGGTAAAAACTTGCCAAACCATGAAATGATCTTACCTCACTAGCATTCTAAGGTGTAGGCCAATTCAAAATAGCTTCAACCTTTCCAGGATCCATTTTCAGACCATCGGCTAAAATCACAAATCCCAAGTACACAATCTGCTCTTTCATGAAAGAACACTTTTTTAGATTTATCAGCAACTTTTCTTCTTTCAACCTCTGCAATACTTGTTTAACATGCAACAAATATTCTTCTCTAGTCTTACTAAATATCATAATATCATCTAGGTATACAATTATAAATTTACCTAAGAATTCTAACTTCATACATCAATCTCATAAAAGTACTCGGTGCATTAGTTAAACCAAAAGGCATAACCAACCACTCATACAAACCTTCTTTTATCTTAAAAGCATTCTTCCACTCATCACCTTCTCTAATTTTGATTTGATGATATCCACTTTTCAAATCAATTTTGGTAAAATACTTTTCTCCAGTCAAACTGTCCATTATGTCATCCATTATCGGTATAGGAAACCTATATTTCACTATTATCTTGTTGATTGCTCTAGAATTAGTACACATTCTCCATTCTCCATTCTTCTTAGGTGCCAATATAGCTGGTACTGCACAAGGACTCAAACTTTCTCAGATCAAACCTTTCTGCAGCAATTCTTGAATTTGTCGGTTCAATTCTTGATTCTCAGTAGGTGTCAACCGATGTGGTGCCTTATTCGATAAACTAGCTCCAAGGATTAGATCCATGCAATGATCAATGCTTCTCTTCGGTGGAAAACCATCAGGTACATTATCAGAAATGATCTCTCTATACTTGGTGAGTAACTTATCAATCTCTTTAGGGATGCTATCCTTTTTTTCCTTACTCGGTTTGTTAGGAATCACAACAAAACATACATCATTATTCTTCAAATCATTAAGAAACTTTCTTCCTTCCATCAAGCAAACTTTCACACATGTACAAACACTACTAACAGGTTCTTCAATCAAAGGTAACAAGATTTATCTTCTCCAATCAGCCCAAATAGTATATTTATGCAATCTCCCATCATATATAGCATGTCTATCATATTGCCAAGGTCTACCCAACAAAATATGACAACAATCCATAGGCATGATATCACATAACACCTTATCATTGTACTTTCCAATTTTCAAATTCACATAACATTGTTCACTTACCAAGAGTGTATGTTCATCCTTGATCCATGAAATTTGATAGGGATTCAGGTGTTCCAACCTTTTCAATTGCAACTTTGTAACCATTTCCTCAGATGCCAAGTTCTCTGAGCTTCCACTATCAATTATTACCTTCCACACTTCATCAAAAACTCTACATCTAGTCTTGAACAAACTTTTCCTTACCAGATCTTCCTTATTACTTTCACTCCAAAGTGCTCTCCTTACCATCAAGTTCTTTTCCTTCTTAGGTTCATTCAATGACTCTTCTTGCACCAAATCATTTCTACTGCTACCGACCTTCTTACTTGCATGTGTACATTCAAATGATCTATGTCCTTCTCCATAATTGTAACAAGTTCCTCGGAAACCACCTCTATTATAACCACCCCGGTAGTTATTACCTCTTCCTCTAGATGAACTTTCACCTTTCCACTCAGTCTTGCCTTTATCCAGATTTGTCTTTTCCAGATCAGATCTATTATTTTCACTATAAGATCTACCTCTTCCTCTAGGGAATCTACCACCCCTACCTCTTTGTCTTTTCTCATGTCTTTTGTTCAATTTATCCTCAACTTTCAAGGCAAATTGATAAGCTTCTTCAATGTTCTCCAACTTAACCAAACTGATTTCTTCTTGGATGGAAACTCTCAATCCATTCACGTACCTAGAAATTATTTCCACATCATCTTCATCATGTCCAGATCTGATATCTAATCTATAGAATTCCTCAGTATAATCTTTTACCGAGCTATCTTTCTATCTCAAACTTTGCATTCGCCTAACTAGGTTAATCTGATAATCACAAGGTAAAAACTTTGCTTTCAACTTATCCACCATCTTATTCCATACCTTAATTTTGTCTTGGCCTTTCCTCTTTCTTTCCAACTATAGATGTTCCCACCACAAGGATTCATGACTTTTCAACTTTGTGCTTGCAATTTTCACCTTCTTTTCCTTAGGGACATTTTCATATTCAAAGTACTTTTCTATCTTAGTGATCCAGTCCACCAATTCATCCTAATCCAATTTTCCACTATACTTAGGAGGATTGAAATGTTGTGTAGACTTCAGATTCATCAAATCTTTCAACAATCTTTCCTCATCTTGATCCATCACTGGTGTAGGTTCTACATCACCTTGTTCTTCCTCAATTTTATCATCACTAACATCTTCAAGATGTATTCCTCTTCGATGGGCTATCTTAATAGCTTCTAATCTAGTAGCAAGTTGTCTCAACATGTCTACCAATCTTGGATCCGCATCTCACCTCCCACAAACCGTCTTGAAACCCTCTACAATTGCAAGCCAGATCTCAATCTGCTACCCCACAACAAATCAACTAGGGTTTGACAAGAAGTAACCCTCAAACCTAGATTTGCAAACCTAGATCTAGATCTCATCTCAGCTCTGATACCACTTGATGCAAGGGAGGATGAGGAGAAGGGCCAAAGGCACACCCGAACCAGATCCACCTTGCAGAGATCACACACGGAAGAAATAACACACAAATGAGAGAGAGGATGTAGATCAACTTCTTATATTTCTTCAAATTGATTCATACATGTCGGGCTGTAAGGCCTTCCCGGTTAGGGCTAAATATTACAATTCAAGTACAATAGTCCTCCAACATGTGAGGATCTGAAACTATCTTCAATCTTCTAACTTCTATCTCCTATATCTGATGTCCTAATTGATGTCCTAAACTACAACCAAAGATTATAATATATACAAGAGGCTACCAAAGAAATTAGCCTTTAGATCCACCATTAACGAAAGGAACGACCAGATCTAGGTCCACATGCTTCCTAATGATAGATTCCAACATTAAATCCGCGACCATAATTAATTGCACAAGTCAGCCTCAACAAAAAACTAAAACAAACAACTTGGTAAGAAAGGATGACCGAGCACCAGGAAAAGATAACTAAGCACTAGGGAATTAAACAACCAACTTGGTTAACAAAGGAAATCAAGCAACTACCGAGCCAACTCGGTCAAAACAGGAACTGAGCAACATAGGAAAACACAAAACTTGTTTTTGGTGACACAGGATTGCCAAGGATGCAAGATGCTCCTACATTAATATGATAACATAGATGATATCCTATGATTTTTCATATATACATATAGAGCAATGTCCTCCATACTTATAAACACAAGTTATTATGTGTAATTAAAACTATGATATTCATACAAAAATATATAATGACCATCAAACATTGTATTTGTAATTAGTGTGAGAGTGGATAATGTAGAAAAAAAATTGTGTGTTGTATTCCAAAGTGTATATGACAATGTTGACTTATGATGAAGTTGGCCCCATAAGGTATACATAAGACATGAGGTATGAAGTATTAACATTTTAGTATCGATTTTAAGATAATACAAAATGGCAATGTGTGAAGTAAACTCTCTCTTTAATTTATAAAGGAAAGCTCGTTGAGAAACTAAACTAATCCTAGGCACTAAGTTATAAACTATAAGATTATTAATTAGCTAGCTCTTTACAATATTTGGGGGACCTTTCACAATACTAAAATAAACAAAATAATATTTAAGGCTTAGGAATGAGCACAATATGTAGAATAGCTCTTTAATAATAAATTTGGTCCAAATAACAATAAACAATTAAATGATGGAACTACTAATTCACACACAAATGTGTAACATAAATAGGTAGATTGTGCATCAATAGAAAACCTAATACTAACTACCATACTTTTAATCTAACCAGTGAAACAAAATGGATTACCAAAACATGTAAATATCTAAAGCATTCATTAGAACAATTGTTTTTACAACATAAGCATGGTATCAACTATCATTGAGAATTTTAGTTCTCCAGTCACTTATTTAAAGGATTACATTTGATATGTAAATTTGGGATTGGTTGGACTTCAAACCATTCATTTCATAATTTATAGAAGTCTATGTACCTTCAAGATCAAGGATTTATTATTGAGAAGGTAAAAAAGGGGTTCATGTTAAGAAAAGGTGTGTTGTACACCTTTCATAATGTTATAATGTAAGTTATTTTTATTTTGTGGTGCACCCAAATAATCTAGGGATGTATGCATCACATGGGTTAGAAATTATTGGGGCCACTTTATATGTCATATATAATATTGGGATAAAAATTTGATGTGGGTTTGTACATTAAGAAAATATTTAATAATGAGAAAACTTAGTAGCAAAAGGTAAATGTGGAGGGAAATAGATTTTTAAGCCCATGATATTAGTCACATGGTTAATGTAATACCACTTGGTGCTTTTATACAAGTTGTGCCTACATAAGAAAGCACATGTTTAATTGTTTAAGGTTGGAAATTTTGAGTTTAAGCATCTCTTAGGGGTCACAAGTGAGATTTTGCAGCATGGATAGGGATGTATAGTCACGTGATTCTCGTTTGCATATTCACATGAAATGCATGTAGAGAGCTTGGTGCTTTAGAGGTATTCCTAGGGAGTATTCAAATGTATTTAAATCTTTATTATTGAGTAATATATGAGTGATGGATGTCTTTGATGAACTACAACTGATTGAGAACCTGATTAATGAACTACAAGTGATTAGAGATCACCGAGCACTGAATTGTTATGTAGGATAATTGAATTAGTCATTTTTTTGTCATTGATGTCAACTAGTTTTGACAATACTTATCAGGAGAGTTGCAAATATCTAAACATCTGTAAAGAGGAGAGAAAAGATGAAGAACTGAGATATCTACATTGAGAAAGATGGATATGACAAATGAGGATAAGGAATACTTTTGGTAACTTATTGATGAGTCTATGACTTCATATGATTGACTTGATTATGTTGCATTAATCTGTTATGAAGTTAGAAGCAAAATGTTACAAAGCAGTGTGGTTAGTTAAGGAAGCATTCCAGTATACACCAAGCCAGTGTAGTGTATACCGAGCGACAGTTTCAACCGAGCTTGTGTTCATCGACGCATTTCTTTGTTAACCGAGTATGGACAAAAGAACTAAATGATTAGTTTAGCTGATAGAATTTGATTAGCTGTAAAGTGTATGATTACAAGGTGGAAAGATAAAGTTTGTTATGAGATCAATGGCTAAAGAAATTCGAAGAAGATCTAAAGGATGGAATTGAAATGAGTCATTGACATAACTGATGAGGAAGGTTTAAGCGACACAATCAATGAAGGAGATTAAGCAGCAAAATTTGATGGATGAAAAGAAAATGGTTTACTTGTCTATTTAGGAGACTAGGGTTTCACTGTGAAACATATGCCAGAAGAAGGAGACTGCAGAGATATCGTGTGAATAGAACTTCATGCATGCCTGATCAGACTAGTTGAAGAAGAACCGAACTGCAGAACAGTACCAAGCGTCAGAGAGCTTTATCGAGGGACAGTAAGTTATTGAATGTTGATAAACTGAATAGAAATATTGATCAGAGGATTTGTATGGGCTTAGAATAGATCTGAACATCTGCAAAATCAAGTTGTATTGTATTCAGATCACCTATTGTTTCAGTTTAACCATTGTAAACAGATAAAATCTCTTAACCGAGTAGACTTGAAAGTCTTATATGTCATTCATAGAATGTACATTGTTATCCTGTCAACCCCATAGTGAATACTGGTTGGATAATAACTGTTAGTGTTAAATCCTCTAACAAGGTCACACCTTACAGTGTATTTTGTAACCTTTAACAAGGTTGGCTCTTCACCAAGCTCACTTTAGAAGAGTGAACATATTTTGGGTTATCGGTCCCAGGTGGTTTTTCCCTTTGCAGGGTTTCCATGTTAAATCTTTTATGTTATGTGTTTATGTGGTGATTGTTTGGATATCATACTTTACATGTTGCATATTTGATTTGGTCGGTAATCACTATGAGCAATTAACTGGTAATCGGTAATTACACAGATAGTTTAGTAATTTTATGTTTATCGAGCTGTAGAATTAGCTGAATTTGTTTTAAGTGATACATTTTGTATTTGGGACTGTGGATAACTGATTCACCCCCCTCTCAGTTATTCTAACAGTCTTTAAAGGTTAGGTTTTCTCTTTGAAGGGTTTTTCCACTGTATATCTTGTGTCATATTTGATGATATAATTTTCTATTCATTTTAATGTAGAATTTGAATACCTATTTGTATGAATCTCTCTCTTCAAATCACGTGGAAATAATTTTATATTGTTATTTTTTTCTCAATTCATCAATATACTAAGGAGAATTAAAATCTAATTGATGAGAATGGATAGTCTTACTTGAACTTTAGGTTCACCTAGGCCTTGGATGGTATTCCTAGAGGTATCTTTAATATAATTTTAAACTAATTGGAATGTAATATGATTAAAAGAAAAAAAGATATACCAATGTACACTTTTCACATGTATTTGTCACTAGATTAAGACAAACTAATTGTATAAAACCTCTTTTATAACTAATATGACATCTTTCACATGCACATATGGATAATAATAGTATTTTAATCTCTTTAAATGATTTCATTTGACAAATGAGATTAAATTTTATCATCATATAATTTCATGCTCATTTAGGGCTCACGTTGTTGCTTCTCCTTCCATGCCCCAAAATTTGAATATTTTTTCTCAAACCAATGTCTAATATTAGAATCTCAACATTTTTTTGGATCCCTAACCTATTTCATCCCACCAAGACTAAACTAGGGCACCTAGTACCTTAGTCCTCCTAGACTACAGGGTTAGGCATCATACTCTAGCCAAAAAGGGTCTAAATTTGAAACCTCTAACAATCAAAAAATGGTGAGTGGGAAAATATTCATGATGTTATCATTCTTTGAATTTATCAACACACTTCATGAGGTTGAATATATAAGATAACCTCACCCCCTTGTTTGAGCATATCATACTCATAATTCACTTCTCTCATTAAGCAATTGAGCAAGCATTTTAGTCATTTTCAAGGAAGTAAAGGATAAGTTATAGAATTCAAGGATTCACACATTGAATATAGCATTCATGATCAATTCATATGCCTCCTCCATTAGTGAATCCAAGTAAAATCTCTCTCCTAGAATCATCAACTTTTCATGAAGGCTTTGTGATACTTGGATAATTCACGGTAGAGGTATAACATTGTTGATTCAACATTTTACTCCAAACTCAAGCTCTCTTTTAAACATCAATCATTGTAGAGAAGGTTAAATACTTCTAGGGATAGAGCTAGGTGAGCCCCTATATAGCCCAACACCATTTTTATCTCTTCTTGTGTGTAGGAATTCATATCCTAGAGAGAAGGATTGCAAATCTAGAAAAATAAGTTTGAGATGAAGAGATTCAGACTTGGAAGGAGAAAAAAAAGCATAAGCATTATGGCTTAGACACATAGTCCAATACCCTTTTTTGTGAAATTTCAAGGAGATGATTAGAGCAACATGTCCTTAGTCAAAATCTATTTTTAATAGTTGCATTATACACCTCTAGGGAAAGGTCACCTAGCCACATACTCTTCCATTTTTAGTTCTAGATTTTGGTAATAAGTTTCTTTTTTATTTGTTTGTCTAGATTTATACTCAAAGTTTACATATTTGATATGTATCTTATTGTTTATGTTGATTAGTGACAAAATTTACATATTTATACCTATTTCTTGATCTATCTTATCCAACCACTTCAAACACAAAGAAAATAATACTTCAAACAATCCCTTAATAACCCTAACTCTTACCTACAAGGAAACTTGCAGACAATGAAAATTTTCATAAAACCCATAAACATAAATATCTCAAATAAGTACAATAGACAACATCCCAACAAAAATATGACACAAGATATATCTTATGAAAACCCTCATGAAGGAAAAACCCAACCTCCAAAAGTATCTATCATCCATGTATTATTCAGCAATGCAATATTACAATACATCCATGAAATCCTTTAAAAATTCAACCATCAACAAGCACTTTGTGTGAACAAGCATGTAACCACACATCTCATGTCATGCTTCCAATCTCCAGATACTAAAATCTCCCCTCAACAACTATCCATGTGGTTGCTTTTATAGAAACAAGCTCCCACAAACCACCAAGGGGTATTACATTTAAACCTTGTGCTACTTAACTCTTGACACCACATTTAATATTGGGTACTTTACTATTTTTATTTCCCCAATACTAAATAATTATATCAATATAATATTACAATGTTACAATAAAATATCAAGTGGCCTTGAGAATATTCTAAAGGAATATATATATGTTGCACATCCATCTAGTACTCCTAGGTGCAACATTAATATAATAAATAGAATATTACAATAATAAACATTATTATTCAAGGTGTACGTCTGTTATTTCTCAACATTATCCCACCTATTTATACATTGCATTAGGTTCAATAAGTAGCCACAATTATGAACATCAAAATAATCCCTCTAGCCACATCTACCATCATGAATCAAAGTGTTTCACGTGATCCACTAGGATACCTGCAACAAAAACAAAGTGACCACCCTCTCATACATGGATGATCTCATCCTCCATCATGCCACTATGACTAAACATACATAAGAGGTCATCCAAAGAGAAAGCCACATGATGTTTTACAAAAAAATCATAAGTCCTATCTCAACTGATATACCAAAAGAAAACACTCAATCCAAAGGTAAAAAAACATGCACCAATTATTGTCAAGAACCAATATCCATAGCTAAAATAACACCAAAAAAAAGTGCTAACACATCCAACTACCCATACCTCCAAGATATACAAAAACATGTCAAGTGAATCTCATATCATCAACATATACAACTTGTAACATGCAACCACAAGATCCAAGTCCAATACATGCCACATCCACACCTAGAAGCTCCCACTGCATGGACAATGGTAAATTTGAAATGAATCCACTAACATCATCACATAGAAATTGTAATCATAACCATGTAGTATCAAGGAGCATCACAATATTCCACACATGCAAACCATATAGTTGCATACTCTCCCATAATATGCCACCATCCTCCCAAATCAAATGAACGTGAAACTCATGGAAGAAACCATATAATGAAGATATAAAACTTGTGAACTATTAGGAATAAGGTGTCTCAACCTTGGATAATTCCTATTCTTATTATTTGTTTTGTAAAATGTATTTCTTGCAAATAATGTAATTAAGTGTGAGTGTACATGTCTAGTTGGCATGTTGATGTGTCACTCCACTTGATGTGTCGGCATCTTGAATTGTGTGTAAGGAGATCATGGCTGAACCGGTTATGACAGTTTCCTATGATACATAAGAGCTATGTCTGGAAGTTTTAATGACAGGTGAAGACATGTGGCAACTGATAAAGTTGAGTACTGTACACTCTTCCCCAATCGTGGGGTTGCCCCGAAAAAATATTTTGGGTTCCTATTTTCTCGGAGAATGGTAAAACCCTAATACGGATATCTTTGGAAGTTGCCCTAAAAAGGGAAGCGCATGATATAAGCATTTTTTAGGGTTGCGAAGATAGGTGAAGTAAGTGTATTGTTGGAACATTTTATGCTGCCACAATTTGTCTTCAAGAGTTGGAAAATCTTCTAAAAGAACTTGCATTGCAAGTGTATTGTAAACTATAATAGTTTTGATTAATACACTGTGCAGGTTTTGGAGTGTTGGGGTTTTTACCGAAAGGTTTCCCCAGGGTAAATCTTTCTGTCATTCTCTATTTTCTGTATGCATGGTATATGGCTGCAATATCTTTGTTAAAGTAGTTAAATAATCTGAAATTGTAAGGATTTAAAAGAATTTGCACAATACTTTCCTTTAGAGATTAGTGTAGGAAGTTGTTTCCGCACTTGAGTTTCCTTACATGAACGAACCTACAAATACAATTCTCATAACAAGTCTCCAATACTCTCCCATGTTATCCATAATCGACAAGGGAAAGAGATAAGGGAACCTCCATGTCATCTCCCACATGACATCACATGAACACAAAAAAATGATTTCATAAATCCAACCAACCTTAAATCCAATGTAAGGTGAAAATGAAAATCAAAGAAACTAACCAAGACCAAAAGAGAAGTTTTACACAAATCAAAAAATTTTAGCATGTCCTTCTACATAGACCTCTAAATGTCATATGTTTCAAGTATTATTTCCTCCATAAAACCCCAATCAAGAAGCCATAACAACATCCAAAAAACATTCAGCCTCTTAGCCCAAACAAACATATATATCATGTAATCAACATGGGTGTAATAATCTCATAGACAAGAAGATCAAACCAATACCATTCCCAATCCAAGGAATCCCAATAAACCATCTCTCAAACTCAATTATAGTGATATCATAATAACAACTAAAAAATGTACAAGGAAATAACCAATGCCAAACATCTCTCAAATTGAATCCTCTAGAACTAACAATCACCATAGCTCAAGATCCATATCTATGAAAGATAGCATAAAACATAATGCACCTATAAGGAACAATGAGAAGTACCTCTCAAGTTGTAAACAACTAAGTAGACAAATAGTGGGAATGAGAATGTGCATCAAGATAGCCAAGTCACCATGAATCATCCAATAACAATCTCCTCTCAAGTCCATACTAGGTGAATTCTCCTTGGTATTCTTGATGAAACCATCAACTATATCAATGCATATCTCTAATAACAAGAGAATATTGGGACTACCTAATTCTCCATCTATCCAAGATAACCTATGACCAATCAATCCATGCCAAACTCAAAATGTAACACAACACCATCATGAAGTATCAAGCAAATGATCAATATACTCAATATAATGAAATTAAACCAAGATCAATGTCAAAGATCCAATTGTAGAATTAGGAAAATGAACATGACAACATGATATAACCATCTCCTCATAAGAGATTACATGATCTATATGAACATATCAAATAAGGTCATATCATGCCAAAACTCAATTCTAGAATCAAGAGTGCATTATGATATAATAAGAAACCATAATATGAAACAAGGCTAATGTGCCAAATGAAAGCATAAACCACACCTCAAACAAGGACCCCTTGAGGCCTTCAAGATGTCAACATGATGAAGGGTGCTCCCCTTAATACCACAAACACATAACAGAAATAGAGAAACAACAACAATTTGCAAGAACAGAAAATAGGCTTCTTATTATCTCCACAAATGTGGAATTCAAAATTTCAGAATTACAATATGCAAAGCCACATGGGCATTCCCCTTACAATATTCTGTAGGACAAAGCCTCGAATCATTACCCAGATCTACCTAGAACTGCCCTAGATAGCACTACGAGCCTTCTTTATATAGACATCTTCAACCACCCGAGAAGGTTCCAGAAATTTAGCCCTAAGGGCCGACCAAACTTAGAATTATTTTATTTTTCATTTTATTACATCAAAGTCAGCTCGAAATAACTTTTGAAACCCAAACAAAAATTTTGAAGGAAAATTATTTTCTGCCATTTCAGGTGGCCCAACTTCCAGAGACCATAAGTCATCACCCGTTGACCCGATTGACTATTATAACCCCATTTTGGAAAGGGCACAAAGAGCTCTACAACACTTGAAACAAACAAGCTTCATTTGGCCAAAAATTCGACCTCATATGGGGCCTCTAAAGCCTTCAAAATTGAGTTCAAAGTTTCTATACCCTGTTTCCAAAACTGAAAAGTTTCAATATCTTCAAAACCAAACTTGATCTAGCAATGAAACTTTATAGGCAGGTTGATATGACTAAGATGAACCTCCAACTGTGAAATTAGAACATTCCGAGATCATATGACTAACTTACTAAAAATATCAAGTTTCCATAAATAGTAGCTCTACACAAGATAGCCCTTATTGAAAAGAAACCAGAAATATTTTTGGGTGATGCAAGATTGCTCTTACACCCAGGATGCTCCTACATCAGACACCCGGGGTAATTTGAGAAGTGACCCCATCACGTCTCAGGTGTGAAGAAGAAAACCAAGATAGTTAACCTCCTCCCTTGTCAGCCATGATGAATCTTCAATAGGTCATTATTTCCACTTGACCAGATATTCTTCATATGTCATGTTCCTTGTGCTTCTGCCAACACGACTATCCAGTATATCCTCAATCTCTTTGGTATCTGAACTGGTTGCTGGAATACACCACTGTGCTGCTATGATCTCATCTTCAACACCTCCTTCATGATACTCTATCAAATCTGAAATGCTAAACACTAGTGAAATATTCAGCTCAGTAGGCAATTCTACCTCATATGCATTTCTTGAATCATGCTTCTTCAGTATCTTACATAGCCCAAACTTCTTCATTTTTAGCTTGTTGTATGTACCAACTGGAAATCACTCCTTCCACAAATGAACCATGACTTCATATCCAACCTAAAATTTCTTATGTCTCCTTTTCTCATCTGCCTTAGCCTTATACTGCACATTCATCTTGGTAATATGCTTCCTTACCTCCTCATGGATGTTCTTCAAGTGCTCTACAAAATCCTCAGCTTCAGCACTACTTATTTCTCCTTTATCTATCTTTCTAAACTTAGATGTATTTCTTGGACTATTTCAATATACAATCTGGAATGGTGATTTACCAGTACTCCTGTTGACAGAATTATTGTATGAAAATTTTGCCTGTGGTAAAATCAAATCCCATCCTGTTGGCTTAACTCCAACCAAACATCTCAGCAAATTCCCCAAATTCCTATTCACCACCTTTGTCTGTCCATCAATCTGTGGATGATGTGATGAACTGAACTTCAAATGTGTCTTCAACTTCTTCCACAATGTACGCCAGAAATATCCAACAAACTTAGTGTCTCGATCTGAAACTATATTCTTTGGCAAACCATATAGTCTCACCACTTCTCTAAAAAACAATTCTGTTACATGAACAACATCATTAGTCTTCTTACATGGAATGAAATGTGCCATCTTTGAAAATCTGTCAACCACCCCAAAGATTGAATCATCTCCCCGTTGAGTCCTCGGTAAACCAAGAACAAAGTCCATACTGATATCCTCCCAAGGCTTCTTTGGCATAGGTAATGGCTTATACAACCTTGTATTCTACTTTACTCCTTTCACCATTTGACATACTCTGCAACTCTGTACAAACTTCTTAACATCTTGCTGCAACTATGGCCAATAATAATTCTCACTAACCAAAGCAGGGGTTTTATCAGGACCAAAATGTCCAACCAATCCTCCACTATGCTTCTCCTTGATGAGATTCTCCCGCATAGAACTTCATGGAATGCAAAACTGACTCCCTCTGAATAACATATCATCTTGGATGATGAAATCCAACCACTTCATTCTGTCTAGAGTAATAGGTTCCTTACAAGCTTTCCAAGCTTCACCAAAATCAGGATCCTTTGGATACAAATTCTTGAGTTCCTTGAACCCAAACACCTCAATCTGCATCTTTGTCAGCAATAGTTGCCTTCTGCTAAGAGCATCTACAACCCTATTAGACTTTCCACTCCTGTGTTTCAAAACAAATGTATAACTCTGCAAAATTTCAACCCATTTCAAATGCCTTTGATTCAACTTTCCTTGACTATTCAAATATTGCAAAGCTTGATGATCAGTATACAAAAGAAACTCCTTAGGAAGCAGATAGTGTCTCCACTTCTTCAATGCCTGAACTATAGCATAAAATTCCTGATCATAAACATAATATTTTCTCTTGGCATCATTCAACTTCTCACTGAAATAAGCAATAGGTTTAACTTCTTGGCTCATAACAGCTCCTATTGCAGTACTACTAGCATCACAGTCTACTTGAAACACCTTATTAAAATATAGAAGTGCTAATACAGGTTGTTGTGTAACTTTTTGTTTCAACAATTTAAAAGTCTTATCTACCCCATTAGTCCACTTGAACTCTTTTTTATCCCCTCTCATTGTTTTAGTCAAGGGTCCACAAATACTGCTAAAATTTCTGATAAATTTTTTATAAAAACTAGCCAAACCATGAAAAGATCTTACCTCAGTAGCACTCCTTGGAGTAGGCCATTCAAGGATAGCCCGTACTTTCTCTGGGTCTATTTTAGACCTTCTGCTGAAACTACAAATCCCAAATACACTAACTCTTTCTTCACAAAACTGCACTTCTTTCAATTTATCAACAATTTCTCTTCTCTCAGCTTCTCAAACACCCTACGAATATGTATCATATGCTCTTCCAATGTCTTATTAAAGATCAAAATATCATGCAGGTAAATAATGACAAACTTACCCAGAAACTCTTTCAAAACCTCGTTCATGAGCCGCATGAAAGTGCTCGGTGCATTGGTTAGCCCAAAAGGCATGACTAACCACTCATACAGTCCTTCTTTTGTCTTGAAGGCAGTTTTCCATTCATCTCCTTCTCTAATCTGAATCTAATGATATCCACTCTTGAGATCTATCTTTGAGAAATACACAACTCCACTCAAACAGTCCATAATATCATCCATCCATGGCAATGGAAACCTGTACTTGATTGTAATCTTGTTTATTGCTCTGGAGTCTGTACACATCCTCCATTCTCCATTATTATTTGGTGCTAATACCGTTGGTACAACACATGGACTCAGGCTCTCCCGAATCAACCCCTTCTGTAACAACTCATGTACTTGTCTATTCAGCTCTTCACTTTCTGCTCGTGTCATTCTGTGTGCTGCCTTATTTGGCAAACTGGCTCCAAGAATCAGGTTCATCTAATGACTAATCTTCTTTAGTGGTGGTAATCCATCAGGTACATTATCAGATACAATATCCTGAAACTCATTCTATACACTAGGGAAAGTGCCTTCATAGAATTAAGGTTAATCAATAATTGAGAATAGTAACTAAATACAACCATGAAGCAATAGAGAAACTATTTAGCAAAATAATGACTAATTGAGCATCCTATGGCTCTCTAACTAAGAATGTTAATGAATAGCTCTCAGCAAGCTTCCATTAATGATAGTCCTAGAATGAGAATGATAAAGATAACAATGCTATTCGTAACAATTTAGATCAAAGGAAATGCTAAAATGCTTCTCAAATACCTTTCTAAGCTCAAATTGCAAGAGGTTCAATGCAATTCTCAGATGTGTGGATGATAATTATGAAGGAATTAGGCCTTCCTTTTATAGATTTTCCAATGGTAGGGGGTGTAGTTGTATTTGATCATGGTTAAACCTTGGTTGAGTCCTTGGTTCCACCCTTTGAAGACAAAGCAAATTTTGTGTCCTCAAAGCTTGGGACAAGTAGACAAGATCGATGGTCAAGATTCCTTTTTACTTTGAGTGAATGAGATTGAATTTGGCTTGATTCATGTGAATGCCTTTCCTTTATTCTCATTGGTTGATTGATTTTCCTCTCTTTGTGGTTGTTGAGAATAATTGAGATTTATTAATTCTTTTAATTGATTTATTTTAGCCATGTACCCCTTGAATGAGTTGAATTTAATTTAATCCAAGACTATACAATTAATTGAATTAATTGTATTTTGATTTTATTTCACTTGATTAAAGTGCTCTCAATTTTGATTGATCTCGAATTAAGACTTGATTTTCATTTTGATTGGCTAATTATGCATTGTGATTCAGTTGATTCAATTATGTCCTTGATTTGACTTGATTTTCTTTGATTTGATCTTTGTCCATTTTTTGGTGATTACAAATGCCCCTCTTTGAGTTGACGTGTGAAGCAGGTCGATTCAAAGAATACTCTGATCTTGCTTGATAACAGGTCTTGATTCATTGATGGTTGAGCTCTAATGTGGTTTGATGTCTTCGATGGTTGATCCTTTGATTTTTGATACGAGATTTGTTGCAGATATGATTGATATGAAACTCTCTTTATTGATATGATTCTAATGATCGTTCTGATATGATGGTTGTTCTGATGATGAATCTCGATATGATATTTGATTTGATATGATAATTTTGATATGATACCTGTTGTGATGATGGATTTTGATGCAATGCCCCATTCGTTTGATTATGAAAAAATTTCTAATAAAAGCTTTCACTTTGATTTGATGATCGATCTCTCAATTTTTGATGATGTTACTATTGATGTAGATATGATTATTCGATGGTATGCCCCCTTGGAAATGAAATAAAATTCATACTTGATTTGACCATTGATAGATTTAGGATTGATGTTGTTCATTTGATTTTGATAAAGTTCAAGTTTTTGATGAATTTTATTTGTATTTCCAATATCGATGTTGAATTCGTTTAATTTTAAATGCCCCGGTGTCAATTATTATGATGATCACATCATTTTATTAGGTCAAATGGGGTAACTATGTACTTGCGTATGTCAAATTTACCTCCTTTTAGGTCAAAAACCTATATAAAGGGGTCAAAATCCCTTTTTACTATTCATTTACCATTTACTTTTGACTTTAACTACCTTTTGCCTTTTCCACTTTTCACGATGTCTGTCCCTATCTGCAAGCATCGGTTCAAGAAATGCTGGTGATATCATTGGCTGCTTGGCTCAGGACCTTCGATGAGTACTTGTACCTTTCCATTTTTTTTGTTTATAGCTTTTTTTCCAAATTTTTCCAAATTTTTCCAGATAAACAACCCTTTTTTGCACTTTTTTTCATGAATGGTCGCTTTTGCCACTTTTAAGGGTGCTTTTGCCTCTAAATGTGCACTTCTACACTTTTCCGCTATGCTTCTGCGAATCGCTATGGTGCTTTCACTTGCCAAATTGAAGCCCTTCCACGCTTTTACAATTTCTTTGGGCGCTTTTACCTAGGTTTAGCGCTTTTGTAACTTTAACCTGCGCTTTTGCTTAATTTTTACGCTTTTACATCTTGTAAGAGCACTTTTGATGTGCATTTGGGTGCTTTTGAAATTTTCACCACTTTTGCAATATAAATGTGTGCTTTTATTCCTTTAGGCAGTGCTTTCAATGTTTGCCGCTTTTGCAATATAGATGTGCACTTTTACTCCTTTAGGTAGCGCTTTTGATGTTTGCCACTTTTGCAATATAGATGTGCACTTTTGCTCTACAAAATTTCAAATTTTTAGATTTTTGACCAAGTTGCAATTTTGTCAACATCGTTAATCGATTGTCAGGTTTATGTTCCCAAATTTTGAGATTTTGTAACAAGTTGTAAGGTGTCAATTAGGGTTCAGTTATAGTTAGGATATCCATTGTCTGTCTAGATTTAGATGGTGGCTGAAGATAAAATTTTTGTTCTATCTGTGTAGAAACATGAAATCTGATTGTGGTTTTGATAAGTGTTGATGAATTTTTTATCGACTTAGAATAATCCCAATAATTTTTGATTTCCTTTCTGATGTGTTTAAACTTGCTTTTTGTAGTTGGAGCTTGGTTCTTTACGTATTCATGGATCTTATCTGTTGTCCTGGGACATGATTCTTGCTCTGAGTGCTGCTGATCGTCGACACATTGCCCGGTGTGGTCTGTCATCTGTTCTCTATCTTCCTTGATTCCGTGTGAATCAGGGCCTTATTACTGCTATGGTTGAGTGTTGGCACTCAGACCATAACAAATTCCATCTTCATATGGGTGAGATGACCATCACCCCTAAGGATGTGTATCATCTTCTCCAGTTGCCTACCCGAGGAGAGCTTGTATACTATGATACTGTGTATGATGGTTCAGCCTGTCGCTGAGTATTTGGTGATGCTTCCATTGGTGATCAACATATTTAGTGGGCCCAATTCATTTCATTCCCTATGTTACCTGCTGTTCTTGGTACTCTTATTGGTGGCTTCCTACTTCCAGACCGGCATGGACATGGATTTGTTGTTGGTTGGGGTCCAATTTTAGAGGATTTAATAGCAGATCCTCATCATTTCGATTGGGTTTCCTATTTATTAGCATAGTTATATCATGAGTTGCACACTGTCATGTATAGACGTTCCACTACTTTGACTGCTGGAGCCATTTTATTACAGCCGTGGACTTGGGAGCACCTCCTAGTGACACATCCTATGATTGCTCAAGATCATCTAACTGGTTGGCCATTTGCATGGATTTACAGTGGTATTATCAGGCAGACCCATATGGGTAAGCTTGATTACTGGCGATGTCGGATAGATGACATGGATACTATCATTTGGAGGCCCTATCTTGCATGTGAGACTTGGCCAGAGGATGATAGCGAGCTTTCATATATGTTTTGTCCTCGTTGGATGATTGGTCGGTCCACTTTTATGATTGAGAGATTCTACTTCCGCTGTGTGTTCCATCAGTATGGGCGCATTCAGGATATGCCTCAGGGGTGTGGCAATGTATGCTCGTGTTCAGGCCGATAGATCATTATGGGGCCCTTGTGTTGATTATGGCATAGTTGTTCAAGAGATTTGGGATATGGGGTATCATCCTTGGAACCCTAGGTCACAGGTGATGGATGCTAGTATTATAGATGAGTATGGTGCATGGCTACATAGGTATCCTTTTCCTAGATTTACTGATCCTGCTAAGAGGATTCCTAGCATTGAGGAGTTATCTGATGGAGATGATGGAGCTGATGAGGATGGGGGTGATGATGATGATGATGGAGATGATGATGGAGGTGGTAGTCATCGTAGGATCAGGGGTCGATGTGGATGATAGGGTCATCACGAAGCTAGAGCAGGTCGTATATAGATACCAGTGTTAGCTACTGCTCCTATTCCTCCTAGAGCTGGAGATCAGGGTGGAGGTGGACGAGTTGAAAATTTTTTACATTAGGTGGCTAGAGTTGCTATACAGAGGCCTCATGTTAGACGAAAGAGAGCTGTTGATGTAGAGATTGCACAGATGTTGCTTGATCAAGCACAGGGTCCTCCTGCTCAGTAGGTCATTCCTCCTTTGGTTCCTCCTATTATTCATTCTATTGTTCCTACCATTTAGGCACATGGTATTGCTTTGATGCCTTCATCTTTCTCACATCCTTCTTCTTCTCAGTTTGTTCCCATGTTGGGTGATCCATCTTCATCTGCTCCCTCTTCTTATACTCCACTTCCACAGTCTGCTACACTCAAGGTTTTGCTCCTGCCTCAACGTCGTATGTTACTTCCTTGCAGACTCAGATATCTTCTATTTAGCAACAGGTTTCACAAATGAGTTCTATGATGTAGTTGTTTATGGCAGCTATGAGTTAACATGGGTTACAGGCTAGTTCGAGCCATCCACCAAATAGTGCACTTGGTCCTTAAAATGCCGATGATGGTGATGATTCTCCTGCTTGAGTGGTCTTATATATTCATGAGCTTTCCTTTCCTTTTTATTATCAAGACATTGGATTTATGTTGTATCATTTTTGATTGGTTGATGTTTATTTGTTTATTGATACTTTGATATGTGATTGGACACTGATCCCTAGATATTGCTTTCTTGATGATCATGTTATAGACTTTGATTTCTTGCTCATTTATGATGATGGTACCACAGACTCTGATACTTTGATTGATTTGGCTATATATGACATCATCATGTGTTGGATTTCTTTCCAGATGTTTCGTATGATATGCAGCTATATGATTCTATATGATTTTGTTTTATTTTTGCAGAATGGAATTTTCTCATGTATGCATATGTTCTAATGATGGTGAAATGGTTATCTTATATATGACATAGAATAGATAAATGCTATGCATACTATTTATTTACTTCATGTTATTAGATGGATAATGAATCTATTGCTTTTGATACGTAGATGTGATGCAATGATGGTCTTTCAATGATATATGTATGAATGATACTATTATGAATGAGATGTTTGTAATGAATGATTTTAATGAATGTAATGATTTTTCTTAATGCAATGTTATGGATGCAGTTTGATGTTGCTAATGACCTTTCTCATGCTTGAACTTTAATGATAATGATGAACTTAATAATGTATGATCCTAATAATTCAAATGTTGGACCCATCTAAATTAATGCAAGACTTAAATGATAATGATTTAATTAATGCAAGTAACCTAATGCAATGCACTTTGTTTTTTATTTCCAACACACTCGATCCTATATAATTGGTTTTTGATGATCTTTTGATTGTTTGATTTGCATACATCCCCTTTTTGATTTAATTTCCCCTCTTGCAAATTAAGCTAAGTAAGGAAAAACAATATATACAATGCACTTAATCTAAAATGAATGCAGCTAACTGTCATTATTCAAAATTTGGAGCTTATACTCATCATTGAGCGCTTTTGGAATCCCGTTTTAGTACAACCATCACTAGTTTAACTATGATGATATGAATACTTTTTACCTCTTTGTTTTCTTTCCCATCGGTCTCTTCGGTATGACTATCACTAATTGAAGCCAATCATGAGAGTGTGAATACCGATTTTGTCAGATTCTATGTTGCAAGTGGATTTTGGTATTATGATATTGAAGATCAAAATAGCCAAGGTATCCATTTGCGTAAACAAGCAGAAATCTCAATTTTATCATATATACAAGTCCTCAATGATTCTTTGATGATCACGTCCTTAGACAAATAATACATGATTTGAAACTTTGATTATAAGACAGTCATTCAGAAATCAAGAAAATATCATCCTTTCATCATAGCTTGTCTACTCTAAAACTTTCATCAACTTGCTAGAAAGACATGATTTCATCAATTGAGTCAACACTTAGAAAATTTTGCCATGTTTTTCAAATCCATAGTTCAAGTGTAGTTCCATCCATTTCAAATTTTTAATCCTAATAAAGATAAGGTCATTTAAGTTCTTGGATCAATTTTTCATTTTAGGCTCAAGTTGGATTGGGATGTAGATTTGATTAAGTGTTCCTCTTTCAAGTGTGATGAATTGATTCTCTGATTGAATAAAGCTTGCTTTGATGAATCCTTTCTCCTTTGGAGTAGATTTCCCCCAGTTTGATATTGATTTTGTTTGTGGGATGTAGGACAATTTTTCAATTAGGTGACCAAAATCTTGAGGTATTTGCAAATGCAACTGTGGGGTTTTATTATGCAATATGTACAAATGTTGGTGAATGCAATATTACAAGGTGACCTTCTAGGTATGTGACTGACTTGGACTTTCAATGGCACCTATTTACCAAGTTTTCACTAATTGAATGGATCTAGCTCTTTTTTTCTATTTTTAAAGCTTTTCTCTTTTTTTGCTACTAAGGTGCCTATTTGCTAGGTTTTCACCAAGGCACTTTTCTTCTTTTTGATTTTTTTGTATTTTTCTCTTTTTCAATTTTTAAATTTTTTTTCTCAGGATCATATATGAATGTTTTTTCTTTCTTCATGCTCAAATTTTCACTGTTTTTGATCTTTTCTGCTTTTCCAATGTTTTGGTATTTTTCAGGATCTCTTTTGAACTATGTACAATAAATATGATGCACCTCATCTGATACTCTTTATACTCTTTCGTCTTTATGTATAGAACTTCTTGAGATGTATACTATTGATTGGCTCTTGCAGTTCTTCACCATCACAATCTGCTAGCTTGTATGTACCAGTCCCAAAATTTTCAATAATCAGAAATGGTCCTAACCAGTTTGCTTCCCACTTTCCTTTCTTTTCTCGCTCTACTTCATTCTTAGGATTTTCTCTCAAAACTAGGTCCCCTATTTGAAATGTCCTTGGCTTGATGTGTTTATTGTAAGATCTTGACATCCTATTTTGGTAAACCTTCAAGTGATCAAATGCTTGCTTTTATTTTTCATCTAAAAGTTCTAGTTCTTATAGCCTTGCAACCCTATAGTCTTCTTCATTAATCAACCCATGCATAGATATTCTCAAAGATGGAAGTTCTACCTCTAAAGGCAATATTGCTTCTGTGCCAAAGACTAATGAGAAAGGTGTTGGATAGAAATCTCATTTTTTAACTTTTTCCCTAAATTTATGGATGATCCTAAAAATTTTGTAGTCTTTAGGGTTTGCTAGGTCCAAATGTCTTTGAAAATAAAAAAAGCCCTAGTTTTGGTCATTAGCTTTCTATTTCTCTGTTACTTTATCGGATGACTTAAGCCTCAAAATAAGCATGTGGGCTTTTACTTTTCTCTTGGTCGCTGAGTCTCCTTAAGGTTTAGGAATATTCTTCTTTGTTTAGCGAATGCCCGAAAGCCTTTATCGCCCGATCTCGTGAGCTATTTAGAATATTCCTTATTATCTAACGACTTAGCATTTTCCTTTTAGTCTCCAGATCTCGCAATGTTTTCTTGAGATCTAGTGACTGCTGTATCAAATTTATCAATAAGGGACTATAGTCATGTGATCTCCAGATTGAATTTACCTATGGTCGGGCAATCTCGAGATGTTTTATTAAAGTGGTCTTTTGTTCGATGATTACAAGCTCTCCTTTTAGTCACTGAATCTCTGGATGGAACAATGGTCTTCTTTGGCGGTTGTCTCCAGATCTCATAATATTCTCATAGTTAGTCTTTCTATTTAGCGATTGAGAGTTCCTTTGGTCATGTTATCTCCCATGTTGGTGACTATCTCTTGTGCAGTTAGTTATTCAGCGACACGGTTGTCTCCAAATCTCTGAATGTAGCGGTTAAGTGACAAAGGATTATCAGACTTAATGTGGAATGTTGATGAACTTTTGATCATGTGGATGGTGCTTAATCTCTAGATCTAACTCAAGATGAAGAATTTTTTTCGCGACTTAGGTTTTCCTTTGTCGCGTGATCTCCAGATGAACCCGAGGTTAAGTTAAAGTTAATGTAATGGTCAAGGCCCGACGGTTATGTTTTATTCAGCGATACAGTGACTGTGTAGATGGGTGATCTCAGGTTCCTGGTAGTTAAGTGGATAACCTCCAGCGATTCAGCGACACAGTTATCTCTAGGTCGCTGAATTAAACAGTTAGTTGTAAAAACCTCTCACGACTTAATGTAGGCCATAAGATGAAATGAGGAAGGAGATCAATGGTAGTCATGTAATCTTAGGTAGAAAGTTGAACAGTCGAAGGTTTACATGATTTTGAGACTTTAGGTTTGTCACCAAATCTCCAGGTCAGGTGATCACTAAATGTTTTAAAGAATGAATAAAGTTGTCGTGATATAGTTTCGACTATAGTCGCTAGATCTCTAGAAAAAGATATATCAAGGTTTCTTCCCTTCAGTCGCCAAATCTCCAAATGGCCGGGTTGGGATATCTCAAAAAGAAGTTTAAAAAGTCAATAATGTTCCATGACTACGAGAAGCCCTCTTAGTCGCCAGATCTCAGAATGCTTTTCTAAGGCGCCAATGTTATAAAATGACTATGAGACTTTTCTTCAGTCGCTAGATCTTAGAATATTTAAATTTAAATTTCTAAGCTACGACTAGTAAATTGAAGCCCTATTCATGCCAAAGTAATGGCGGAAGTGACCTTTTGATAGCTGGAGATGTCAGAAATGGTGGCGCATTCAATACTGCAGGATAAAATAGTTAGAGATAGCTCATTTGAGAATTACAAAGCATATCAAAGAAGTACAAAGCGCTAGGTTTTCTGGGCTTTTCAGACTTGCAGTGTGATCAATGATTTTTGCAATGGAATTTTCAGAGTTATAGTCAGGATGAGTTAGGCAACAACAAGCGGAGCTTCTACCAGCCGGGGGTCAAAGGAAAAGGTGAAGAAAAGTTTTTCAGATGAGTTTCTCACCCTTCTGCCTGGTTCATCTCAGAACAAGAAGGTTAGTGATGACATATTTGTCGATGACTTAGCTTACTGTAGAGATGCCAGGATGCCTAAAGTCACAGGCATGTGTCTTTTCAGCTATTTTTATAAAAACTGTGATAGTGTTATACCGGTATCAAACCCTTGGACTTCAGGGTTAGCCAAATTGATTGTCCCAAAGGTTTTTCTAGATGTGGATGCACTCCTTATGCTATCTCAAAGATATGATCCCTTATCTAAGACAATTAGAAAAGAGGATGGTTCACCCTTGGTAACCCTAGACTGGAATTCTTTCATGAATGCTTTCAGAATTCAGTTTCCAATGGCCACAAAAATTAACTTACAGGCTCAAGTGAATAGATATGTCAGGGAGGCTACTTTGGTCTCTAGGGAGATTAAGAGTTACATGCCTAAAGAAAATAGAAATTATATTACACCTATGGCTGGGTCAATTCCATATGCTTACAAGGACCTAAAGTTTTACATGAAATACATTGCATATGGGATATGCCAGGTTTTGGGAATTGATGCGGGCCCTGAGAGGATTACATCTGATATTTTGATGTTAGTGATGGATTCACAGAGCCGTATGGTGAGCAAAGGGTATGACTATATTGGTTATGTAATAAACAAGATGCATGAGGGTTTGCTATCTTTGAAGAATTTCACCTCTGGTTCTCCGCCTAGATTCATGCACTACTCCCTTTTGATGCACCTAATTGTGTATCACAATTATGGTCTTCTAAATCTGAATGATCTCAAACCACAAATGATGTGGAATGGACAACCTAACCCAGTACAGTTCTGGTTAGGAGTTTGGAGCCCTTCTTTCCCTAGGTGAGATTTTGGTGCCTTTGAGAACTGGATTGTGTACCCCATTCTTCGGAGTTTGGGAGTTAATTGTACAATATTATCCACCAAGGTCCTGCAATTGGTGAGACCCCAACAGTTTGTTCATAATTGGACCAAGGGTCACAATTGGGGAGACATTTACTATGAGAAGGGCTATACAATGATTAGGGTTTATGGATGCCCTCAGCCTCCTCATCTACTTCCATTTTATGTTCCACCAAGAGTTGCATTTCTAGAGTTTGTCTGGCAACTCATGTTGACAGAAAAAGAACACTTGGCTTCCCACAGGAAAGGGACTCTCACTCCTCGGCACTTCAGTGTGCACTATATTACAATTGGAAAGGGAGATTTTAGTAAGGTGAATGATTGGTTAGAGGAATACAGGATGTTTGTAGCTCCACATAGGTATGTAGATACAAAAGGTTTCATGGCTACTGCAAGGAGATACTACATGCCTACCATTCCTTTCAATAAGTAACATGAAGAGTATCTTGAGGAGGATGTGATTAGAAACATCATTGAAGATGATAAAGTGGAGAAAAGAATTAGACAGTTAGATCGATTACACATAATTGAGAGAGAAGTGAAAGGAAAAGGATTGGTATTTGAGGGTTTCTTTCCCACTTTGCCTTACCTCCAAAGACTTGAGTAGATGATGGCTCAATTTGATACACTAGTTGAATCCATGAAGGATCAGACTGATGATGCTAATCAGGGTAAGAAGGCCAACTCTGATTCTAAATGTGATGAGGACAGTGATGGTGGATACCCAATATATAGCCCACCCCCCATGGAGCAGCCATTAATTGAAGAACCAAAGGAAGGAGGTGAGACTGTCAACCTTAGTGAGTTGCCTAGCTTAGAGGACACCCTTGAGCCTTTACAAAAGAAGAGGAAGTTAATGGCTAGAGAGCCATCAAAGAAGAAGAAGAAGGACAAAGTAAGTGCCCTCTACACTGGGACTAGCTTTCATCACCATGAAATAAGGAAAGCAGTCAGAGAGGCTAAAAGGCAACAAAGGAATGAAATAGAGGATGTAGAGTTGCCTCTGGCTTTAGGCCAGGATGAAAGAATAATTGAACAGGATGCTTTCCTGAAAGATGATAATTTTGTGAATTTTGAGGAATTCAAGAGTTTCTTAATGTGGCATAAGCAGTAGCAGGTGGCCTCAAATGTGCAAATAACTGAGGAGGGTCAAGTGCCAGATAAGGCATTACAACAATTGAGAGAATATGACCCCGAGGAAGAAAATCTTACTCCAGATGAGGCCATGGAATTAGTAAGAAAAAGTAATATGTTGCTTGTGCCTAGGTGGAGTTTGTATACTGACTTCATAATAGATCAAATAAAGAGACAAGAAGATGTCACTCTGTCTTCAGAAACCCAAGTAGGGGATATAATAAAGGGATTTGGGTATAGCCCAAAAAATCAGGCCTTGGCCATGTGGAGTCTATATCCAAAGGACAGAAAGCCACAGATTTTGAATGTGAAAGAGCAGATGGAAGGGGATAAAATTGTGTGGTCAATCCACAATACAGGGGACCTAGAAATTTCTCAGGTTTTGACCCAATTTGCTAAATTGAATGAAGATAAAACTAAACAATTATCAAAAAGATATGGTAATCTTTTAGAGGATTATAGTGCCCTTGTGAAGGATAGGGATTTACAGATAATAAAAGTTACAAGATTGGAAAAATAGGTAGAGGAGCTGCAATTACAAATAATTAATACTCATGTAGTAGCCCCTGCATCTCCTGAACAACCTGCAATAAGAGAGGCACAAGGAATGATAGAGGAGGAGGTGGCAACAAAATTAAAGAAGATTAATGAGGAAAAGAATGAGGCTATTTTGTAGGCCCTTTTGAATATTTTGCAGCATAGAATGAATACCATTAAAGATAAATTTGACCTGGTTTATAATGCTTATGGCAAGTTGCCAATTGCAAAAGGAGGTCAACAATTATGTGCAAATTTTGAGTGGATTTCATATAGTGTGGTCTGTCAGGGCACCACTTTTTGAAAGATTGATTTTGGCTCAATCTTTGGGGAGTGACATACCAGATACAATTGTAAGAGTTGGTGAGGAGATTGACATAATTAAAGCCATCTTACCACTTTTCAAGGGTAAGGAAAATCTGATTGAGGCTAAGATAGCCATGCTCAGCTCCTATTCCAACAAATTCATCCCCTCAATTTTGAGTACAGATGGGGCCATAAAGAGCCTTGATCAATGGAGATCAGATGTTGATCTTCTACTGCCTAGGAAAGAGGAATTTTTAGGTGGGGATAATATTTTTGATTTGGAAAGCTTCAACAAATCCCTAGATGAAGCTATCAAAGTAGAGGTGGACCTCACCAAATTTGTGTTAGATGTCAAGGCAATTACGGATGCCAAATGGGAAAGACAAAAGGCCCAACTACAAATTGTCCAAAACTTTAATTGGCCATCAGAGGAACAGGTAATTGCATGGGATGAATTGACAAAACCCAAAAAGGCTAGATCTGCCGTAGTTGATTTGGACATTTTGGATGAAGATTGAGAAGGACATCTGACACACCTGACACCTGATGTGAGGAATACAAGATTGATAAGCTATCATTCAAGAATGGTGTAGGTTAGCCTGAAATGGTGGTCACCATATCTCATTGAACTCAAGGAGCTATCATAAATATTTGTAGTTGAAGGTGTCAATTTTTGAGCAGCCAAAGATGTACATTTGTCCGAGGAAGTTTTGTCCTTTCACTACCTAGGGGCTAGGTGTATTTTATTCTTATTGTTGTCTCTTATGTTTTTAGAGAGTTAGGTTTTTCAACCACCCGAAGCTTGTTGCATTATCATTAATGAGGGAATTCTAGGGTGGTTGAAAAGAAGTTGTATATAGAGTTGAAGACTCATTTTTTGTAGAGAGCTTGGAAAGATATAGAAAAATAGAACAAGATTGCTTGGAAGCACATCACCAAGTTTTGTGTCTAGTCTTCTGAGTAATGGAATTGTGAATGTAAGTGGCAAGTTGATTTTAATACAAATACACTGCAACTTCTACCATATATTGTTGTTGTCTCTTTGCTTATATATCGTACTCTTGTATGTTTTTCATGTTAGGCATTTGAAATATACTAGTTGTAAGGCAACCTACTTGGGTGTTTTATGAGTTTCTTTCAAGGAAAGAATTAAAAGTTCTCATATTTCATTTTGGAGAGTAGATATATTTGTATGGATCTTTGATGATAACAATATTTGGTCAATAGGACAATTTGTAAGGCAACTTATTTAGATTTACAGTTGGTACGTAAGGCATACTATTGTATTTCTTTTAGAGTTTACCTGTTTGATTTGCATTTTGATTCTGTCGCCCTTAGGATAAGGCACTGGTTTGGTGTTTGCTTCTTACAATTTTATCTTTCATAGATCTCAGAAGAAAAATTGAAACCTTCACATCATTTACCAATACCTTTTCATTTCATGTTTATTGCACCAAATAGCTTGGACTGTGCCTAGGGCATTCGGTTCATATTTCCTGATTCTATAAAGAGAGAATCACATTAGGTTGTCCCTCCTTAAAAGGAAGAAGGATGAGAATCCTTAAAGCACTGATTACTACTTTACTTACAATCACACTTTGTCTAGTCAAGATTTGCATTAAAATGGTTACAGTCATATGCAAAGTGTTCTACAAGTTTATGCATTAAGAAGAATGAAAGCTAATCAGTGTCCACTCATAAGCATACTGTAAAAATAGCTATCATTAGAAGGTAATACCTACCTGAGTCTGTGGAGTTCAAAAACGAAGGAGGACCTTATCCAGTCCTCAGCAATTAGGTCTTTCTCTTGTGGGAATCAGTCTCAAGGAGCATAAGTTCAAGTATCATTTTAGTCCTACAAGAAAAATCCTTAACAAAAGGTGTAGCTCCTGTTGGCATTCTGATACTATTTCTATAAGCCCACAAGGTTGGGTTTATCTTGATGTGCCAATCCCTTCCTGAATTATCCACTGTTCTCTTCAAAATTTTCAAGATATTTTTGTTTGTTGCTTCGGCTTGTCCATTACCTTGAGGGTAATAGATTGAAGAGGAATGATGAATCATGTGAAACTTAGTGCATAATTCCGTTAAGTCTTTGTTCTTGAAATGCCTTGCATTATCCATTATGATGGCATGAGGTATGCCATATCTAAAAATTATGTGATTAAGGATAAGCAAATAAATTTGTTTGCCTGTTGCAGTTGATAGGGGTACAACTTCCACCCACTTAGTAAAATATTCAGTTGTTGTGATGATAAATTCATGACCATTCAAAGATGGTGGATAAATCATTCCTATTAGGTCTAGCCCCCACTGATAAAATGGCCATGGTGTTGTCATAGGATGAAGTTCTTGTGCGGGTGCATGTATCAAATTCCCATGGAATTGACATTTCTTACAAGTTTTTGCAAAGTCACATGAATCTTTTTCCATGGTAGGCCAAATATATCCTATCCTTAGAAGTTTCTTGGCTAGGGATAATCCGTTTGAGTGTGATCCAAAAATTCCTTCATGGATTTCTCGTAAGGCTAAATTTTATTCTTCCTCTTCTAAACACCTAAGGAGCATTCCGTCAAGACTTTTTCAATACAATGTTTCAGAAACTATAGTATATTTGGCAGCTTGACGAATGAAGCTTTTCTTTTGGTTTCTGGTTTGGTTTAAGGGAAGGATTTGATCCTTTAAGTAAGTATAAATTGGGCCATACCAGGGTGATTCATTTGTAGTTAGCAAGAAAATGGTGTGAGGGTGGGTTGGGTCAAATGCGGGTTGAATCACTTCTTCTACCAAGAACTCGTATCTAGCACTCTGATCCAGCATCTGCAAGAGTGAGGCCAAAGTTGCCATAGCATTTATTACTTTGTTCTTTTCTCTTGGCACTTGCTCAAATGTAATGAGTATGAAATATTTCTTGAGATTTTGCATCATGTTTTTGTAGGGTACCAATTTGTCATCCTTTGTTTGATATTCTTCATTAACTTGATTTATGACCAATTGTGAATCTCCATAAACTTTTAATTCTGTCACTTTCCACTCTAATGCTAGCTTGATTCCAATAACCAATGCTTCATAATCTGCTATATTGTTGGTGCATGGAGATAAAAATTTGTAGGATTTTGGAATAGTAGAGCCTTGAGGAGTGATGAGAAGTATGCCTGCTCCTGATCCATGATGGGTGTTGGAACCATCAAAATAAAGTTGCCATGTTTTTTCCTCAACATTCACAATCTCTGAATCTGTGAATTCAATTTGTATAGGATGATCATCATGGAGTGGTGCTTTAGCTAATTGGTCTACAATGACTTGTCCTTTGATTGATTTTCTATCAACATATTCTATGTCAAATTCACTTAGTATCATCACCCATTTTGCTAGTCTTCCATTCAATGTTGTTTTGCTTAGTAGATACTTCAAATGGTTGATCTTAGCAATGAGCCTTATCTTGTGGGCTAGCATATAATGGCATAATTTTTGTGAAGCAAAAAATACAACCAAGCATGCCCTTTCCATAAATGTATAGTTTAACTTGTATTTGACTAGGTTTCTACTAATGTAGTAGATTACCTTCTCTTTTCCTGTTTCATCCTCTTGCGCTAAAAGTGCCCCCAATGAATTCTCCATTGCTAAAATGTATAAGATCAAGGGCTTGCCTCTGATAGGTGGCATCAAGATTGGTGGGTTCATAAGATATTTCTTCAATATATTAAAGGCTTTTTCACACTTGCCATCCCACTTAAAGATTGTATCCTTATGCAAGAGTTGGGTGAAATTATGGCAGTTTTCCGCTAATTGGGAGATAAATCTCCTAATGGATTGGATCCTTCCTTGCAAAGATCACATCTGACTAATGTTCTTGGGTGCTTCCATTTCCATTATAGCCTTTACTTTAGCGAGATCCACCTCTATACCTTTGGCAGATACAATATAGCCTAAGAGTTGCCGGATTGAACTCCGAATGCACATTTCTTTGGGTTGAGTCTCACTTTGAATTCTTCTAGCCTTTCAAATTTTTTTTCTAAGATTAGTAGGTGTTCTTTCCTTGAATGTGATTTGGCTAATATGCCATCCACATAATCCTCCATGAATTTATGCATCATATCATGAAATATTGTGTTCATTGCTCTTTGATAGGTCGCTCCCACATTCTTTAACCCAAATGGCATAACATTCCAGAAAAATGTACCCCATGCACATGTAAAAGCAGTCTTATCTTGGTCTTCTGGTGCTATCTTTATCTGATTATACCCACTAAATCCATCCATGAGTGAGAACATAGAGTGCCTTGCCGTTAAATCTACAATGGCATCAATACTCGAAAGTGGAAAATCATCTTTAGGACATGCCAAGTTTAAGTCTCTAAAGTCTGTGTAGATTCTAATGGATTTGTTTGCTTTTGATACTGGCACTATATTGGAGATCCATTGTGCATAATCAATGGCCCTTATAAATCCCACTTTCAATAGTTTTTCTAACTCCACTTTGACAAGTAGGGCTATATGAGGATGCATTTTCCTTAGCTTTTTCTTAACAAGTTTGGCTCCTTCCTTGATATTGAGATGATGCATTATCAGATTTGAGTCTAAACCCAGCATATCATCATAAGACCATGTGAAGTTAACTTGTCTTTCTTTAAAGAACTTAATGAATTATGTCCTTTCTTCGCTAGATACAGATGCTGCTAAGTGGATGAACTTCGGCTCTATTTTTGATCCAATGTTTATCTTTTCTATGGGCTCGATTAAGATCAAAGATCTTTCTTCATAGTGTTCTAGTAGAACATCCAAACTCCCTTCCATAGGTGCCTCAGTTGGGTCTTCACCTTTGGAAACATCCTTTATTTCTTTGTTTTTTTCTTGGTCTAATGTTGCCACAAAGTGGTTTTCAACACTTGATTCTTTTCCTTTTCTATTTTTTTTTATTTTTTTATTTTTTCTCGGATTAGAAGTTTGGATGCTCCCTTTGATAATTTCTTCATGATATTCTTTGATAGAAGAAGGTTCAACCACATTGATGTATTGGGACACCATGTTGTCATTCAAGAAAATTGGCAAGGTAGTTGGTTCAATGGCATTCCATTCAATTAGGTCCGGATGAATGAGAGTTAATGGGTCAACACTTGGGTTTGTCTCAATTGGGTTTAAGGTGTAGATCTTGTTATTGGAGGGTTCATACATTGTATCTTGAAAATCTTAGACATGGGCTTCCTCTAAATGTTCTAAAGAAGAAGGATCAAAGTCCCTGTCACTAGAGTCCTCTCGGGTTTCTGTGGGATAGAACTCATGTGGATTAAACCTAGCATTTGATTCTTCCATAGTAGGTCTCCATGAAGGAATGTATGGTTTTTCTACCCATTGATTAATTTCTATCTCTATACTTGGTACATCATTTAGAATCACTTGGCTAGAACTAGATACTTGATTTGAAGTCAATTCTATCATGGGTCCTTTATTTTTGGTAGAAGCATAAGTATGAATAACATCAATACCCTTGTCTTGGCATGACTCATCTAATAGGGTCTCCCATTACCATTCATTAGAATCCTCATCACTATGAGACTCTAATTGTAATATTTGGCTATAAAGTTGGGGATGATGTTTTTGAGTGTATCCTTCTTCAAAATACCCTATTCCTTCTTTCTCCTTAGAATCTCACCATGTACTTTCTAAGGGTTTAATGATCCCTTCATTCTTTGCACCTAGAGGTCCTTGACCTTTGTATCCCATCTTTTGCATGATTGCAAATCCTTTCCCATATTGATGTGTGGGAATGGTTATATTTTGGATATGTTTGACACGGGCACTTGATTCTTCATCCTTGTACAACTAATTCAAAATTTCATTTTCCTCTTCATCCATAGCAGATGATGTACTTGCCCTTACAAAGTTATCATTATATCTATGAGGTAGATTTGAGGGTTTCCTAAAGGACTTGGGTGATAAAGGTAGATCCATCATAGATAAGGAGTATTCACCTACTCCCTTTTGTTTAATCTTACATTGCTTATCAAAAATGTTCATCATTTGGTCCATCTTTTGATAATGGGCCTCTTTGGTGAATACTTGAGTAGCTTGTATATGATATTCTTTTATTTCTTCAATAATGTTATCCTCATTAACCCTCTCTTTTCCTTTAGTCGAGGTAGTTGGGTTAATGAGTTTTGGTGTGTCTTCAATAATAACTTCTTCTTCCATCTTTGCCTTTCCCTTCAACCAAGAAGTGTTCTTAGAATTTTGACCTTGCTCTACTTGCTTAAGTATGGACCCTTTAGCATTGTGTGGAACCAATGAGTCATTGATAAGCTTGACATTATTACAATATTGGAATGGATTTAGATCTCCACTTACCATTATCTCTTGACCTAGATATGGGAATTTTAAGCATTGATGATAAGTTGAAGGAATGGCTTGCATTTCGTGGATCCATGGCCTTCCTAAAAAAATATTGTAAGTCAACTTTAAGTCCAACACTTGGCATATGGTCTCCTTTTGCATGGGACCAACTCTTATGGGTAAGACTATAACTCCTCTTGATGCTCTTTCTTCATCATCGTAGGCTTTTATGGTTATTTTCTTCTTTGGGTCAATAGCCTCCTTAGAAAATCCTAGGGCTTTTACCAAGCTAAGGGTACAAATATTTAGGCCAGCACCTCCATCTATAAGGACTCTTTTCACCCTATGCTTGTGGATCAACACTTCTATGTGTAAGGACAAATTTTGGGGATGGTTAAGGGACATGTCATCTTGTTTGGAAAATGATAGGGAATGAGGTGTGATTAGGTGCCCTACCATATTTTGGAATTTGTCTACCTCCAAATTTAGAGGCACATTTGTTTCCAACAAGGATTTTTCCAAGATATCCTTATGAATTGGTGATAGTTTGAGCAACTCAAGAATAGAAATTTGAGTGGGAGTTCTTTGCAATTGATCTACCAAGTTGTATTGCTTTGATAATGATGTGGAAGCTTGATTTGACAATACAATCTTTGGAGAAATGGTAGGTAGGACAATTTTTGATGCTTGCCCCCTAGTGACAACATTTGATGATACTTCTCTTGATTTATCTTTTATTATTATAACATTTACAGTTTGATCCTCCTCTCTTAGAGTATTTATCATGTTATCATAAGTATGAGAAAAGTTCACTTTCTCATTACCCTTCTTTTGATTTTGATTAGATGAATCACCCTTTTCATGATTCAAAAAGGGATTCTTGTAGGCCGTGTGATCCTCATTGTTTTGAGCCCCTTCAATTTTGATGGTGTTATTATCAATTAGATCTTGCACTAAGTGCTTCAATCTCATGCATTCGTTGGTTGGATGACCTCTTTTTTGATGGTATTCAAAATGATGGGATGCATTCCACCAATAAGGTTTGACTTTGGGTTCATAACTTGATATGTCGGGTAACGTGATAACTTGATTGGCCAACAAGGTTGTTAGTACATTCTCCAAAGGTTCACCTAAGTAGGTGAATTTCATTTTGTTATAATTGGAGTTTGATTTTGACTTATCCCAAGTCTTATTGTTGGAAGTGTTGGGATTGTTGTTGGAATTATTGGAATTAAATGAAGCTTTACTTGATTGATTAACATTATTTGAAGAATTATCTCCATATGGTAGTATAAAAGGGGTAGACTTTAAGTTGTGTGCTTCCACAACTCCATCATTTACAAGGTTTTTATTATTATTCTTTGTCCAAGATTTATATTTATCATTGTTATTGTTGGACCCTTGATTATTGAAATACTTAGGCACATAATTATTGTTGTTGCTGTTGTTGTTGTTGGATTTGTTATCCTTAAATAATTTAACTTCACCTCTTTTGACCAAGACATCTTCAATCTTTATCCCATTTTCGATGAGTTTCTCAAATGTTGGGGGACATTGAAGTTGTAATCTATAATTCATTTTCAAGGTCAAATTGTTGGTGAAGATTTCCATCTTCTCTTTCTCTGGGATACTTAGTGGATACCTTGCAAAAATGGTCCTCCACCTTTGTAAGAATCCTAAAAAGGACTCTCCATCTTTTTGTTTGGTATCACATAACTTGAGCATAGTAATTCTGTGCTCAATGTTATAAGAGTAATGGGTTATGAACTTGGAGGCTAACTCCTCAAAGGACTTTATTTCGAGGGTTAGTTTTGAAAACCACTCCATTGCAGGTCCTCCTAAGCTTCTAGGAAAGAGTCTCATTAGGTAAGTATCATTGTGCATGAACTCTATGCTTAGGGCACAAAACTCCCTTAAAATATCAATCACACATTCACTTGTCTCTTTTTACCCTTTTAAACACAAAATGTTTGATTTGAAGAACGTTATCACAGGTTTTTCACAAGAATGCACTTCAAGCACCTACCTAGCACAAGATTTGGTTTGTAAACATGGCTCTAGAAGGTGGTCTTGCTATTTTATCAAGGATTTAGTATTGATTCCATTCAAATAGACTTTAATCTCTCATCCCCTAAGTATGTTAAGGGGCTTCCCACATGCACAAAGGTACAATTTTGCGCAATCCGTGAGGACTACTAGAGGAAGGTTGAAAAATTAAAATCCATTTGTCACACACCCCATTAAGGATGCATGCGTTTCATTTTAGAGTGGGTTGGATTCCCGCAGCAAAAAGTGAGTGTATCCCACTTTGGGCTATCCCTCACACCGGCCTCATTAAGGAAAACTTGGGAGGTGAGCCCACTATTGCTCTAGCATGTACATGGAAAACAAGAAATGAACTTAGGCCGACAAATTTGGGAGTTTGATTCACTCAAAGAGTGAAGATCATATCCCTATTGTCTTTCCTTGTTCCACACACTTAAACACACGCTTGTTCTTTCCCAATCTCTTGACAAGGAGATTCTTAAAATTGAAGTGTGTAATTCATTTCCTATTTTATCTTAAGCTATGTCAAAAGAATGCCGCAATTTGATCAAGTGTAAGCTTGAATAGAGAAATACCTTTCCTTGTAGCTAGCCTAAGCTAGGGGCATTTTTGAAAGGTTTTGTCATTTTTATTTTTTTTCAACTCACCTTGGCAATAGCTTCCTCCAAATGTGCTTCTCCTCCAACAAGTTAGTCAACAACAACAATCACAATGAGGAAAAATCAAAGAAAAATGAATGAAGCAACTAATAATGTATTGAACTTTTAAGCACCTTAATTGCAAAGTTTTAAGGAAAACTTGAACTTAAGGACTAAAAATCCAATTTAAAGATATGAATTTTGATTTGTATGCTTCAATAACAGCAAGATATTTCTAATATACCTGGTTGTCTTCTTCTTGCGTTGTTTCAAGAACTGCTTTGATATGAGATATGTTCTCCTTCTTGATCCTTTTGGCTAAAGCTTTGCCCTCCTGATTGAATTTTGTCTCTGGCTTTCTTGCCTTTTTATGCCCTATCATCCTACAGAATAAAAGTCATTTTGCCACAGTCAGATTAATTAATTCATAAAATTTTGCAAAAGCGCACCAGAATTAATTGAAAGTGCTATTTTATTGCTCAAAAGTGCAGCTAATCTGATTGAAAGTGCTATTTGATTATGTCAGTAAAGTGCAAAAGTGCACAAATAACTCTTAGAAGCATTACTGGAATAAGCAAAGGTAGTAAAATTTATGCAAAAGTGCTACGAAAACTAGTGAAAGTGCCTAGTAGTCAAAAGCAAAGCACTCTTTTACGATGCAAAAGCACTGAAAGATAAGAAGACTGAAGATAAGAATCACAAAGACACTACAGATTGATGCAAAGGTGCACAAATTTTTCCCAGAAGCACCGGAATAGTGATTGAAAGCATTGTTTCTTCTTGCAGAAGCGCTGCTTAAACTGGTAAAAGCGCTACTTCCTGAAAAAGCTAAGGGTTAAACATGTGCAAATTTGGAAATAATGAAAATTTTTCGTACGATTAATGAAGTAGAGCATTCTGCCCCATGGTGGGCGCCATTTTGTACACTAGGGAAAGTGCCTTCATAGAATTAAGGTTAATCAATAATTGAGAATAGTAACTAAATACAACCATGAAGCAATAGAGAAACTATTTAGGAAAATAATGACTAATTGAGCATCCTATGGCTCTCTAACTAAGAATGTTAATGAATAGATCTCAGCAAGATTCCATTAATGATAGTCCTAGAATGAGAATGATAAAGATAACAATGCTATTGCTAACAATTTAGATCAAAAGAAATGCTAAAATGCTTCTCAAATGCCTTTCTAAGCTCAAATTGCAAGAGGTTCAATGCAATTCTCAGATGTGTGGATGATAATTATGAAGGAATTAGGCCTTCCTTTTATAGATTTTCCAATGGCAGGGGGTGTAGTTGTATTTGATCATGGTTAAACCTTGGTTGAGTACTTGGTTCCACCCTTTGAAGACAAAGAAAAGTTTGTGTCCTCAAAGCTTGGGACAAGATCAATGGTCAAGATTCCTTTTTACTTTGAGTGAATGAGATTGAATTTGGCTTGATCCATGTGAATGCCTTTCCTTTATTCTCATTGGTTGATTGATTTTCCTCTCTTTGTGGTTGTTGAGAATAATTGAGATTTATTAATTGTTTTAATTAATTTATTTTAGCCATGTACCCCTTGAATGGGTTGAATTTAATTTAATCCAAGACTATACAATTAATTGAATTAATTGTATTTTGATTTGATTTCACTTGATTAAAGTGCTCTCAATTTTGATTGATCTCGAATTAAGACTAGATTTTCATTTTGATTGGCTAATTATGCATTGTGATTAAATTAATTCAATTATGTCCTTGATTTTCCTTGATTTGACTTGATTTACTTTGATTTGATCTTTGTCCATTTTTAGGTGATTACACATTCAACAAATCTGCAACTTCTACAGGCACATCTTCTACTTTCTCTTTACCAGCTTTTTGAATTAAAGAAAAACATACATGCTCATGCCTCATACCATCTAGGAATTTTCTTCCATCAAACAAAGTTATTCTTGCACTACCACATACCTTTTCTTCTGTGTCATTCAATGGCTTTAGCTTATGTCGCACTCCATCCTTTGTCAAAAATAGGTATTCGCATGACCATCATGTACATCACATCTGTCAAACTACCATGGTCTACCTAACAACATATGACATGCATCCATAGATATGATATCACACAGTACCTCATCATGGTATCTGCCAATCTTGAACTTCACTAGGCATTGTTCATTGACCATGACCTTGTGGTCATCCTGCACCCAGGCAATCCGGTATGGATGTGGGTGTTTTTGTCTCTTGAGCTTCAACTTTGTCACCATCTCCTTTGACACCAAATTATAAGCGCTTCCACTATCAATAATCACATCACAACATTTACCCTCACACTTGCATCTAGTGCGAAATAGGCTCCTCCTTTGCTAAGGTTCATTCTCACCACTCAATAGAACTCTTCTGTTAATCAACGTTTCTCCTCTTTCAACATCTTCAAAATTTGATGATCTGGCATCTTCATCTACATGTGCAACTCTGGCCTAGCCTTTGTTTCTCCTATCTATTCTTCCTTGGTGCTGAGGACATTCAAAAGCCCTATGACCTTCTTCTCCATAGTGAAAACATGTTCCAGGGAAGCCTCCTCTTCCAGATCCTTGTCCTCTCCCTCTTCCTCTCTAATCTCTATTACTTTGATCTTGGAAGTGATTGAAATTATTTCCTCTCTGATTTTGACTGCTACTGGCCTCATCCTTCTTTTTCGAATCTTCATTTCGACCTCCACAGGACCGTCCACCAGGTCGTCCACTGCAACCTCTTCCATTTTGTCTGCTCTCAAACTTCTTGTTCAGCTTTTCATCTACTTTTAGGGAAAACTAGTATGCCTCTTCAATAGTATTCATTCAAACCAAATTCATCTCTTCTTGAATGCTCGGCCTCAACCCATTAAGGTAACGGGCAACTTTCTTCTTATTAGCTTCTGCATGGCCTGTTCTGATGAGGAGTCGATAGAACTCCTTCGTATACTCCTAAACAGATCTTCCTGCTTGCTTCAAACTCCACATCTTCTTCAGTAGGTCAAGCTCATAATCAACAGGAATAAACTGTCACTTCAATTTATCCACCATCTGATCCCATCTTGTGATTTTATCCTTTCCTCTTTAATTTCACTCCAATTGGATCTCCTGCCACCAGATCTTCACATGACCCTTTAGCCTGGCCTTCACAAATTTGACCCTATCAGGATCCTCAATATCTTCATACTCAAAATATTCTTCACATTCATTGATCTAGTCGATCAAATCCTCTGGGTTAAGATTTCTTGAAAATGCAAGAACCTCAATCTTAGGCCTTTTCCCAATCTTGGAAATGGCCCGAAAAAGTCTTTCTTCCTCCTAGTTCAAAATTTTGCCTTCTTCTTGACCAAAATTTTCTTCTCCCTCGGCTTCATCCTTAGTTTCATCTTTGACATTAAGATTCATTCCTCTGCGAATCTCCTCTTGCAATGCTCACACTTGTCTCTGCAGTGCCCTAACCTCAGGTGTTACAACACCAGCTCTTCCGCCACGTTCCCTTCGTGGAGGCATTTTCATGCAGGTCGCTGAAATCCTAAGCATGGTCCTGGTGCAAACTACCTCATAGTCAATGATCTATTTACACACTCAAGAACTCCCGCTCTGATACCACTTGATGAAGGGAGCTCCCCTTAATACCACAAACATGTAACAAAAATAGAGAAACAACAACAATTTGCAAGAACAGAAAATGGGCTTCTTATTATCTCCACAAATGTGGAATTTCAAATTTCATAATTACAATATGCAAAGCCACATGGACATTCCCCTTACAATATTTTGTAGGACAAAGCCTCGAATCATTACCCAGATCTACCCAGAACTGCCCTAGACAGCACTACGAGCCTTCTTTATATAGGCAATTTCCACCGCCCGAGAAGGTTCCAAAAATTTAGCCCTAAGGGCTGACCAAACTTAGAATTATTTTATTTTTCATTTTATTACATCACAGTTGGCTCAAAATAACTTTTGAAAGCCAAACAAAAATATTGAAGGAAAATTATTATCCACCATTTCAGGTGGCCCAACTTTCGGAGACCATAAGTCATCACCCGTTGACCCGATTGACTATTATAACCCCATTTCAGAAAGGGCATGAGGATCTCTACAACACCTCAATCAAGAAAGATTTGTTCAATCGAAAATTTGACCTCATCCGGGGCCTCTAAAGCCTTCAAATTTAGATTCAAAGTTTCTGTACCCTATTTCGAAATCAAAAAGTTTCAATATCTTTAGAACCTGACTTGATCTAGCAATGAAACTTTACAGGAAGGCTCATATGACTAACATGAACCTCCAAATGTGAAATCAGAACATTCTGATATCGTATGACCAGCTTACTAATAATAGAAAGTTTCCATAAATAACAGCTCTATACAAGATAGCCCTTATTGAAAAGAAACCAAAAATATTTTTGGGTGATGCAAGATTGCTCTTACACCCAGGATGCTGCTGCATCAGACACCTGGAGTAATTTGAGAAGTGACCTCATCACATCTCAGGTGTGAAGAGGAAAACCAAGATGGTTAATCTCCTCCCTTGTCAGCCATGATGAATCTTCAACATGTCATCCTTTCCACTTGACCAGATATTCTTCATATGTCATGTTCTTTATGCTTCTACCAACATGACTATCCAGTATATCATCAATCTCTTTGGTATCTAAACTGGTTGCTAGAATACTCCACTATGCTACTCTAATCTCATCTTCAACACCTCCTTCATGATACTCTGTCAAATCTGAAATGTTAAACACTGGTGAAATATTCAGCTTAGTAGACAATTCTACCTCATATGCATTTCCTGTAATCAAGCTTCTTCAGTATCTTACATGGCCCAAACTTCTTCATTTTTAGCTTATTGTATATACGAACTAGAAATCGCTCCTTCCACAAATGAACCATGACTTCATTCCAACCTGAAATTCTTTATGTCACCTTTTCTCATCTACCTTAGCCTTATATTGCACATTCATCTTGGTAATATGCTTCCTTACCTTCTCATGGATGTTCTTCAAGTGTTCTGCAAAATCTTCAGCTTCATCACTACTTATT
This sequence comes from Chamaecyparis obtusa, assembly GCA_027943335.1. Classification (NCBI taxonomy): domain Eukaryota; kingdom Viridiplantae; phylum Streptophyta; class Pinopsida; order Cupressales; family Cupressaceae; genus Chamaecyparis; species Chamaecyparis obtusa. The sequence goes on from BSBK01008686.1 coordinate 119,430, forward strand.
TGTCCTTTATCTATCTTTCTCAACTCAGATGCATTTCTTCAACTATTTCCATATACAATTTGGAATGGTGATTTACCAGTACTACCATTGACATAATTATTGTATGCAAATTATGCCTGTCGTAAAATCAAATCCCATCCTGTTGGCTTATCTCCAACCAAACATCTCAAAAAATTCTCAAAACTCCTATTCACCACCTTTGTCTATCCATTAGTCTATGGATGATATGATGAACTAAACTTCAAATCTGTCTTCAAATTCTTCCACAATGTATGCTAGAAATATCTAACAAACTTAGTGTCTCGATCTAAAACTATGGTCTTTGGCAAACCATGTAGTCTCACCACTTCTCTGAAAAAAAATTCTACCACATGAGCAACATCATTAGTCTTCTTGTAGGGAATGAAATATGCCATCTTTGAAAATTTGTCAACCACCACAAAGATTGAATCATGTCCCCACTGAGTCCTCGGTAAACCAAGAACAAAGTCCATACTGATATCCTCCCAAGACTTCTCTGGCATAGGTAATGACTTATACAACCCTATATTCTTCTTCACTCCTTTCACCATCTGACATACTCTGCAACTTTGTACAAAATTCTTGACATCTTGCTGCAACTGTGGCCAATAATAATTCTCACTAACCAAAGCAAGGGTTTTATCATGACCAAAATGTCCAGCTAATCCTCTGCTATGCTTCTTTTTGATGAGATTCTCCCACATAGAACTTCATGGAATGCACAACTGACTCCCTTTGAATAACATATCATCCTGGATGATGAAATCCAACCACTTCATTCTGTCTAGAGTAACAGGTTCCTTACAAGCTTTCCAAGGTTCACCAAAATCAGGATCCTCTAGATACAAATTCTTGAGTTCTTTGAACCCAACCACCTCAATCTACATCTCTGTCAACAATAGTTGCGTTTTGCTAAGAGCATCTGCAACCCTGTTAGACTTTCCACTCCTATGTTTCAAAACAAATGTATAACTCTACAAAAATTCAACCCATTTCAAATGCCTTTGATTCAACTTTCCTTGAGTATTCAAATATTGCAAAGCTTGATGATCAGTATACAAAACAAACTCCTTAGGAAGCAGATAGTGTCTCCATGATCTAATTTATGAAACTAGATTACAATACCTGGTGTGATACTTGTAGTATTGTAGAATTCAATACAAAAACTAAGAACTAGATTTCAAACCAAAAAATGATCCATTGTATTTGAATATTTGAGTTTATACAAGTCTGATGGATCCCGAGCGTCATCAAAATTCCTTAGTAAATCACTTGCCTTGATGAGAATGTTGGCCAGCTCGAACCACCCGATACAGAGGAATGTTCTAATTTCTCAAAGTCTTTAAAATGACTTCAGTAACATGGTCACACTAGATTGGAACAATAGTAGATGGATTTAACTCTGCAACTTGAGTGTATTTAGTAGCTTGGGAAATATCCAACAAAGGAGGAAAATAGGGTCTCAACAATTCTACATTGAAAACTGGATGCAGTCCCAAAAATGATGGCAAATTAAGTTCAAAAGAATTCTGACCAACTTGTTTCATAATAGTATATGGACCATAATGAAGAGGATGAAGCTTCCTATTTGGTCCATGGAGGTACTCTTTCTGAAGATGTAACCATACCTTGTCACTAATTTGAAACTTATGAGGAGTTTTATGTTTATCATGCCTTTCCTTATACTTCTGATTACTCTGCTCCAAGATCTCATGAACTTGATGGTGGAGGTGTTTAATGTTATCAATGAATTTTTCTGCTTTATCTACCTCCTTGTCACCATTCAATGGACTATTAGATTGTAGAAATGGTATTGCTACATCCATAGGTGCCAATGGTTGGTACCCAAGAGAAACCTCAAATGGACTGTACCCTGTAGTACTATGGAGTGCACGGTTGTAGCTATGTTGCACATAGGGTAAGTTTTCATCCCATGTGTGAGGATGTTTGGAATGATACATCTGTAAAATATGAATAATCATTCGATTCACCAATTCTGTTTGCCCATCTATTTGAGGATGGAATGTTGTGGACTTTGTCAACTTGGTGTCCATTTTAGCCCATAGTGCAGACCAAAATTTGCTAATGAACTTGCTATCCCTATCAGAAATAATGGTTTTTGGCAAACCAAAATGAACCCGAACATGTTCAAAAAATAGCTTGGCGATATCTTCTACAGAAATCATCTTTTTACATGCCACCATGATAGCCATTTTAGAAAACCTATCTACCACAACATATACACAATCATGCCCACGCCTAGTAGTTGGAAGTCTAGACATAAAATCCATTGAAAAAGATTGCCATGGATTATCAGGAATAGGTAATGGTAAGTATAGACCCAACTTACGGTTTGCTGGCTTTGCAATTGCACAGGCTGCACAAGCTTGTATATGTGAAATGATATCCTGCTTTATTTTTGGCCAATAGAAATACTTTTGAAGGATAGCAGTACTCTTACCAATACCAAAATATCCTGCAACATGACTGTAGTGAGCTTCCCATTTCATTTTCTTTTGTTCCTTAGTGGGTACACATATGTGACCATTATGGAAAAGCAACCCATCCTGCAAGTGAAAATCAGGGACAGACTTTCCTTCTACCAAATTACCATAAATGTTAGCAAAATCAGGTTCAGTACCATATAGTTGTTCCCAAGTTGATGACTGATGACCAAATGAATCTAACACTATTGTCAAACCTACAATTGGAGGCCTACTCAAACAATCTGCCACCTTGCAACTGCTTCCTTTTTATGACGAATGTTGAAGTGAAATTGTCGTAGATAGGATGACCACCGTTGATGTCTATCATTCTGTAGCTTCCCTTGTGTTTGTAAGAATTGAAGTGGTTTATGGTCTATATGTATAACAGTTTCCTTTCCTAGTATATAGTGTTTCCATTGTTTGCAGGCCTGAACAATGGCATAAAACTCCTTATCATAGGTGGGGTACCTACGTATTGTATCAGAAAAAGTTTCACTGTGATAGGCAATAGGATGCCCATGTTGCATGAGTACTGCACCAATTTCATAATTAGATGCATTTGTTTCTATCTCAAATGCTTGGTGTAAATCTGGAGGGACCAATACTGGTGTTGAACACAATCTTTTCTTTAACTCCTCAAATGCTTGTTTCTTTGCCTCTATCCACTAGAATTTTTCTTGTACTCCACCCCTTAGTGATTGATTAAGAGGCCATGATATGTGTGAGAAACCAAACACAAATCTGCAATAGAAGTTGGCTAAGCCCAAGAAGCTGCAAAGCTCTGTGAAATTTTTAGGGGATGGCCAATCGTGGATTATTTGAATCTTTGTTGAATCAACATAACACCCTCAGTATCAATGATATACCCTAAGTATTGAATACTCTACATACCAAAAGAACACTTCTCAATGTTGGCATAAAGTTTGTGTTTTTGCGGAGTTGAAAGAACTTGTTCAACATGCTACAAATGCTTAGACCAAGTTCTGCTAAAGATGAGTATGTCATCCAAATAAACAACCACAAAAGAATCAATTAATGGTCTAAGCACATTATTCATCAATCTCATAAATGTGGCTGGGGCATTTGTTAGGCCAAAAGGCATGACCAACCATTCAAACAAACCTTCCTTAGATTTAAATGCAGTCTTCCACACATCTGCCAGATCAATTGGTACTTGGTGGTATCCAGACTTCAAGTCAATTTTTGTAAAGAAATTAGCCCCCCTAAGTTGGTCCAACAAATCATTAATTCGAGGGATTGGATATCTATTTTTAACAAAGATTTTGTTTAATGCTCTATAATCAATACAAAGCCTCCATGTCCCATCTTTCTTTTTAGCAAGGACAATTGGACTCCCACAAGGTGAAGCACTTGGAAAAATGTGTCCTTTCTGAATCAACTCCTGAATTTGTCTCTTAATCTCATCATTTTCAAAAACTGACCTCCTATATATTGGCTCATGTGGTAGAGGTGTGCCTAGGATTAAATCAATAGAGTGCTTCACTTGACAGTGTGTTGGTACTCCCACTGGTGGTTTAAACACACTATGATATTCTTTCAAAATTTTATCCATTTTATTTTGTTGATTTTCTGTTACCTTAGCATGTGCATTAAGAACAACTAACTTTGTTTGTTTCGGGCGAATCATGAGTAGAACAAAAGCTCCAGTTTGAGCAATCAAGCATTTACATTGTTTAGCACTAATTAAAGAAGTTTGTGTTGGACATACCTCTGGTATTCGATACCTCTTCACACCAAGCTTGATTGTAACACTACGTGGCCTAGACTCATACACCCCATGCCTCTGATACATGTATGGCTGCCCTAGCAAGACATCACATACATCCAGTGGTGCTACATCACATATCACTTCATCCTTGAAAGGCTTGATTGAATATGGAAAATGAAACTGTTGATTTACTTGAATATCTTGTCCCTCATTTACCCATCCCATAGAGTATGGTTGTGGGTGTCTTGTCACTTTCAGATTTAATCTTTTGACTATCTCCCTAGAGATCAAATTTTTTTGACTCCCATTGTCAACAATAAAATGCAGAGGCTTTCCATCAACCCACATTTGTGAATGAAAAAGTCTCTCTTCATCTTCACAGGGCAATGCTTTAGCAGTTCCAACTATGGCATATGGGTTTGCTTCTATGATGGAATCATTCACCTCTTTCTCAGAATTATTTACTGGTGATGATTCAGGTTTAACTTCCTCTCCTCGTATCTTTGTCATCAAATTTTTAATACTTCGACAATCCTTTGTGTTATGGGTTGGGGACTTATGCATCTCACACCACATGCCTGTGTCTATTTGTGTCTTTTTAGTAGACCACCATGTGTTCTTAGATGAATTTGAATGAGGTTCCTTGGTCACTTGTTTTCCTACAAATTTATTGCCACCTTCAACCCTTGGCTTGTTGTCTGCAAAGTAGTCCCTCTTCCCTTTCTGCTTGAATTTATCTTCAATTTTTGTAGCATATTTATAGGTAGTTGCCAATGTCTCAATATTCAAAAATTTCATCTCTGTTTGAATATACCTATGAATTCCACTCTGATATTTCAAAATTTGATGCTTCTCTGAATCCTTAATACCAAGTTTTGTTGAAAGTGAATGGAATGTATTGGTGTAATCTTAAATAGACTGATCCCTCTTTTATCTAAGAAGCTGCCACTCTATGTATTTTTGTTCATATACATCCTTCGAAAGGTAAGCTTCTTTTATGTATTCTACAAATTCTCCCCATGTGGGCTTCTTATCAAGAGAAATTTCAAAACCATCTTCAGCAAATGATTCTCATTCTTTATTTGTGACTTTGGTTTCCCATGCTAATTTCACATGGGTTTCAGCTTTGAGGAGAGAAAATGTTATCTTTTCTACATCTAAGAAATTATTTATAGAAAAGTATATATCCAAGTTTGATAACCAGTTATCAACAGCTTCAGAATCGACCTTTCCTTCAAAATTTGGGATGTCGAAATTGACCTACACTTTGAAAGGGGTATTTTCCCGAAATGATGTTTCTAATTCAGAGGGTTTTTGATTCTCTAGGAGGTGTGAAAATTGAATCATTATCTCCTCTCATTGCTTATTTAAAGCTTCCTCAACCAACTTCTTAACATCATCATCTGACATCTACGATCGTGTGCGTCTCAAAGGTGGGTATTTTGACAAATCTTGCGTATCCAATCCTAATCTTTGGTCGGAAGACCTTATGTAAATTGGCATAAAGGAGCATTTCTGCTCTGATACCACTAATCTGATTTATGAGACCAGATTACAATACCTGGTGTGATACCTACAGTATTGTAGAATTCAATACGAAAACTGAGAAACATATTGCAAACAAAAAATTGATCCATTCTATTCGAATATTTGAGTTTATACAAGTTTGATGGATCCCAAGGGTCATCAAAATCCATTGGAAATGAAATGCAGAGCCATCATAATATTTATTACAAACAAACTATTCAAACTATCAAAAATTATCAAAAAAACTATATATAAAAATTAGGTCTACTTGGAGAAGGCATAACTTTCTAGTCCTAGCTCTGATTTGTGAACCGTTTGATGCATTGGAAAGGTATTCAAAATAGCTAGAGTTAAATTTCAAATGACAACTTTCAGTTAGCATTTCCGCGCACCAATTTTTCTCAGAAATGCACTGAAGACCCAAAAAAATGTAGTTTACTAAAACATAGTAAAATTTGAAAAATTAGATTTCAATTTTTTCCGTTTGTAATCTCGAGCACTCCACTTCTTCAATGCTTGAACTATAGCATAAAATTCCTAATCATAAACATAATATTTTCTCTTGGCATCATTCAACTTCTCACTGAAATAAGCAATAGGTTTACCTTCTCGGCTCATAACAGCTCGTATTGCAGTACCACTAGCATCATAGTCTACTTCAAACACCCTATTAAAATTTGGAAGTGCTAAAATAGGCTGTTTTGTAACTTTTTATTTCAATAATTTAACACTCTTATCTGCCCCATTAGTCCACTTGAACTCTTTTCTATCCCCTCTCATTGTTTCAGTCAAGGGTCCACAAATACTGCTAAAAATTTTGATAAATTTTTTATAAAAACTAGCCAAACCATGAAAAGATCTTACCTCAGTAGCACTCCTTGGAGTAGGCCATTCAAGGATAACCTGTACTTTCTCTAGGTTCATTTTTAGACATTCTGCTGAAACTACAAATCCCAAATACACTAACTCTTTCTTCACAAAACTGCACTTCTTCAAATTTATCAACAATTTCTCTTCTCTTAGCATCTCAAACACCCTACGAATATGTATCATATGTTCCTCCAATGTTTTACTAAAGATCAAAATATCATCTAGGTAAACAATGACAAACTTACCCAGAAACTCTTTCAGAACCTCCTTCATGAGTCGCATGAAAGTGCTTGGTGCATTGGTTAGCCCAAAAGGCATGACTAACCACTAATACAGTCCTTCCTTTGTCTTGAAGGCAATCTTCCATTCATCTCCTTCTCTGATCTGAATCTGATGATATCCACTCTCGAGATTTATCTTTGAGAAATACATAGCTCTACTCAAAGAGTCCATAATATCATCCATCCATGGCAATGGAAACCTGTACTTGATTATAATCTTGTTTATTGCCCTGGAGTCTGTACACATCCTCCATTCTCCATTCTTCTTTAGTGCTAATACCGCTGGTACAACACATGGACTCAGGCTCTCCTGAATCAACCCCTTTTGTAACAACTCATGTACTTGTCTGTTCAACTCTTCACTTTTAGTTGGTGTCATTCTGTGTGCTACCTTATTTGGCAAACTAGCTCCTAGAATTATGTCCATCTGATGACTGATCTTCCTTACTGGTGGTAATTCATTAGGTACATTATCAGATACAATATCCTGAAACTCATTCAACAAATCTGCAACTTCTACAAGCACATCTTCTACTTTCTCTTTACCAACTTTTCAAATTAAAGAAAAACATACATGCTCATGCCTCATACCATCTAGGAATTTTCTTCCATAACCAAAATTTATTCTTGCACTACCACATACCTTTTCTTCTGTGTCATTCAATGGCTTTAGCTTTTGTCACACTCTATCCTTTGTCAAAGAATAGGTATTTGCATGACGATCATGTACATCACATCTGTCAAACTACCATGGTCTACCTAACAACATATGACATGCATCCATAGATATGATATCACATAGTACCTCATCATGGTATCTGCCAATCTTGAACTTCACTAGGCATTATTCATTGACCATGACCTTGTGGTCATCCTGCACCCAGACAATCTGGTATGGATGTGGGTATTTCTATCTCTTGAGCTTCAACTTTGTCACCATCTCCTCTGAAACCAAATTATCAGTGCTTCCACTATCAATAATCACATCACAACATTTGCCCTCACACTTGCATCTAGTGTGAAATAGGCTCCTTCTTTGCTGAGGTTCATTCTCACCACTCAACAGAACTCTTCTGTTAATCAACATTTCTCCTCTTTCAACATCTTCATCTACATGTGCAACTCTGGCGTGGCCTTCATTTTTCTTGTCTGTTCTTCCTTGGCATTGAGGACATTCAAATGCCTTATGACCTTCTTGTCCATAGTGAAAACATGTTCCATGAAAGCCTTCTCTTCCAGATCCTTGTCCTCTCCCTCTTCCTATTTGATCTTCCATTTTGTCTGCTCTCGAACTTCTTGTTCAGCTTTTCCTCTACTTTTAGGGCAAACTGGTATGCCTCTTCAATAGTATTCATTCGAACTAGATTCAACTCTTCTTGAATGCTCAACCTCAACCCATTAAGGTAATGGGTGACTTTCTCCTTATTAGCTTTTGCATGGCCTATTCTAATGAGGAGTCGATAGAACTCCTCCGTATACTCTTGAATAGATCTTCCTGCTTGCTTGAAACTCTACATCTTTTTCAGTAGGTCAAGCTCATAATCAACAGGAATGAATTGTCACTAAAATTTATCCACCATCTGATCGCATCTTGTGATTTTATCCTTTCCTCTTCAATTTCGTTCCAATTGGATCTCCTGCCACCAGATCTTCGCATGACCCTTTAGTCTGACCTTCAAAAATTTGACCCTATCAGGATCCTCAATATCTTCATACTCAAAATATTCTTGACATTCATTGATCCAGTCGATCAACTCCTCTGGGTTAAGATTTCCTAAAAATGCAGGAACCTCAATTTGAGGCCTTTTCCCAATCTTGAAAATGGCCCGAAAAAGTCTTTCTTCCTCCTAGTTCAAATTTTGCCTTCTTCTTGATCATAATTTCCTTCTCCCTCAGCTTCATCCTCACTTTCATCTTTGATATTAAAATTCATTCCTCTATGAATCTCCTCTTGCAATGCTCGCACTTTTCTCTGCAGTGCCCTAACCTCAGATGTTTCAACACCAGCTCTTCCACCACATTCCCTTTGTGGAGGCATTTTTACGCAGCTTGCTGAAACCTTAACCATGGTCCTGGTGCAAACTGCCTAGCAGTCGGCGATCTATTTACACATTCAGGAACTCCCACTCTAATACCAATTGATGAAGGGTGCTCCCCTTAATACCACAAATATGTAACTGAAATAGAGAAACAACAATAATTTGCAAGAACAGAAAATGGGCTTCTTATTATCTCTACAAATGTGGAATTTCAAATTTTAGAATTACAATATGCAAAGCCACATGGGCATTCCCCTTACAATATTCTGTAGGACAAAGCCTTGAATCATTACCTAGATCTACGCACAACTACCCTAGACAACACTACGAGCCTTCTTTATATAGGCAATTTCCAGTGCCTGAGAAGGTTCTAGAAATTTAGCCCTAAGGGCCGACCAAACTTAGAATTATTTTATTTTTCATTTTATTACATCAATGTCGGCTCAAAATTATTTTTCACCATTTCACGTGGCACAACTTCCAGAGACCATAAGTCATCACCCGTTGACCCGATTGACTATTATAACCCCATTTCAAAAAGGGCACGAGGATCTTTATAATGCCTAAATCAAGAAAGCTTTATTTTGCTAAAAAATTGACCTCATTCAGGGCTTCTAATGCCTTCAAAATTGAGTTCAAAGTTTCTGTACCCTATTTCCAAAACTGAAAAGTTTCAATATCTTCAAAACCAGACTTGATCTAGCAATGAAACTTTACAAGTAGGCTGATATGACTAAGATGAACTTCCAATTGTGAAATCAGAAAATTCTGAGATCATATGACCAACTTACTAAAAATAGCAAGTTTCCATAAATAACATCTCTACAAAAGATAGCCCTTATTGAAAAGAAACCAAAAATATTTTTCGTGAAGCAAGATTGCTCTTAAACCCAGGATGTTCCTGCATCAGACACCTGGGGTAATTTGAGAAGTGACCCCATCACCTCTTAGGTGTGAAGAGGAAATCCAAGATAGTTAATCTCCTCCCTTGTCAGCCATGATGAATCTTCAATAGGTTGTCCTTTCCACTTGACTAGATATTCTTCATATGTCATGTTCCTTCTGCTTCTGCCAACATGACTATCTAGTATATCCTCAATCTCTTTGGTATCTGAACTAGTTGCTGGAATACTCCACTATGCTGTTGTGATCTCATCTTCAAAACCTCCTTCATGATACTTTGTCAAATCTAAAATGTTAAACACTGGTGAAATATTCATCTCAGTAGGCAATTCTACCTCATATACATTTCCTGAATCATGCTTCTTCAGTATCTTACATGACCCAAACTTTTTCATTTTTAGCTTGTTGTATGTACCAATTGGAAATCGCTCCTTCCGCAAATGAACCATGACTTCATATCCAACCTAAAATTCCTTGTCTCCTTTTCTCATCTACCTTAGCTTTATACTACGCATTCATCTTGGTAATATGATTCCTTACCTCGTCATGGATGTTCTTCAAGTGTTCTGCAAAATCCTCAGCTTCATCACTACTTATTTTTCCTTTATCTATCTTTCTCAACTCAGATGAATTTCTTGGACTATTTCTATATACAATCTGGAATGGTGATTTACCAGTACTCCTGTTGACAGAATTATTGTATGCAAATTATGCCTGTGGTAAAATCAAATCCCATCTTGTTGGCTTATCTCCAACCAAACATCTCAGCAAATTCCCCAAACTCCTATTCACCACTTTTGTTTGTCCATCAGTCTGTGGATGATGTGATGAACTAAACTTCAAATCTATCTTCAATTTCTTCCATGATGTATGCTAGAAATATCCAAAAAACTTAGTGTCTTGATCTCAAACTATGGTCTTTGGCAAACCATGTAGTCTCACCACTTCTTTGAAAAATAATTCTGCTACATGAACAACACCATTAGTCTTCTTGTAGGGAATGAAATGTGCCATCTTTGAAAATTTGTCAACCACCACAAAGATTGAATCATGTCCTCACTGAGTCCTCGGTAAACCAAGAACAAAGTCCATACTAATATCCTCCCAAGGCTTCTCTGCCATAGGTAATGGCTTATACAACCCTGTATTCTACTTCACTCCTTTCACCATCTGAAATACTCTGTAACTCTGTACAAACTTCTTGACATCTTGCTACAACTATGACCAATAATAATTCTCACTAACCAAAGCAAGGGTTTTATCATGACCAAAATGTCCAGCCAATCTTTCACTATGCTTCTCCTTGATGAGATTCTCTTGCATAGAACTTCATAGAATGCACAGCTGACTCCCTCTAAATAACATATCATCTCATATGATGAAATCTAACCACTTCGTTCTATCTAGAGTAATAGGTTTCTTACAAGCTTTCCAAGGTTCACCAAAATCAGGATCCTCTAGATACAAATTCTTGAGTTCCTTGAACCCAATCACCTCAATCTACATCTCTATCAGCAATAGTTGCCTTTTGCTAAGAGCATCTACAACCCTATTAGACTTTTCACTCCTATGTTTCAAAACAAATGTATAACTCTGCAAAAATTCAACCCATTTCAAATGCCTTTGATTCAACTTTCCTTGACTATTCAAATATTGCAAAGCTTGATGATCAGTATACAAAACAAACTCCTTATGAAGTAGATAGTGTCTCCACTTTTTCAATGCCTCAACTATAGCATAAAATTTCTCATCATAAACATAATATTTTCTCTTGGCATCATTCAACTTCTCACTAAAATAAGCAATAGGTTTACCTTCTTGGCTCATAACAACTCCTATTGCAGTACCACTAGCATCATAGTCTACTTGAAACACCTTATTAAAATCTGGAAGTTCTAAAATAGGTTATTTTGTAACTTTTTGTTTCAACAATTTAAAACTCTTATTTGCCCCATTAGTCCACTTGAACTCTTTTTTATCCCCTCTCATTGTTTCAGTCAAGAGTCCACAAATACTGCTAAAATTTTTGATAATTTTTTTGTAAAAACTAGCCAAACCATGAAAAGATCTTACCTTAGTAGCACTCCTTGGAGTAGGCCATTCAAGGAGAGCCTGTACTTTCTCTAGGTCCATTTTTAGACCTTCTGCTAAAACTACAAATCCCAAATACACTAACTCTTTCTTCACAAAACTACACTGCTTGAAATTTTTTAATAATTTATCTTCTCTCAGCTTCTCAAAAACCTTATGAATATGTATCATATGCCCCTCCAATGTCTTACTAAAGATCAAAATATCATCTAGGTAAACAATGATAAACTTACCTAGAAACTCTTTCAGAACCTCGTTCATGAGCCGCATGAAAGTTCTCGGTGCATTGGTTAGCCCAAAAGGCATGACTAACCAGTCATACAATCATTCATTTGTGTTGAATGTAGTCTTCCATTCATCTCCTTCTCTTATCCGAATCTGATTATATCTACTCTTGAGATCTATCTTTGAGAAATACACAGCTGTACTCAAATAGTCCATAATATCATCCATCCGTGGCAATAGAAACTAGTACTTGATTGTAATATTGTTTATTGCCCTAGAGTCTATACACATCCTCCATTCTCCATTCTTCTTTGGTGCTAATACCGCTGGTACAACACATAGACTCAGGCTCTCCTGAATCAACCCCTTTTGTAATAGCTCATGTACTTGTCTATTCAGCTCTTCACTTTCTGCTAGTGTCATTCTATGTGCTGCCTTATTTGGAAAATTGGCTCCTAGAATCAGGTCCATCTGATGACTAATCTTACTTATTGGTTGTAATCCATTAGGTACATTATCGGATACAATATCCTGAAACTCATTCAACAAATCTACAACTTCTACAAGAACATCTTCTACTTTCTCCTTACCAGTTTTTTGAATTAAAGAACAACATATATGGTCATGCCTCATACCATCTAGGAATTTTCTTCCATCAACAAAAATTCTTCTTACACTACCACATACCTTTTCTTCTGTGTCATTCAATGGCTTTAGCTTATCTCGCATTCCATCCTTTGTAAGGGAATAGGTATTCACATAACTATCATGTACAACACATCTATCAAACTGCCATGGTCTACCTAACAACATATGACATGCATCCATAGATATGATATCACATAGTACCTCATCATAGTATCTGCCAATCTTGAACTTCACTATGCATTGTTTATTGACCATGACCTTGTGGTCATCCTGCACCCAGACAATCTGATATGGATGTGGGTGTTTCTGTCTCTTGAGCTTCAACTTTGTCACCATCTCCTTTGACACAAAATTATTAGTGCTTCCACTATCAATAATCACATCACAACATTTACCGTCACACTTGTATCTAGTGCGAAATAGGCTCCTCCTTTGCTAGGGTTCATTCTCACCACTCAACAAAACTCTTCTATTAATTAGCGTTTCTCCTCTTTCAGCATCTTTAGAATTTGATGATCTAGCATCTTCATCTACATGTGCACCTCTAGCCTGACCTTCATTTTTCCTGTTTGTTCTTCCTTGGCGCTGAGGACATTCAAATGCCCTATGACCTTCTTCTCCACAGTGAAAACATGTTCCAGGGAAGCCTCCTCTTCCAGATCCTTGTCCTCTCCCTCTTACTCTCTGATCTCTATTACTTTGATCTTGGAAGTGATTGGAATTCCTCTCTGATTCTGACTGCTACTGGCCTCATCCTTCTTTTTTGGATCTTCATTTTGGCCTCCAAAGGACCATCCTCCAGATTGTCCATTGTGACCTCTTTTGTTTTGTCTGCTCTCAAAATTCTTATTCTACTTTTTCTCTACTTTTAGGGAAAACTAGTATGCCTCTTCAATACTATTCATTCTAAATAGATTCAGCTTTTCTTGAATGCTCAGCCTCAACCCATTAAGGTAACAGGCAACTTTTTCCTTATTAGCTTCTGCATGGCCTATTTTGATGAGGAGTCGATTGAACTCCTCTGTATACTCCTGAATAGATCTTCTTGCTTGTTTCAAACTCTACATCTTCTTCAGTAGGTCAAGCTCATAATCAACAGGAATGAACTGTCACTTCAATTTATCCACCATCTGATCCCATCTTGTGATTTTATCCTTTCCTCTTCGATTTCACTCCAATTGGATCTCCTGCCACTAGAGCTTCGCATGACCCTTTAGTCTAGCCTTCGTAAATTTGACCTTATCAGGATCCTCAATATCTTCATACTCAAAATATTCTTCACATTCATTGATCTAGTCGATCAACTCCTCTGGGTTAAGATTTCCTGAAAATGTAGGAACCTTAATCTTAGGCCTTTTCCAATCTTGAAAATGGCCCAAAAAAGTCTTTCTTCCTCCTGGTTCAAAATTTCACCTTCTTCTTTATCAAAATTTCTTTCTCCCTCGGCTTCATCCTCGCTATCATCTCTGACATTAAGATTCATTCCTCGGTGAATCTCCTCTTGCAATGGTCACACTTGTCTCTATAGTGTCGTAACCTCAAGTGTTACAACACTAGCTCTTCCGCCATGTTCCCTTCGTGGAGAAATTTTTACACCATTCGTTGAAACCCTAACCACAGTCCTGGTGCAAACTGCCTCACAGTCGGTGATCTATTTACACACTCAGGAACTCTAACTGATACCACTTGATGAAGGGTGCTCCCCTTAATACCATAATCATGTAAAAGAAATAGAGAAACAACAACAATTTGCAAGAACATAAAATGAGCTTCTTATTATCTCAAAAAATGTTTAATTTCAAATTTTAGAATTACAATATACAAAGCCACATGGGCATTCCCCTTACAATATTCTGTAGGACAAAGCCTTGAATTATTACCCATATCGATCCAGAACTGCCCTAGACAACACTACGAGCCTTCTTTATATAGGCAATTTCCACCGCCCGAGAAGGTTCCATAAATTTAGCCCTAAGGGCTGACCAAACTTAGAATTATTTTATTTCTCATTTTATTACATCAAAGTTGGCTCAAAATAACTTTTGAAACCCAAACAAAAATTTTGAAGGAAAATTATTTTCCACCATTTCAGGTGGCCCAACTTCCGGAGACCATAAGTCATCACCCGTTGACCCGATTGACTATTATAACCCCATTTCAAAAAGGGCACGGGGAGCTTTACAACGCTTCAATCAAGCAAACTTCATTTAGTCAAAAATTTGATCTCATCCGAGGCCTCTAAAGCCTTCAAAATTGAGTTCAAAATTTTTGTACCTTGTTTACAAAACTGAAAAGTTTCAATATCTTCAAAACCAGACTTGATCTAGTAATGAAACTTTATAGGTAGGCTGATATGACTAAGATGAACCTCCAATTCTGAAATCAAAACATTTCAAGATTGTATGACCAACTTACTAAAAATATCAAGTTTCCGTAAATAATAGCTCTACACAAGATAGCCCTTATTGAAAAGAAACCAGAAATATTTTTGGGTGATGCAAGATTGCTCTTACACCCAGGATTCTCCTGCATCAGACACTCGGGGTAATTTGAGAAGTGACCTCGTCATGTCTCAGTTGTGAATAGGAGAACCAATATGGTTAACCTCCTCCCTTGTTAGCCATGATGAATCTTCAATAGGTCATCCTTTCCACTTAACCAGATATTCTTCATATTGTGTGCTATAAATGTGTCACACTTCTATGGATCATTACATGCAAGGAAACTCAAGAATGAGCCCTCACAAATCGATCCATAGCTCCCTAGGCATGGAGTGCAAGGGTTTTTAAGAATGCTCTCAGCTAGAGCTATTTAGCCTATAACCTTGCTAGTAAACCATGCAATGAGAGATTCAATGAAGACAAGGGCAAGAATGCCAATATCCTCAAGAATCAAGAATGAAATGCAATGCAAGCTAGTTTAAGAATGGAAATGCAAGCTAAACTATGGAAATGAAAGATGCAAGTATTACAAAGCCTCCTAGTTAAACTAGATGAATTAATCTAAAGCATAAAGGAAATCTAAGCTAAGAATGCCATGAAAATGAAACTACTATGCAAGAAATGAAATCTAACTATGAAGCAAGAAAGCCATGATGATGCAAGAATGAAGACAAGAAGATAGAGTGTTGATGAAGATCCAAGATGAATGCCAACAATGCTCCAAATGTTCAAACCCTAGATGCAATAATATCTCCAAAAGCTCCAAGATGACCTAGAAAACCTGCAGCATAATATTAGCATAAAAAGTTGGGGATCTAGAATGAAGAAGAGAGCTCTTCTTTTATAGGAAATGAGGAGAAATGGACCATGGAGATTAAGAGGAAAAAGATTTAATCAACGGTGGAGCTTGAAAGAGGAGCAATCCATGTGCACAAGTATCCTCCAATGGGAAAATAAGAGTTGACTTTTGTGTCCATATGAGATAAAAAGTGCTTTTTCCCTTTTTATAAAATAAGAATAATGCTTTATTTGTGCAACTTAGGATAAGAGGAAAAGTGGAGGCTTTTTATTTATTAAAAGGGGAGGAAATATTCCTTTTAATAAATAAAGACTTAGGATAAGATGGTTAGCCCATAGAAAATAATCGAATAAATGATAGAGCTAGGATTTGATCAAGAATAAGCAATTTATGATTTAGCAAAAGGGGCTAATAGTCTAGATGACCATTTTTAGGTGTATACATTTGCCCCTCTTTGACTAATGTGTGATCGATCTGGGAACACATGTAGTCAAAGAATGAAGTTGAAATGTGAGATCGATTTGGGATCACAAAGCAACTCAGATCAGCCAAGAAAGAAAGAGATAGCCAAGAAGGCAAGCAAATAGCGATCTGACTCCAAAGAATGAAGTGCAGAGAGATAGAAAATCCTGCATGGTCAGCCTGGTAGCGACAATACTGAACACTTAGGAAAGAGATAGCCAATAAGATATGATATGTCTGCCCTCTCGGGATCGAAAGTGAAATCTAGGTAGAGGGAAAGCAGAAGCAAGAGCAACATGATCAAATCACTAGAAATCATAATCGAAGAGAGAGAATAGAATAACCATCAAGCAGTGAAGATATGCCCCACACATGGGACCTGGGGCATGAACCAAGCGGTCCCTCAACCCGAAAACACCATGGAGAGAGGAGTGGAACTTGGGATTTGAAAGTGAATGAAAGACTAGAAGTTTTAAAGAGATGGAGATGAAGAGCTGAAGAATGCCCCAGCGAAGATCGAAGGATCAAGCCTCAAAAGGTCAGCCAACTACGTGAAAGAAGGAGAAAGGCGACAGGAATAATCAAGGGGAACTCAGATTTCGGTTTTGATCCTGAAATGAAAGGAAAATGATGTGATATGAAAGACCAGAAGTGAAAGACATGATCGGGAAGAAGCGAAAGGTGAGCGCAGTTGATTAACAAGTCCATGAAAGATGAAAGGAAAGCTCTCTCCATATGCAAGATGCAAAACTAAACTAACATGAACTTAAGAATGCAAGCTACATGAAAAGTGGTTTACTTGCAAGGTCACAAAGCCAATAGACATCTAATATTCATCATTGAGCGTTATTGGTAGCATCGCAAGATCATACAATGCACACTAGCATAACTATGTGGATATGAATATGATCTTTATCAGATGGAAATGTGGAAATCCCACCTAGGCATCAAAGACATGGAGGTCAAGATGACTAATGCAGTGAGATTACCTAAGTTTGATATGGCAAGATTATGCTTGTATCAAGACACAAGAAAGTCAAGATGACTATAAGCATGCATTTGCAAAACAGTCAAGGATAATACCTTGTATGTCCATAGTGTCAAGGAAGACTAGCATAAATGCTCATGACAGTGAGGACCAACAAAATATACCCACAAGCAGATAAAGAAATAAAACATGTTCTCATACCCTCAATCTTCTAGCTATGCATCATCAAAAACAATCATAGGGGGAGAACACTCAGCAAAGAAATCATCATAGACAGCACACAAAGAAATAAAGCCAAGCAAGTCTCAGCGAGTCAAAATGTTTAAGTGCGTGTGTGTAGGTCATAGAGTCAAACTTTGATCATCGCATCTGCAAATGAGAAATATCACATCATACTAGACTGTAGGGTAAGACATTTGATAAGTGTTGAGAAACACTCAATGCTAGGGCAGTGTTGAAAAAACACAGTTGGGGTGGTGTTGAAAAACACCATTTGCGAGGTGCCTAAGAAACCCAGACGCACAAAGAGACCCAAGATAAGCTTAAAACAACGTATGCCCCCTAGACTAAGACAAGAGTCAATACCAGGCTAGGAGAGGCAAAGTGAGAAGTGGAGCGAATGAGCGCCACACAAGACTGATAGATTTATTGTAATTTTTTTAGGACTTTTTATAATTTTTTTGATTTTTTGAATTTTTTTATTTTTTTGGTGAGACATCAAAGCACCTATTGCTAGGTTTTCACTAGGATGCTCATTTTTTCAGTACTTTTTATGCTTTTTAGGATTTTTTTCAGCATCATATATGAATTTTTTTTGGTATTTTTTTCAGGATCATAAAATATGTACAAAGAATGCCCCAGACAGAAATGGGCATCAAGAATCTGCTTCCTCTGATGTAGAGAACTGATAGGCCCCAGGCCCAAATGCTGCAACTGTGACAATAGGAGGTCTCAACCAGTTCGACCAATAATAACCAGCCCTAAGCAATGTCTGAGCTAGTGGAGGATCGTTAGAATGTGATCCACATATGCCATTGCGGATTTTAGCTAGCAATTTTTCTGACTCCTCTATTTCTAGACACTTAAGGAGAGTTCTGTCTAGACCCTTCCTATACAAGTCACCAAAGACAAAGGCAAAGTGTAAGGGATGGCAGAAGGAATGGTGTGGTGGATTTGCAAGAGGAATATGAGGTGGAAGATATGAAAAGATGGTAGGATTGTAAGATTTGTGAGCAGGATAGCGTAATTCATCCACTAGGAACCTGAAGCAAAATTTATGCTTTTTCATTTGTAAGATGGATGTCGAAGCAACCAAGGCATTAGCAACTTTGTTCTCAGCTCTAGGAATGGGCTGAAGTATAACAGATATGAGATCATGCTTGAAGTAGTGCACCATTTTTTTGTAGAGAATCAACTTGTCATCTTTTATTTGAGAATCATTATTTTTGAACAGATTTTTATTTTTACTTTTCTTAGGTGCGGATACTACCACAATGTGGTTTTCACCATCTGACCATTGCTCGTTTCTTTTGACATGATGACTGTGATACTTGATTGTTGATTCAATCTTTTTTGTTGCTAGTTCACTGGTGGAAGAAGTAACAGGTGTTGATGTGAGATGAAATGAAGTGACCGGTTCAATAGCATTTATGCGAGGGGTGTCATCTCTGGTAACAAGAGAGGTTGAGCCTATAGGGTAAGCTCCAAAAGTAGCTAGATCTAGACTTGTCATAGAAGAACCAGCGTGGTCCACTAAGGCAATACGAGGAACAAACTCATCAGACCCCACACAAGACCCATCAACCATGTCAGGATGGTTACTACAAGAATGAACCATATCAACATCCATATCATCAGTAGATATACATTTTTCTCCCCAAAGAAGTGAAGTAGAGGGAAGATCATCTCCCATGTGAGCCATAGTGTACAGTGGTGACTCATCTGTATCTATGTCTAAATTACTAAGCATGGGAGTATTTCTCGAATCATCTCTATAGATCCACTCTTGGACAACTTGTTCTTCTTGTTCTGCCTCTAAAGGAATGGATGGAGGAACAAAAGTATCAAAGATCGCCATAGCAGAAGTGGAAGGCTTCATCAGATCAGAAGGTTTCCCATATGACCTAGGAGAAACAGGTATAGAAGCAAAGGAACCCAGCGTATATTCACCCATACCAAGGCTCATCATCTTAAGTGATTTCTCAGCAGCAACTAGAGATGTACTAGGACCATCAGTAGGTTCATTGTGAGGAACAAATTTTTCAGTAGCAGGAAGAGCATTGATAACAATAGTATGGTCTCCAGGAATCACAACCTCAGTGCCATTGTATGGAAATTTGATGCACTGATGATAAGTGGAAGGAATAGCCTGCATGTCATGGATCCAAGGATGACCCAAAAGAATGTTATATGCGAGTGGGATGTCCAATACTTGGAAGCTAATATCTTTCGTGATAGGGCCCACTCGGACAGGCAATGTGACAAGACCTTTGGAAGATCTTTCCACTTCATCATAAGCTTTTATAGTAATCTTCTTTTTAGAATCCACAGTGAATTCTGACAAACCCAACTATTGTATGACATTGAAAGAAACAATATTTAACCCTGCACCATTATCTATCAGGACTCGGCGGACGCGGGTGTTGTAGACTAGAACTTCAATGTGTAAAGCCAGATTATGAGGGTGAGCAATAGATATGTCATCTTCTACAGAAAAGGAGAGAGATAGCGGAGATGAAATGTGGTTAACCATAGCCTAAAATTGATCTGGATCAATGTCTTTGGGGACATGTGCTGTATGCAAAGCTTTCTCAAGGATTTCTTTATGCGAAGAGGATAACTGAAGCAACTCAAAAATGGATATTTGAGCTGGTGTCTTTTGCAAATGTTGGACAAGATCATAGCTAGGGGTGGCTGAAGGAGCCACTTGTTTGGAAGGCAAAGCTTGCTTGAGATCTTGCACAGTTTTAAGGACAATCTTGGCTTGCCCCCTAGTAACAGCATTCAGTGTCTCACTTCGAGAAGATGAACTACCACGTGTTTGCAAGACTAACTTTGACTTACCATGATTGGTGTTATTATCATCTTGAGACCTCATCATTAGAACTCTCTCAACGGGCTCTACCATGTTAATCACAAGTGTATTAGAAGGATACGTGTAATTGATCTTTGCATCATGATTCTTCTTATGTGTTTGAGAGGTTTCCCCCTTATCATGCTTAGGTAGAGGATCTTTGAAAGCTCTGTGATCAGAATTTTTAGTTAAGCCATCAGTGGAGATTGTGTCATTCTCAATAAGATCCTGAATATCATCCTTAAGCCTAAAACAATTATCTGTTGGATGTCCCTTGTTTCTGTGATAATGGCAGTAATGATCCTCTCTCCACCAATCAGGCTTATTTTTCGGATCCCAGTTACCAGGTTTATCAGGAAGCGTAAGATATCCATTATCAACCAAAGTCTTGAGGATTACATCGTAAGGTTCTGCCAACTTGGTATAGACTCACTTTCGAAATGACTTCTTAGGCTTATCTGCATATTGAGGTTTAGGAGCACTGTGAGCGTTGGCAGCTTCTTGTTGTTTTGCTGCATAGATAGCATTGGAAAGATTGAAAGTAGGCTCTTTAACTTTAGGGGCATCTACAACCCCATCATTAACAACATACTTGTTCTTATTCCAAGGTTTGTTCTTGTCTTTACCATTGCCTTTAGCATCTTTATTAATAACAATATCCCCTTTTCTTATAGCTACATCCTCAATTCGATATGCACTTTCAACCATGTCATGGAAGGAGGAGAACAGTTGCTTCCTTAGATCATAAAATAGCTCAGGCACAAGTGTGTTGACGAAAATGTCAATCTTTTCTCTTTCGGGTAGCTGACGAGGATATCGAGAATACAATGACCTCCAACGTTGTAAGTAAGTTGCAAATGGCTCACCTTGATGTTGTCCTAGATTACCGAGATCTATCACAGTGACAGGTTGTTGGATGTTGTAAGAGTACTGCTGGGTAAATCGTTGAGCTAACTCATCAAAAGTCTTAAGCGGTGGTGTCAATTTTGCAAACCATTCCAAAGCTTGGCCTCTTAAGCTTCGAGGGAATAAGCGTAGGAGATATGTGTCTTCATGAAGAAAGTCCATACTAAGAGCATAAAAATGACACACATGGTCATGAGGGTCACCATTTCCATCATACTTGTCATATTTAGGAACCTCAATATCCTTAGGAAACGGGACCATGTATAGATCTTTATCAAAAGGAAGAGCACAAATTGATTCTACAAAAGAGACCTTTGGAGGCTCTCTTTCAATGCCATTTGGGTAAGGCATTGATTTGTCTGATGTAATTCTTCCTGAAGGACTTCCAATTTAGTTGGTACTCTTTGTTGGACAATTTGTCTGACATCATAGCCGGGAGGAAGCTTGTATCCTCTAGAAGTCATATATTGAAAATATTGATCGCCATTATGCTCTAAAAGCTTATGCATCATTCATTGGAAATCCACATCTTGTTCACATCTCATAAGATCCTCACTAGAAATCTCATCATTAGCCTCTGCCTCATGCTGAGAGGGAGGAGGTCTAGGTGGTGAAGAAGGCATAGCAAAAGTTGGCCTTGGAGGAGATCTTGGTGGCGTGTTGTTGTCATTGTTGCCATTGTTAAAAAGAGGTCTATGCTCATGATTACTAGTCTTAGGTTGCTCATGAAATGTCCCTCTATAAGCCATGCGCCTAGTAGCATCCATCCTTTGTTGATTGTGTTCTTTGTCTAAGCGCGCTTGATTATCCTTACGCTCAAAGTGTTCTTGCAAGAGTTGAAACTTTTCTTGTTCAGTCAAAGTGAGTGAGACACTGTCTGTGTTTTTGGGAGTCTTGAATGTGGAAAAGAGGAAACCTCCTTTATACCATGGTGTAGCCTTAAAATTCTCAGATTGGTCAGAACTAGAACTGTTGTTGCTAATGGGTGCTTTTGAACGTCTAGTTGGAGAAGGTAACTGTGTATAATTGAACGGAGGGTGATTCTCCTGCTCAAACTGAGACCGAGTTGTAACCGGCATGAAAAGAGATGTTGGTCAACTAATAGAATGAGACAAAGTTTCTCAAATTTGAGATAAGAAAAGCTAATAAAGATCACTTGTCAAAGTAGAACAATAGAGAGATGGCTTGTCAAAAGTGCTCAAGTACTTACAGCAATCAATTGACTAAAGCCGAGCAGCGAGCAAGAAGCTCAATAAGCAAGTAGCTAGAGAGGTAACCGTGATGCGATAAGTGATCAAGAGTAGCATTCGTTAAACTCAAATCCAATAGTTTTAACTCATTTGTTTCAGTCTAGAACAAATCTAAGCATGTAGATAACAGACCAGTTTCAAGTACATGCCAAAAATGTGTGCTATAAATGTGTCACACTTCTATGGATCATTACATGCAAGAAAACTCAAGAATGAGCCCTCACAAATCGATCCATAGCTCCCTAGGCATGGAGTGCAAGGGTTTTTAAGAATGCTCTCAGCTAGAGCTATTTAGCCTATAACCTTGCTAGTAAACCATGCAATGAGAGATTCAATGAAGACAAGGGTAAGAATGCCAATATCCTCAAGAATCAAGAATGAAATGCAATGCAAGCTAGTTTAAGAATGGAAATGCAAGCTAAACTATGGAAATGAAAGATGCAAGTATTACAAAGCCTCCTAGTTAAACTAGATGAATTAATCTAAAGCATAAAGGAAATCTAAGCTAAGAATGCCATGAAAATGAAACTACTATGCAAGAAATGAAATCTAACTATGAAGCAAGAAAGCCATGATGATGCAAGAATGAAGACAAGAAGATAGAGTGTTGATGAAGATCCAAGATGAATGCCAACAATGCTCCAAATGTTCAAACCCTAGATGCAATAATATCTCCAAAAGCTCCAAGATGACCTAGAAAACCTATAGCATAATATTAGCATAAAAAGTTGGGGATCTAGAATGAAGAAGAGAGCTCTTCTTTTATAGGAAATGAGGAGAAATGGACCATGGAGATTAAGAGGCAAAAGATTTAATCAACGGTGGAGCTTGAAAGAGGAGCAATCCATGTGCACAAGTATCCTCCAATGGGAAAATAAGAGTTGACTTTTGTGTCCATATGAGACAAAAAGTGCTTTTTCCCTTTTTATAAAATAAGAATAATGCTTTATTTGTGCAACTTAGGATAAGAGGAAAAGTGGAGGCTTTTTATTTATTAAAAGGGGAGGAAATATTCCTTTTAATAAATAAAGACTTAGGATAAGATGGTTAGCCCATAGAAAATAATCGAATAAATGATAGAGCTGGGATTTGATCAAGAATAAGCAATTTATGATTTAGCAAAAGGGGCTAATAGTCTAGATGACCATTTTTAGGTGTATACACATATGTCATGTTCCTTGTGCTTCTACCAACACGACTATCTTGTATATCCTCGATCTCTTTGCTATCTGAACTGGTTGCTGGAATACTCCACTATGCTGTTGTGATCTCATCTTCAACACCTCCTTCATGATACTTTGTCAAATCTAAAATGTTAAACACTAGTGAAATATTCAGCTCAGTAGGCAATTCTACCTCATATGCATTTCTTGAATCATGCTTTGTCAGCATCTTACATGGCCCAAACTTCTTCATTTTTATCTTGTTGTATGTACCAAGTGGCAATTGCTCCTTCCACAAATGAACCATGAATTCATCTCCAACCTAAAATTCCTTATGTCTCCTTTTCTCATCTGCCTTATCCTTATACTGTGCATTCATCTTGATAATATGCTTCCTTACCTCCTCATGGATGTTCTTCAAGTGTTTTGCAAAATCCTTAGCTTCAGCACTACTTATTTCTCCTTTATCTATCTTTCTCAACTCAGATGCATTTCTTGGACTATTTCCATATGCAATTTGGAATGGTGATTTACCAGTACTCCTGTTGACATAGTTATTGTATGCAAATTATTCCCATGGTAAAATCAAATCCCATACTGTTAGCTTATCTCCAACCAAACATCTCAGCAAATTTCCCAAACTCCTATTCACCACCTCTATCTGTTCATCAATCTGTGGATGATGTGATGAATTAAACTTCAAATGTGTCTTCAACTTCTTCCACAATGTATGCCAGAAATATCCAACAAACTTAGTGTCTCAATCTGAAACTATGGTCTTTGGAAAACCATGTAGTCTCACCACTTCTTTGAAAAACTATTCTACTACATGAACAACATCATTAGTCTTCTTGCAGGGAATGAAATGTGTCATCTTTGAAAATCTGTCAACCACCACAAAGATTGAATCATGTCCCCGTTAAGTCCTCGGTAAACCAAGAATAAAGTCCATACTGATATCCTCCCAAGGCTTCTCTGGCATAGGTAATGACTGATATAACCCTATATTATGCTTCTCTCCTTTATCTATCTGACATACTCTACAACTCTGTACAAACTTCTTGACATCTTGCTGCAACTATGGCCAATAATGATTCTCACTAACCAAAGCAAGGGTTTTATCATGACCAAAATGTCAAGCCAATCTTTCGCTATGCTTCTCCTTGATGAGATTCTCCCACATAGAACTTTGTGGAATGCACAACTGACTCCCTCTAAATAACATATCATCCTAGATGATGAAATCCAACCACTTCATTCTGTCTAGAGTAATAGGTTCCTTACAAGCTTTCCAAGGTTCACCAAAATCAGGATCCTCTGGATACAAATTCTTGAGTTCGTTGAACCCAACCACCTCAATCCGCATCTCTTTCAACAATAGGTTCCTTATGCTAAGAGCATCTGCAACTTTGTTAGACTTTCCAGTCCTGTGTTTCAAAACAAATGTATAACTCTGCAAAAATTCAACCCATTTCAAATGCCTTTGATTCAACTTTCCTTGACTATTCAAATATTGCAAAGCTTGATGATTAGTATACAAAAGAAACTCCTTAGGAAGCAGATAGTGTCTCCACTTCTTCAAAGCTTGAACTATAGCATAAAATTCTTGATCATAAACATAATATTTTCTCTTGGCATCATTCAACTTCTCACTGAAATAAGCAATAGGTTTACCTTCTTAGCTCATAACAGCTCCTATTTCAGTACCACTAGCATCACAGTCTGCTTGAAACACCTTATTAAAATCTGGAAGTGCTAAAATAGGCTATTTTGTAACTTTCTGTTTCAACAATTTAAAACTCTTATCTACCCCATTAGTCCACTTGAACTCTTTTCTATCCCCTCTCATTGTTTTAGTCAAGGGTCCACAAATACTGCTAAAATTTTTGATAAATTTTCTGTAAAAACTAGCCGAACCATGAAAAGATCTTACCTCAATAGGATTGCTTGGAGTAGGCCATTCAAAGATAGCCTGTACTTTCTCTGGGTCCATTTTTAGACCTTCTGCTGAAACTACAAATCTCAAATACACTAACTCTTTCTTCACAAAACTACACTTCTTCAAATTTATCAACAATTTCTCTTCTCCCAACTTCTCAAACACCCTATGAATATGTATCATATGCTCCTCTAATGTCTTACTAAAGATCAAAATATCATCTAGGTAAACAATGACAAACTTACGCAAAAATTTTTTTAGAACCTTGTTCATGAGCCACATGAAAGTGCTCGGTGCATTGGTTAGCCCAAAAGGCATGACTAAGCACTCATATAGTCCTTCCTTTGTCTTGAAGACAGTCTTCCATTCATCTCCTTCTCTGATCTAAATATGATGATATCCACTCTTGAGATCTATCTTTGAGAAATACACAGCTCCACTCAAACAGTCCATAATATCATCCATTCGTGGCAATGGAAACCTATACTTGATTGTAATCTTGTTTATTGCCCTGGAGTCTGTACACATTCTCCATTCTCCATTCTTCTTTAGTGCTAATACCATTGGTACAACACATGGACTCAGGCTCTCCTAAATTAACCCCTTCTGTAACAAGTCATGTACTTGTCTGTTCAGCTCTTCACTTTCTACTAGTGTCATTCTGTGTGCTACCTTATTTGACAAACTGGCTCCTGGAATCAGATCCATTTGATGACTGATCTTCCTTACTGGTTGTAATCCATTAGGTACATTATCAGATATAATATCCTGAAACTCATTCAACAAATCTACAACTTCTACAGGCACATCTTCTACTTTTTGTTTACCAGCTTTCAGAATTAAAGAAAAACATACATGCTCATGCCTCATACCATCTAGGAATTTTCTTCCATCAACAAAAGTTATTCTTGCACTACCACATACCTTTTCTTCTGTGTCATTCAATGGATTTAGCTTATGTCACACTCCATCCTTTGTTAGGGAATAGGTATTCACATGACCATCATGTACAACACATCTATCAAACTGCCATGGTCTACCAAACAACATATGACATGCATCCATAGATATGATATCACACAGTACCTCATCATGGTATCCGCCAATCTTGAACTTCACTAGGCATTGTTTATTGACCATGACCTTATGGTCATCCTTCACCCAGGCAATCCGGTATGGATGTGGGTGTTTCTATCTCTTGAGCTTCAACTTTGTCACCATCTCCTCTAACACCAAATTATCAGTGCTTCCACTATCAATAATCACATCACAACATTTACCCTCACACTTGCATCTAGTGTGAAATAGGCTCCTCCTTTGCTCAGGTTCATTCTCACTTCTCAACAAAACTCTTCTATTAATCAGTGTTTCTCCTCTTTCAGCATCTTCAAAATTTGATGATTTGGCATCCTCATCTACATGTGCAACTCTGGCCTGGCCTTCATTTCTCCTATCTGTTCTTCCTTGGTTCTGAGGACATTCTAATGCCCTATGACCTTCTTCTCCATAGTGAAAACATGTTCCACGTAAGCCTCCTCTTCCAGATTGTTGTCCTCTCCATCTTCCTATCTGATCTCTATTAATTTGATCATGGAAGTGATTGGAATTATTTCCTCTCCAATTCTAACTGCTACTGGCCTCATCCTTCTTTTTCGGATCTTCATTTCGGCCTCTATAGGACTGTCCACCAGATCATCCACTGTGACCTCTTCCATTTTGTTTTCTCTCAAACTTCTTGTTCAACTTTTCCTCTACTTTTAGGGAAAACTGGTATGCCTCTTCAATACTATTCATTGAAACCAGATTCAACTCTTCCTCAATGCTTGGCCTCAACCCATTAAGGTAACGGGCAACTTTCTCCTTATCAGCTTTTGCATGGCCTATTCTAATGAGGAGTCAATAGAACTCCTCCGTATACTCCTGAACAGATATTCCTGCTTACTTCAAACTCTGCATCTTCTTCAGTAGGTCAAGCTCATAATCAACAGGAATGAACTGTCACTTCAGTTTATCCACCATTCGATCCCATCTTGTGATTTTATCCTTTCCTCTTTGATTTCACTTGAATTGGATCTCCTGCCACCAGATCTTCGCATGACCCTTTAGTTTGGCCTTTGCAAATTTGACCGTATCAGGATCCTCAATATCTTTATACTCAAAATATTCTTGACATTCATTGATCCAGTCGATCAACTCCTCTGGGTTAAGATTTCCTGAAAATGCAGGAACCTCAATCTTAGGCCTTTTCCCAATCTTGGAAATGGCCCAAAAAAGTCTTTCTTCCTCCTGGTTGAAAATTTCACCTTCTTCTTTATCAGAATTTCTTTCTCCCTCGGCTTCATCCTCACTTTCATCTCTGACATTAAGATTCATTGCTCAATGAATCTCCTCTTGTAATGCTCGCACTTTTTTTTGTAGTGCCCTAACCTCAGGTGTTATAACACCAGCTCTTCCACCACGTTCCCTTCATGGAGGCATTTTCATGTAGCTCGCTGAAACCTTAACCACGGTCCTGGTGCAAACTGCCTCACAGTTGGGGATCTATTTACACACTTAGGAACTCCCGCTTTGATACCAGTTGATGAAGGGTGCTCCCCTTAATACCACAAAAATGTTACATAAACAAAGAAATAACAACAATTTGCAAGAATAGAAAATGGGCTTCTTATTATCTCCACAAATGTGGAATTTCAAATTTTAGAATTACAATATGCAAAGCCACATGGGCATTCCACTTATAATATTCTGTAGGAAAAAGCCTTGAATCATTACCCAGATCTACCCAGAACTGCCCTAGATAGCACTATGAGCCTTCTTTATATAGGCAATTTCCACCGCCTGAGAAGATTCCAAAAATTTAGCCCTAAGGGCCAACCAAACTTAGAATTATTTTATTTTTCATTTTATTACATGAAAGTCGGCTCAAAATAACTTTTGAAACCCAAACAGAAATTTTGAAGGAAAATTATTTTCTACCATTTCAGGTGGCCCAACTTTCGAAGACCATAAGTTATCACCCGTTGACTCGATTGACTATTATAACCTCATTTCGAAAAGGGCACGAGGAGCTCTACAACATTTTAATCAAAGAAGCTTCATTTAGTTGAAAATTCAACCTCATCCGAGGCCTCTAAAGCCTTGAAAATTGAGTTCAAAGTTTCTGTACCCTATTTCCAAAATTGAAAAGTTTCAATATCTTCAAAACCAGACTTGATCTAGCAATGAAACTTTACAAGTAGGTTGATATGACTAAGATGAACCTCGAACTATGAAATTAGAACATTCTGAGATCGTATGACCAACTTACTAAAAATAGAAAGTTTCCATAAATAGCAGCTCTACATAAGATAGCCCTTATTGAAAAGAAACCAGAAATATTTTTGGGTGATGCAAGATTGCTCTTACACCTAGGATGCTCTTGCATCACAACGTCTCCATTTTTCATGAAAATAACCATCTCCAACTAGTGAACCAAAGAATGTGAAAGACCCTTTCTACAAGAACTAGATCTAAGTCATCCTCCAACATTTGTAACACTGAATAAGATCATCGACTATCCAACGGTGAATCCACATCATTGTAAAAAAATGCTACTAAACCATAATATTGAGTCACACATGACATCTTGATATCCATCTCCTAGATGAAGATCCTCTAGGACTACACATACATAGCTGATATGTCAGTAATATCAAGTGAAACCAAGATATGCAAACAAAGAAGATACAAAACTACCAATAAATAATGAGGAACCAATCTTGCACCACCACATCATTATTTTCAAAAGATCCCACTAAAATTGTTAATAAATTATCTATGACATCATGATAAACCATCCTCTAATATGTGAATCAACCAGTGTCTCATACTCTCAAATAAATCAAAGTACACACCATGAGCTCGCCAAAAGAAACCAAAGTAACCATGATCCTCAACCAAGAATATGTGTTGCCATAACCAATCAAGAATTCATAAGCACATCAATAAAATAAGCATCTAACTTACATTGTGTCCAACCCATAAGCATCACATAGTCAAAACCATAGGTCCTCCACTATGACTATACTTGGTAACAACATCTCTCCTCCACTACATGACAACAAATAAAAAAACCAAGTGACTAAACCAAGCCACCAATCTGAATATGCATCAACAATGAAAGGTCTATAGGCATTGTCAACCCATATCCAAGCCATAAATGCAACTTATAGGCATAGACCACCTACAAAACTACACAACTTGTAGACTCAACAATGCAACATATATATCCAAACCAAATATTGATAACCATGTCAAAATAAATGAAATCTAAGATACAAAACTAAGTATAAAATGACATAAACTCCAAATCTCCAATATGCAACATGTCATAAACTCATAATGCTACTATAGTAAAAAGAACCCAAAAAAACTCTGATCAAAATATTAGAAAATAAAACATGTCAAATCTAACCAATTAAAATATGTTTTATGTATTATTGAAGATATGATTTTCTTGTGAATGTGAAAAATAGACTTCATACATGTTTTTATAGTGAAAGTTGCAAATATGCAAATCATTAAAAACTACACCCCGATCTATCAAAAAACCAATGATTTTCTAGATGAAGATGGCACGATGTGCGGAGAAAATGATCTCAAAGAATAGAAAATGACATTTACTCTAGAGCTACTGTTCAAAATTAGGTATTTTGTTCTAGGTGGAATCCTACATACCAAAGGAGAATTGTG
This sequence comes from Chamaecyparis obtusa, assembly GCA_027943335.1. Taxonomy (NCBI): domain Eukaryota; kingdom Viridiplantae; phylum Streptophyta; class Pinopsida; order Cupressales; family Cupressaceae; genus Chamaecyparis; species Chamaecyparis obtusa. The sequence goes on from BSBK01008686.1 coordinate 150,002, forward strand.
AACTTTGTTAATATAGGGTTTGGCTATTCATCTGTTGTCAATACTATTAACTAATACCGAAGAAAGGATGGGGTATTAGGAGAAAAAAGAAAGCAATATGTAAAAAATCAATGTGCATCTATAATTAACAATTAATCCCTAGTTCATGGTAGGCCTCGAAGCAGTATTTGGGTTGTTCCAATCACTTCTAAAATACCTAGATTTGCAAAAAAGGCTAATATGATACCTCTGGGGAATAGAAATTTGAAGCCCCAGAACCAAAAGAGTGCTTCTCGAAAAAGAAGAACAAGCACCAGGTGAGACTTAGGGTTTTAGAGACCAGTTTAGAGATACCCTAAAAAGGAAAGAATAAATTTGCCCAATATTAACCCTAGCAGAGGTAGAGTGGAAGAAAATAAAATTGCATTCATACATTTTGGAAGGATGTCACCCAAATGGGAGATCTATTCATAGTTGGGAGTCTTGGAAACCTAGAGTGATTTCAATCAATCAATCCAGAGAGTGAAGGAGTGGTGGAAATCATAATTTCTCAACCAGGTAAGTATTTCTATCTTAGAGAATAATATTTTATGAATCAAATGTAAAAACAAAGATATTAAGACTGAGATTTTACATGGTAAAATCAGATTCTTCCTAGGATATGGTTTTCATTTTTCATAATGGTGCCCTAACTTTAATCCTAGGACATATATCCCTTTGACCCTTCCCAAATGGGTAAATTTAGGTATTTCACTTGTAGAATATCATTTTCTTGATATCCTAGAATATATTGGTAATTCATTAGGATCTTATATGGGGTATGAAAGAACAGAAGGAGAAGATCTCAGAGTAGAAGCTAAAGTTTTAATCAATATTGAATCTCAGATTACTAATTTGAACCCCCTAGAAATAAAAAGCTAATAAAGGAAAGTAGTATGTGAAACTGACAATTTTTAATGAGGATATGCTAGCTAACAACATTTACCTAAGAAATAAGATCACAACAGAAATTAATACCAAAGGTAATCCCCTCCCCACTCTGAAAATATCTATTAAATTCAATGAAGAGATTGGAGGATTTGAAGTTATCAGTCATTCAAATAGAAGAGCACAATGCAATTTGAAGGATCTTCTCATAATTAAATGATAATAGTCTGGATAACGAGGAAAAAAGAGTTGTCATGGAGTCCATAATTCTTGAATCAGATAGCATCAAAGAAGAAGCTAATGAGGAACTTTTATTATTGGACAATGAAAAGGTAGGAGAGAAGGAATCTAGAACTAACAATAGAGAGGTGTCGAGTCCAAACAAAGAGGTTATGAACGGAGAAGAGTGTGATGATAATTTCTCAGGAAATTAGCATATCAATTTAGGAAGAATACAAGAGAAAGATAATAATTTTGATGATATAGAAAGAGAAAATAAAATGTTAGGGAGTGAGATGAATTTAGTAAGGGAAGAAGATAAAAATGAGGTGTTGGAAGAAGCACAAATCCCATTAGAACAAGATGTGATCTTTGTTAGAAAGTAAAGATCCCCAAGATAACTGAGAGGGGGGGGTGTGAATCAGTTATCAGATAATTTAACCATTCAACTACTTTGAACAATATAATTAATGTACTAATCAACCATAGAAAGATAACCATACACAATTGCACAATAACACAAGATATGTTGACTAGGGAACCTCTTGAAAAGAGTAAACCTCGGTGGGAATGATGCCCACAAAATGATGCACTAATATGAAAGTTCCTTGTTAGAGGATGGACCCTATTAGGAGTCTTATGAAATACATTTAGTAAATATAAATCCCTGTTAGGAGATTTTGAATCCCTGTTAAAAGATTCTAACCCGGTTAAGAGTTTATGGAAGACAGAAGGACCCACTGCCCAAACAACTTCAAGGAAAGATCTTTGAAACCACCGTCCAAAAGATCTTAGAATTATTCAATAGAAAAATATGAAATATATTACCTCCTTCACACTGTGCCAAAACCGCACTCTGCTACACAAGATCACAATTCCAAATCTCTGTACTCACAAGTCTTCCTTCATCACTGAATTAGCTCTTTTCTTCACTTCATGCATATATTCAAATCTCAACCTTTTCAGTTCATATTGCAACAAGGAAAACATTCCTTCTTATATACCAAGCTCAAATAATTACAAATGAGTCAGTCCTCAATTACAAAATAATAAATTCTACACGCTACACACAAAATTTTACATAAAACTGTCAGCTTCCAGATACTGTAACTTTCTCCAAACATATCTTCAAAGTTTGTGCTATGAACCACATCATCATTAATGAGTCTCAAACATCCCTTTAACTGCGCAAAATCAGATTCCATCCTAGCTAAGAGATATCCTTCGATTTCTGAAAATCGCTTCACAGAAACACTGTCTAAACACTGCTTTCACCAAAATGCTCATAACTCTCATGAATGAATGAATTTCTTTTTGCACTATTAACCATAGGTTAATAACACACCAAAGAACATACCATCAGCTGCACAAAAGCCAATCTTCAATACAACATGTGCGCAAAAAAATTGTACCTACTTTCCTGCTGATATCCAGAATATCACTGTGTTGACATCAATGACAATCCAAGTCATGAATGCAATAACAAATGCTACAGAATGACTGCCAAAATAATTTGCATTCATTCCTAACAATCTCCCCCATTGGCATTGATGGCAACATAGATGAAAAACATCCAATGTTCCAAAAATCCAATACTGCAACATCACTGCAAAATATCAAATTAAATCTTGCTTCGTTTTCCTATTCAGCTCTCTCATACAATCCACAATGTTTTTCATGTCTATCTCTCCCACATTGACATCAATGACAGAAATTTCATCACTAAGTCAACAACAAATTAATGTCAAAAGACACTTTTCAGAAAAATACAATAACAAGAGTCCTCATGACTTAGCTCATAAACTCCCCCATAGAGGAAGTTCCAACATCCAATCCAGAAGAAAGATAGGGCTCATATACCACTGGAGGGATGCAATCATCTGCATCAATTCTCAAAAAAAAATTGGGGCATAACCCCAAGCATACCTCTCAGATACACAAATGTATCCTTAGGTAAAGGTTTTGTAAATATATCTGCTATCTATTCCTTTGTGCTTATGTACTCCAATCTTACTTCTTTTTCTGCAACTTTCTCTCTTACAACATGATACTTGATCTCAATATGTTTAGTCTTAGAATGTAAAATAGGATTTTTTGACATACTCACTGTACTGGTGTTATCACAATGTATAACAACAGGCTCATCAAACTTTATTCTAATATCCTTCAACATCTGCTTCATCCAAATAATCTAATTACAATTATTTGCTGCTGCAACATATTTTGCTTCTACTGTACTTTGTGAAGCACAATTCTACTTCTTACTTAACCAAGAGACCAATTTTATTCTAAAAAAAAGGCTCCACCACTGGTGCTTTTCTTGTCATCAATGCTGCCTCCCCAATCTGCATCAGTATAGGCACATAAAGTAAAATCATTAGAATTCTCATACCATAATCCATAATCCATTGTTCCTTTCAAATATCTTAGTATCCTCTTTACTGTTGCATAATGTGATTCTCTAGGTTCTACTTGAAATCTTGCTACAATCCCAACTGAATGTGCTATATCAGGTCTTGTATGTGTCAAGTACTGCAATCCTCCAATCATAGATATGTATATTTTCTGCTCAACTGCTGGTGTCTCATCTTTGCTAGATAACTTATGTCCAGTTACCATAGGTGTTCCAATAGGTTTAGAATCTTTCATTCCAAATCTTTTCAATAAGTCATTCAAATACTTAGTCTGACCTACAAATATACCTTCCTTGCTTTGTGTTATCTGTAATCCTAAAAAATATTTCATTTCTCCAATCATGCTCATCTCAAATTCAGTCTTCATTTCATCTGCAAATTTGTCACTAGCTTCATCTTCTCCTCCAAAGATAATATCATCAACAAATATAACTATAACCAACAAACCATTCTCAATTTCTTTTGTGTATAAGTTACTATCTGTTGTTCCTTTTATAAATCCCAATTTCAATAAATACTTATCCAATCTTGCATACTAGGTTCTAGGTGCTTGTTTTAATCCATATAAAGCTTTCTTTAACTTACATACCATATCTCCTTCTTGTGTCAAAGGAAAACCTTCAGGCTGCTCAATGTAGACTTCTTCTTCCAATTCACCATTCAAAAATGCTGATTTCACATCCATCTGATACACTTTGAATTTCTTGTAAACTGCATATGCTACAAAACATTCTCACTGCTTCAAGTCTGGCCACAGGTGCAAAAGTTTCTTCATAGTCAATTCCTTCTTGTTGTGAATATCCTTTACATACCAATCTTGCTTTGTTTCTTATAACTTCTCCTTGTTCATTCATCTTGTTTTTGAATACCCACTTTGTTCCAATCACATTCTTGTCTTCAGGTCTAGGGACCAATTCCCATGTCTTGTTTTTTTCAATCTGCTCCAGTTCTTCTTTCATAGCATTAATCCAATGTTCATCTTCACAAGCTTCATTAGTAGTCTTAGGTTCAATTTGAGAAATAGAACATAAATGTACCTTATTTCAAGTCAAAACTCCTCTGTCTAAACTTCCAATAACTTGCTTAATAGGGTGATGTCTCGAAATATACCTGTTAGGTGTCATAGTTATTGATCTTGTTCCGACTGTAGATTCTTCTCTGCTTTCTTCTCTGTTTTCTTCTCTATTTTTTTCTTTGTTTTCTTCAGTATGACTTTCATTTAGCAAATCACTGTTAGTTTCAAAAAATAATTCTGCATTTTCAATGTTAGGCTGAGGTTGTGCTTCTCCATCAAATTCATAATCAAGCATTCTTTCCTGAATTTTAAACTTCTCATCAACTTTTACATTTGCACTTTCAACAATAGTCTTAGTTCTTTTGTTATAACATCTATATGCTTTGCTTTTTAAAGAATATCCAAGAAATATTCCTTCATCACTTCTAGGATCAAATTTTCCTATATCATCATCTTTCTTTATATAACATTTACTTCCAAAAATTATAAAATACTTAACTGAGGGTGCATGTCCAAACCATAATTCATAAGGTGTCTTGTTTGTATCTGCTCTGATTTGTACTTTGTTCATAGTGTATACTGCTGTGTTCATTGCTTCTCTCCAAAAAGTCTTAGCCAAATCATTTTCAAACAACATAGCTCTTGTTGCTTCAGTTATTGACCTGTTCCTTCTTTCTACAATACCATTTTGTTCTGGTGTTCTAGGGGCTGAAAGTTGTCTCTTCATACCATTCATTTCACAAAAGGTGTTAAACTCTCTAGATGTAAATTCACCACCTCTATCAGATCTTAGACACTTAATCTTCATTCCAGATTCATTCTCAATTTTGCTTTTCATGATCTTAAATTTATCAAATGCTTTAGATTTTTCTTTCAAAAATGCAATCCACATCATCCTTGTAAAATCATCAACAAGAATCATAAAATACCTTTCTCCATAGAATCCTCTAGTCCTAGTAGGACCACTCAAGTCTGTATGAATGATCTCCAGCTTCTCTGTCGATGTGAACTTCTTGTTGGGAAATGAACTCCTTTTCTACTTTGCCATCATACATTCTTTGCAAATCATGTTAGTAGGTTTCATAATTCTAGGTAAATCTCTTACCGCAAGTGTAGTGCTCACCTTGACAATATTATCAAAGTTTATATGACAAAACCTTTTATGCCATAACCAACTATCATCAATCTTAGTTATCAAACATGTTATCTCAGTAGGATTCAACTGAAATACATTACCTTTGGTTCTGGATCCTTTTCCAATCAGATTTCCATCTTTATCTTTTATCACACAAGTTTTCTCAGTAAACCAAACTTGATAACCCTTATCAGCCAATTGTCCAATGCTTAGTAGATTATGTCTCAATCCATCAACAAAGTAAACATCATCAATGTTAGTCTTTCCATCAAGAGTAATAGATCCTATACCCTTAATCAAACAAGGTGCATTATTACCAACCCTAACAATTCCTCCATCATAATTATCTAGCTTAAAAAACTTTCTTTTATCCCCAGTCATATGATGTGAACAACCACTGTCTATAATCCAATCAGATTTCTTTTCAACTTGAGAAACTAATGCTTTTTCTTCCCTTTTATCAGATTCAAAACTTTCTTCTTTAATTGCTACAAATCCGATTTCCTCAAAGTTATCATTATCACTGTCACTTAAATGTCTTTCAATTCCTGCTTCAAGATCTTCATCATTTGCATAATAACATTCTTTAGATCTCCTAGGTTTAAAGTTGCTTCTATACTTCTTAACTCTTTTAGGACATTTAGATGCAAAATGACCATATTCTTGACAAGTCCAACATTTAAAGATTTTCTTACCATCTGGTTCTCTTTTTACAAGTAATGCAATACCTTCTTCAATCTTCTTATCTTCCTCAGATTTAGATCTCCTACTGCTGGCATAATCTCCATTCACACTAGTACTTCTTGTAGGTCTAATGTTAAGAGCACTAAATGCTGTTTCCATTCTAGGTAGCTCTCCTGATAATCTCAAGTTCATCTTTTCTATTTCTAATCTTCCAAGAAGAGTCTCTCTTGAAAAGTTCAATGTACAAGGTATCACTTGTTCAATCATCTGTGTTGTCTGCTTGAATACTGGTGTCAAAGTTCTCAAAATTTTCCATATCACTTCATTCTCTGTCTTATCACCTCCACAAGACTTTATTCCTATTACAATCTCAGACATCCTACCAATATAGCTTCTAATAGATTCATCTTCCATCATTCTGATATCTTCAAATGCACAAATCCAATTATGTAATCTAGCCTTCTTTGCATGTTCATCACCTTCAAAAGTAGAATGTAAAGCTTTATAAATTGCATGAGATGTTTTCAAACATCTTACTTGACTATATTCATTCTCCGGTAGTGCTGACAAAAGTGCTTCTCTTGCAAGTATGTTACACATGAATAGATCTAGTTCATCTTTAGCTCCTACCTCTAGATTGTCTTCCTCAATGACAGTCTTCTCATTCTTTGTAATCAACCAATAACTTGGTCCTAAAAACAATAGATGAGTCTTCATCTTTTCTTTCCAGCTATCAAAATTTACTCCATCAAACTTAGGGCTTTCTTTTCTGAAATTCACCATGGATCTCCTTAAGTTGTTAAACTTTTCTTTCAAGGACCCACTGCTCTGATACCAATTGTTAGAAAGTAAAGATCCCCAAGATAACTGAGAGGGGGGGGGGGGGTGAATCAGTTATCAGATAATTTAACCATTCAACTACTTTGAACAATATAATTAATGTACTAATCAACCATAGAAAGATAACCATACACAATTGCACAATAACATAAGATATGTTGACTAGGGAACCTCTTGAAAAGAGTAAACCCTGGTGGGAATGATGCCCACAAAATGATGCACTAATATGAAAGTTCCTTATTAGAGGATGGACCCTATTAGGAGTCTTATGAAATACATTCAGTACATATAAATCCCTGTGAGGAGATTTTGAATCCCTGTTAAAAGATTCTAACCCGGTTAAGAGTTTATGGAAGACAGAAGGACCCATTGCCCAAACAGCTTCAAGGCAAGATCTCTGAACCCACTGTCCAAAAGATCTTAGAATTATTCAATAGAATAATATGAAATATATTACCTCCTTCACATTGTGCCAAAACCGCACTCTCTGCTACACAAGATCACAATTCTAGATCTCTGTACTCACAAGTCTTCCTTCATCACTGAATTAGCTCTTTTCTTCACTTCATGCATATATTCAAATCTCCACCTTTTCAATTCATATTGCAACAAGGAAAACATTCCTTCTTATATACCAAGCTCAAATAATTATAAATGAGTCAGTCCTCAATTACAAAATAACAAATTCTACACGCTACACACAAAATTTCACATAAAACTGTCAGCTTCCAGATACTGTAACTTTCTCCAAACATATCTTCAAAGTTTTCACTATGAACCACATCATCATTAATGAGTCTCCAACATCCCTTTAACTGCACAAAATCAGATTCCATCCCAGCTAAGAGATATCCTCCGATTTTTGAAAATCACTTCATAGAAACACTGTCTAAACACTGCTTTCACCAAAATGCTCATAACTCTCATGAATGAATGAATTTCTTTTTGCACTATTAACCATAGGTTAATAACACACCAAAGAACATACCATCAAATACACAAAATCCAATCTACAATACAACATGTGCGCAAAACAAAACTGTACCTACTTTCCTGCTGATATCTAGAATATCACTATGTTGACATCAATGACAATCCAAGTCATGAATGCAACAACAACTGCTACAGAATGACTGCCAAAATACTTTACATTCATTCCTAACAATCTTATCTATGATGGGGCTTGGTCAAGGTATTGGAGAAGAATATGTACCTAATGAAGAAGCCGATGAGGAAAATGAAGAAGGAAAAAGGTAGGTAATAATGAAAATTTTAGAATTAGACAATCAAGAGTTTGAGGAAAATAAGGAGTTCTAGAACATAAATGAGAATGGCACTCAAGGAGAGATAATGTAATCTACAAAACTAGGATTAGTAAAAAACTACATTGATTTGGTTAACCCCATATGTGGGAAAGTATTGAAGAAAAGAGGGAGAAAATCACTCAATGAACTAAGAGAATAGGTTGGGGGCTGTCAAAAGCCAAGAAAAAATAACCTCACTTTTTTATGCTAGAAAGGGAAAGGTCCTTACCATGAAATCATGAAGATCACTACTTAAAATGTTAGGGGTATCAATGCCCCTAATAAACAATGCTTACTAAAGCATAATCTGACTACCTTCAATTCAAAAATTGTTATTATACAGGAGACAAAACTGAATAACGAAGATATGAACATTTTTACGAAGAGGATAGGTATATGGAAAATGGAATTTGGTAATGTTTTAGGAGCATCAAGTGGTCTGGCAGTAATCTGGGACCCTAGGAAAGTAAGTTTTGACACCTCTATCAAGGGACTTAATTGGTTAGGTGGATGGGTCTGTAGTTTTAGAAATCCAATTAGATTTTTTCTTATTAGTGTGTATAGAGCAATTAGAAATAGTGACAAAAGAGAGATTTGGAAGGAGATAGAGGGTTTTTCTAGACAAAACATTGATCTAAATTTTGTTATAGGAGACAACTTTAATGCAATATTACATCTGAATGAGAAAAGTGGAGGTGCACACCAAGAATCACAACCCTTAAAAGACTTTAGAGACTGGGTAATCAACAATAACCTCTTGGATATCAATACTAGTAATGAAACCTTCATCTAGAACAACCTTAGAGAGAATTTAAGTAACATAGTAGAAAAACTAGACACATTTATATTTAAAGGAGATTTAATTGCTTTCAACGAAACATTGTCCTCTTCAATACTAGGAATTTATGCTTCCGACCATTTTCCAGTCACATTGGAAATTGAAGAGGAATGTAGACCTCATAATTACCCATTTAAATTTAAAAACATGTCGTTTCAAAACAAAAAAATTCTAAGGATTGGTTGAAAACTGGTGGTAGGAAGGTACCTTTTCTAGATCTAAAATGTTTTGTTTCGTCTCAAAGTTAAAACTACTTAAGAAAAAAATATTGTAGTAGAATAAAGAACATTTCAAGAATATCTTTATGGAAAAATAAATTCAAGGTCTTAATGACTTTTTAATTAGAGAAGGTATGGATAATTACAAGTATCTTAGAGAGAAAGCATTTCTTATGAAACATGAACTATGAATGAAAGATGAAACATTTTGGAAACAAAAATCGAGAGAGACATGGCTATCAAATGAGGATAGGAATTCAAATTTCTTTCATAACAACACAAAACAAATGAGAAATATTAATAGAATATTGAAGATAAAAAATTAAAGAGGAGAAATAGTAGACAATCTGTATGATCTAACTAATGAATTCATTAACTTTTTATCAAAATACACTAAATAAATGGGAGTATTATGATTTAAACAATCAACAGTCACTATAAAATAAAATTCATAAGATTATAACAGAACACCAGAATAGATTCTTAAATAGTTAATTCACTATAGATAAGATGCACTTAGATAAGGCCCCAAGTCCGAATGGCTTCTAGGTTAGTTTCTCCCAAAAATGTTGGCATTTCCTTGGGCCATAAATGAAAGATGCAATCAAAAGCACAGGAAAATTAGGTACACCAATCAAAGAGATAAATAGTATATTCATAACTTTGATCCCTAAAAAAGAAAAAGTTAAAGAATTGGGTGATTTTAGACCAGTTTCTTTATGCAATACCATTTACAAGGTCCTATCAAAATCCTTAGCACAAAAAATATAAAACTTTCTACCAAATATCATATCAAAAGATCAAACCAGGTTTCTACTAGGAAGATTCATTCTAGATGGGGTGATTATAGCACAAGAGGCTATTCACTCAGCCCAAGTTAATCAAGAACAATGTATTTTTATCAAACTAGATATTAAAAAATAATATGACAAAGTTGACTGGAGATTCCTTTGCAAATGTCTAGAGGATTTTGGTTTCTCTAAGTAATGGATGAACCTAATTTTCACTTGTATTTCTACCCCTAAAATTTCACCCTTACTAAATGGATCAATGTTGGGTATTTTGACACATCTATGGGATTGAGATAAGGGGATCCTATATTCGCATTTCTCTTTATAATCATGGAATAATCCTTTGGAAGACCAATTTAAAGAGCTCAACAGCTGGGAAAAGTATCAAATATCAAATTAATAGAAGGTGTCCCAAATATTACCCATCAACAGTTTGCAGATGATACATTCCTCTTTGGTAGAAGAGTGGTGGAAGAAGCATTAGGTTTCAAAGATTTATTGAATCAATATATGTAGGCTTCAGGGAAAATGGTTGATGCTAATAAAACTAAAATTTATTTTTTAAACATTGATCCTAGAGTAGAGGAAGAAATATGTCATACCTTAGGTTATAAAAAAGGCACATTTCCATACAAATACTTGGGCTTGCCTTTAGATAAAGGAAGAAGAACTAATAAATTATGGGATCCCATAGTTATAAATATGGATCAGAAGATGGATACCTAGAAAGGAAAGTGGCTATAAAATGCAGGTAGAGCAACTATGTTGAAATCAATACTTTCAACTTTACCTACATATTGGATTTCTTATCATTCTTAACACAAGGAGATAAGAATAAATTAGAAAATAAAATGAGAACATTCTTATGGTAGGGAGTCACTAAAAAGAAAAGAAAATGCACTTATTAAATGGGATCAGATCTGCAAATTGACTAAAGTTGGTGGGTTGGGCATCAAAAACCTTAGTTGGAAAATTAAAGCCTTAGGTGAAAAATTAGTTTGGAAGATGTATCAAGATCCAAGAACTAAATGGGTCAAAATTATTTAGAAGAAATACTTAAATGACAATGATTCCTGTAGCATCTCTAGAATGAGGAACCCCTGTAAAGGCTCTAGAATATGGAATTCTATTCTATAATTTAAGAGTATCATAATGGAAAAATCGCTTGGGATATAGCTAATGGGGAGAAATCACCATTTTGGGAAGACTCTTGGGGGGGGGGATACATTACATTAGATAATATTATCTCATCCCCAAGAATCAAAGAAGTAATGATAAACTTTTGGGGGAATAAAGTTAAAGATTATATAAAGATTCCATTGGGTGACCTTGCTCTTGGATGGAAATGGAAACCCTTAGATGGTACACCCCTAACTGGGGAAGGGAGGAGAGAACTAAAGGAACTTCTAGAGTCAAGAAACATCACAAGCAAGAAAGGGTAGACAAACTAATTTGGTCTCATTCAAATTTGGGAGAATATAAAGTTAAAGAATGATATTATGTATTAAGTAACAACCAACAATGGAAAAGTACCGATCTACCCCTCAACTTATACTAGGATAAGGCATGTTAACCTAAGGCTAGAATTTTTGATGGGTTGCCTTACAAAAAAATATTTTGACTGCAGAATGGTTTAGGAAAATTAGTTTTGAGGGCCCTAAACAAGATTCTCTCTTTGAGAATCACATGAAGAAATAGTACACCATCCATTACTTAATTGCCCCTATACTGTGGAATGTTGGAAGTGGTTATTTAAGAAATTAGATTGGAAGTCAACATTGGAAAATAATATACTAGATATTCTAAAAGGTTGGTCGATGATCTGCAAGGGAAACTTATATAATATTCTATGGAAAGTCTCTCCCTCCATCCTAACATGGGAAGTTTGGCAAGAAATAAATAGGAGACTATTTCAATAAAAAAGGATAAATAAGGACAACTTACTTAATAAGATCGAGGTTGCCATTGTAGAAATGGTTAAAAATAGATTAGGAAATAGAGATCAAACATAGAACAAGTTCACATTATGGGGTAGTAAAATGAGGCAATCCTAGTTTGGTTTATAGATTCCCCCACAATTTGGCAAAGGTGGGAATAAAAACAAATAATATAGAGAAAAATGTAGATGGGCCCCACCCCAACATGGATGGTGTAAGCTCAAATTTGATGGGGCCTCCAGGGGTAATCCTGGAACTGTAAGAATTAGTTGTGTTTCTCATCATTCAGATGGAAATATGTGTGCCAAAATTAGAAAATTGATAGTTGCTGCTACCAACAACACTGTAGAAATACATTCCCAAGGGATATTCATTTGCAAAGACTTGGAGATCAAAAAAATCAAAATCAAGGGTGATTCTTAGATCATCACTAATGCAATAAGGACTAAGAAAAACTCAAATTGGAAATTAAACTCCAGACTAGGAAGAGCCCTGGAACTATTGAATCATTTCAAAGAAGTTAAGATCAATCATATTTATAGGGAGGGCAATTGAGTAGTTGATAATTTGGCTAATCTAGGAGAAAAAGGGTAGTTCATAGAAAATATAGGTCAGTAGCAATAAGGTACAAAAGGTCATCTTGCATTTGAACTAGATAATCAAGTAATAGCAGTCACTTAGAGAGGCCAATATTCAGACCTCTAGAAGGTCTAGAAAGAAGAGTAATATCAGGGGCTGGTAGATGTTTCACAAGTTAGAGGTTCATTGATAGCTTAAAGGAACCCATGGGATTGTACCAAGGGCTTTAGACAAGGGATTATTCCTCCTTGTTTTTAGCCTCCTACACCCAATGCAATCTATCATCAATTCATTTTATATCTGTTATTAGCAACAATTCCCTCTTATCTATTAATTTGGTCTTACTAGGCAGAGATCCCTTGTAGTGGGATTTGATTATGGAAAGTGGTCTCTGATAGTTTTGACACTCACCTTTGTTTTTTCTTGTCCATGTTTTAGCCTTTTAGCCTTTTATCTAATGTTAATCATTATTTTTCGCATTGGGTTCTCTTATTCATTTCCTATTTGTATTTCATATATATATATATATATATATATATATATATATATATATATATATATATATATATATATATATATATATATATATATCCCTTTGATTATTTGATCTATATCCACACACACACAGACACACATATGTATATTCATTTTCTTCTTTATGTGTTCTTTTTTGTCAGGCTATCTTCGGTGTTCTCTTTTTTATTATTTATTTAATGATTGCTAAGATGCTATACTTTTTACCCTACTAGCCTTTAGTGGTGTAATAATTTTTTGGAGTGATAATTCATGAGCCTTGATGCTAACTCTTTCTAGAAAGATCTAGTAATTTCCCACCTTTATAGGCCGGTTATAGTAAAAGTTTTTTGCAAGTGCCCTTATGAAGATTGAGGTCATTAAGCTTTAGTGCATATAGACACCTCCATAAGGATGAGGGTAGGAAAAATGGAGATGGCTTTTTGGGGGATCTATAACCCTAGATAGGATGAATAAAATCTTGAAGGCTAAACATAGTTTGATTGTTAGGGAAGTCCTGAAGATTTTAGGTTATTATTTTTCTCTTATGGAAGCAATACAAAAGACTAATTCAAATTTTTTTGGCATGTTCATTGCCACAACTATTCAAGTTGACTCTGAAAAGGAGGCTTTAGGGGAATTATGCAAGAGCTTGTTTGTTAAACATCCGTTGAATGAATTGGATATTATCCTTCATCACATTGGGGAGAACCTTACTATCCCCTATCGTAATCATTATTAGATTGGAGGGTATTTGGTCCTGGTATACCCTATTCTTATAGTAGAAAATCATCATGTATTTAAAGTTAGGATCCCTACCATCACAAGAAATTTAGACTTCTTAATAAGGATTATGCATGTCAAGAGTGGTGATGGGGGAAATTGTCTTGACAAGTTTATGATCAATGATAGAGTTGATAGGAGCGATGAAGAATAAATTTCTAAGGAGGGTGGCCACTAGATGGGAAGGTGGAAAATCATAAAGGAAAAAACATAGTGAAGTAAGGGTTGGATAATTTTTTATTAATGTATATAATTATAGTCTATCTATTTCGTAAGTAGACTATGGTAGCTATCAAAACTGTAGTAGTTGTTTAGTGTTTTATCACAATTTAGTCCTTTTTGGGTCTTTATGCTAATTAAGTTGATGACAGACATCTTGTAACAATATACCCTCTATGGTAGCCACTTTCATACTTGATATATAAAGTATATTACTTAATATCTTCTAGTTTCCATTCTCTGTGGTTTTATTCATAATAATTGATATTGTTAAAACTATTCTAATAATCAATATAGTTTCATATGGGATTGTATAGCTTCTCTATTTTGTGTTTGGCATACTTCCCTCTGTCTTTCTTTTTTTGTTCTTTCCTTTCTAATCTTTGTCTTCTTTTGTTATTATTTTTTGTATATATATACACACACACACAAATATATATATATATATATATATATATATATATATATATATATATATATATATATATATATATATATATATATATATATATATATATATATATATATATATATATATATATATATATATATATATATATATATATATATATATATATATATATATATATATATATATATTCACACACATATTTGTTGAGCATCATTTTTACACAAGACAACAACTAAGAATTTGGAGTACAAATTCCCCTCTTGAAAGAATGATAAAACTCACTCCCAAGGTTCTTTTAGGCTAGGTCTCAACCACATGGATAACTCAGTGAAAGATAAATGTGAAACTGTTCACGAGGAGGCCTTTGCTAGTTCAATTCTTGAAGAGGTTGCAAAACAAACTTCAACAAACACTATTTTTTGTATTTTATGAATTAAAATAAGTACATAATTCCTATTGTGCAAATTTAACATGAATCTATGATAAACCAAGTTTCCAAATAAATAACAAAAGGTTAGGGTAAATAGAAATTGAAAATCAAATAACTTGTAAGCAAATTCGTAAAGGACATAAAGCACTGATATATCAAACTTGAAAATTAAACCACCAAGGAATGTCAAAAGAAAAACCCACACAATATGAATAAGAATTGCTCACAAATCATAAGATGCAGATATGATCGTCAATGGAATGTAAATAAAAGATGCAATATTTCTCAAAATTTATCAAAACGTGAAGCCTCTATGAATGCACACACACATGAGACACATTTATCTTACACACGAAAGAAATAATTCCACAATAGTTTGCCAGAACAAGATGATACAACAATAATAAACTCTAGAATTAAATGATCACATATATAATTCACAATCAACACAATTGGCTCTCTAAAATTCATAAATTAGTAGCACCAATCCGCAAATTTCACATGGATAGAAAAATAATCACACCATGAAATGAAGCACTAATCACATATAGATTTATTATAGAAAAATATCGAACCTTAATACATTATTTTGATGTAATTTATAGAGCTTCACCTTTAAAAATAAGAAATATGCATCTAGGGTTTTAGCTATGCAAAAAACTGAAAATAACATTTAATTTAAATCATACTGAAGAAAAACTACTCCTAAGCTATCTCTAAACAAGCTTGCATAGATTCTAACCATTTGCATTACATTTATACAAGAAACCAAGGCCAAATTCACCCAGTAAACAAGATATTGAAGCTGGAGTTCCATCGTCCTTGAACTGGAGTGTTCTTCTTTAAATTAGAGTTCTTCCCTAAAATCTTCATTTTGGCTCCTCTTTGTGAGTGCAACTTATTGATATCTTCTAGTCAAGAAAAAATGACCCCAAACATGCATGTAATCTGATATGAAACAAACCCTTTATGCAAATTAATTCCATGTCGAAATGATTTAGGAATTCTAGACCCCGACACTAACTCTGAAAATTGACAAGCTGAACAATGACCAAGTCCACCAAACTATTGTCCAGGAATTTCGGCCTTTCAGACTCTAAAACTTCAAAAAAATTGAGATAAAAAATTTCTAAGTGCATAAATTTTTTCTTCAAAAAATGGCTAATTCCACAAAGATTTTTTGATTTTGGAAAAATGGATAACTCCACAAATTGTTTTGGTCTTTCGGGGTTGTGAGGAATTTTGGCCTTTTGGACTCTGAAACTCTGAAAAACTTGAGAGCAAAAAATCTCTAAGTCCACAAATGTTTTCTCTGAAAAATGGTTAAGTCCACAAAAAATTTTGGCCTTTCGGGGTTCTAAGGAATTTCGGCCTTTTGGACTTTGAAACCCCAAAAAACTAGAGAGAAAAAAACTTTTAAGTCCACAAATTTTTTCTTCGAAAAATGGCTAAGTCCACAAAAAAATTTGGGTTTTTGGAAAAATGGGTAAGTCCACAAAATTTTTCAGCCTTTCGGGGTCATGAGGAATTTTAGCCTTTTAGACTCTGAGACTCTGAAAAAATTGAGAGAAAATAATTTTGAAGTCCAAAAAATTTCTCTAAAAATGGCTAAGTCCAGACAAAATTTCAGCCTTTCGGGGTTGTGAGGAATTTCATCCTTTCAAACTCTGAAACTCCAAAAAACTTTGAACTTGTAAAATCTGAACCTTCGAACCTTTGAACTTTGAACCTTCGAACTCTGAAACTCTGAAAATTTAAACTTCAAACTTGTGAACTCCAAACCTCTAAAATTTAAACTTTTAAACTCTGAACCTCTAAACTTTGAACCTTCGAAAATCTAAACTTCAAACTTGTGAACTCTTAACCTCCAAAACTCTGAACTTTGAACTCCAAACCTCTAAACTTTGAATCTTCGAACTTTGAACCTCCAAAAATTGGGCAACTTCATAGCATCCAACTATTTTTTTTGCCATTTCCCAAATTAAGAAACCTTAGAGCCAAACTCTTGAATCCTATATATGATCCATGATCTCCCTAAACCATCTGTTATAAATCATCTTGGATTTTCACTGCAGTCACAATTCCCATGAATTGTTGAACAATATTCTTGGTAAAATATAAATTCTCCTTGTTCTTATCTCCATACATCTACAAGTCAATCCCATCAAAGAATTTCTCTTAACTTGTTAGTTCTTAACATGCCACATTGAGATTCTCAATTCCGCAACCACAAATGATGCTTTGTCAACAATCTTTATTGAAAACATGAAATTAAACTAGATCAACTAAGTCTAAATGCAAGAGAAGAAAGAAAGAAAAAAAAACTAACTCTAAAAACACAAACATAAAAGGGGCCACAAAAGGGAAAATAAAAGAGGGGGAAAATACACCGAAATTTGATTCAACTAACATCTAACAATTGGGAGCACACAGGCTCACAATCTAACTCACTAGATGCCTAATCAAGTTGACCATAAGGGTCCCTCAAAGAAACCAAAAGGGAAAAAAAGGGGGTCCCCATTTCAGGCAAGTGCTCAAAATAGGGCGTGTGTTATGGAACCGCAACAAATAGCCCTGAAAAAAGGAGAAATGAATGAAGTATTTCTTTACTAGCAAACATTCTCTGGAAGCTGTCTTGTAATAAACTAAACACAAGCACCATTCATGAAAACATTCTTCCACCAACTTTCCAAAATTAAAGTCCTTTGTTGTTTCATCCAGTGTGTGTATATGTGTGTCCATTCCTTCGACACTTGGATAAAGATTACCCTGTTAAGAAATACCTCAAACCAATCTTTGGTTATTGTCATAGGTTTCTACAATCTCATTCTAACCTTTCTCTACTACCAATCATGCATTCATAGCCCTGATAGAGGTTGCTAGAGTTACCATTCTCTATCTTTTGACTATATGTGAGATTCTTTTATTGTTCGGAGAGCTCTTTTAGAGTTAAAATCATTTACATGGAAGGTGAATTACTTGAGTCATTATGATCTGAATATTGTCACTTCTTCAATTATCTTCAATTTAGCACTTTTGGTATGCTAAGGCAACGCTTAGGCTATGCCACCTTAGTATTTGCATTTCTATTTTTTTCCTTCTCTTCTTTTCTCATTTTTTTTTGGAAACCTAAGCAACAATTAGGTTGTGCCACCTAGGCATTTGAACTTTTCTTTTTTCATTGACCTTGTCTTTATGTGTTCCTCCTTTTGATTTTCTTTTCAAGTCAAGATGTAGATGAAGAAGGGTTTGAGATCTAAGGTCACCCATAACAACGATCTCCAATCAACTCCAGCTGATACTTACCCAAGAAACCAACAATCTGGGTATCATTCTTAAAGTGTGTAATGTGATGAGGATGACCAACTTTGAATATCAACTCTATTGCCCATGAAAGGTATCACCATTCTTGATCTTTGTATATAATTTCTTTGCAAGACAAATTTCTTAAAAAAATTGACTAAGAAATACCTTTGCCTCCTATCAAGGACCACTTGCCAGAAACATCCCTAACAAAAGAACTTACCCCAAGACCGACAAAAAAAAAATAGACTCAAGAAACAAGGAATAGATACAAACACCCTAACAAAAGAAGAAACAAGAAAAAAAACTAACCACTAAAATACAAGGGAAATTAACTAACACCTACCTAATTAGAATTAAAGTTAAATTATATACAAAAAACTTAGAACAACAAGCATATGAGTTTCTTATTAATTGATTTTTCTTTCCATGTAGTAGCAATAACGCACCCTGTATAGTTTTAAGGAATGCAAACTCATATTTGTACTAAAAAAAATAAAATTTAGACAAGTTTTGTTCAAAATTTAGGTACAAATTAAACAAAATCAAAAGTTGTGGCAACTCTCCATAATCATGATTAATCCACAAACAAGAGATAATGGACAGATACAACCTGGTTTAGTGAGCTTCCAACCATGGGCATATACTCACACAACATGCTTTCTTCTTTTTGAGGTCTTATCTCATGGTACACCACTTCATCCTCATCAAGTGCATGCACACCACAAGAAAACATATGTATTAGTGATACACTATACCTATCATTACAACAAGGTTTAAAAGAAAAAGCATCCAGACTGTGATCTTTGTTATAGTTATCATTAGTCCTAAATAATAAATCATCACATTTGAACTCATTAGGACTAATAATTTCACTCATAAGCATGTCTTTCAAATTGCAAGAATCATTAGTATCAACATTCTTGAAATCATTTACTCCCTCATGCCTCAAAGAGACATGTTCAAAATTGTACTTACCTTCTAAGGCGATCTCCCAAGAGAAAAGGAATTCAGGACAACTTACTTTTGAATGTATCTCAAATGGATGAATCCTACATGAATTGGCTACTGCAAGGATTGATATGTGCATGCAATACCCATAAATGGACATGTATTTACTCAAACATGATACCAAATCAAGCACTTTGTCTACCTCCTTTGATGACAAAAACTAAGAGTCATCTTGTTTGTTGATTTGTAAATGTTGAGAGTCCTCTACCTCATAGCATGATTTATTATCTTCAACACATTCCTACAAATCATCAACTAAATTTATTAGATTAGAAATAGTAGAGTTATGAAGATGCACATTCATTTTCGATTGCAGGATATGTGTGAGTAATGTAGACTCTAGGATAACCATTTGATCACCCTTTTGAACCTCTTGTATCTCCTCTATTTGGGTTCCATCATGATTAGCATTCAAACAATAAAGGGCACCATCACTCATGATTTCATGAGAATAGACTTCTTCACTTTCACTTGTTATGAAAATGTCTATGAATGTGTCTATAACTTTATTCTCTTCCTCACTTTGAATTCTCTCACCATCATTATATTGTATTTTGATCACCTTATATTTCTCATTAGGAAAGTACATATCTTCTAACGTCTCATGGATTTGATCATGTTCATCATCTTCCTTCCTTGATTGACTATCGCTAGACCTGCTATAGGAATTAATACCTCTTCAATAGTCATCTTTCCTTTTAAATATAAATCCATCTTCCCAAGAAAAACATGGAAATCTATCTCACTATGTTGATTTGTGAGGTGTATCCTACATCCATCCATCCATGCAAAATCTAATAATGACATAGGAATACCCAATTCTTTTAAGTGGAATACCCAAAATCCTACTTCTCATTTAGTCTACTTTTTTCAAGTGGAATATCAACCCAACAATGATATATGTGTCTTTGTCATGTGAATCTTTTTTAGTATCAAAAGAGACATCAAAATTATTTTGTGACAATGTCAAAGATTTTGTATTTGTTGATCTTTTGTGGTAATATTTTTGGGTCAACATTGAATATGTCTTATCCTCTTGGATTTGGTCACAATTTCTTGATACCTCATGACTATTTTTTGTGGAAAAATCATTTGGTAACTTGAATTATTGATTGCAATCAGATTTTATACCTGTTTCATCTTCATTGTTATACAACTTATCATTCTCATCCGACTGACCAACACAATTTGGTGCATTCAATGTTGGAGTATAACTAGAATATGACAATTTGATCAAATGAGCATTGTTGAGAGGTAAAATAATTGCATCCATGGTTGTAGCATGATAATTTTGACACCAACTATGATCTTGAAAGTGATTGATTTGATTCTTTTGATTGGTTGATTTCATCATTTGGATATCAGGCATGGTGTAATTGGTTGAATGATGTACGATTTGAGCAATACAAATCCACAAAACCCAAAGATCACCTGCATACAAAAACATGTTACAAGGAAGTAGAGACAAGAAGAGGGCAAGGGTTTGACTCAAAAAATGAAGAAGAAAATATCCTCAATTAATGAATGAATAAAATATACAATGGATCATCCTTATAAAGGAGATCAAAAGCCTTGAAAGGCAAACCCTAGTGCATGTAATAATTAGTTAAATTATTACAAGGCTAATGCATGCAAGTTTATATTTAAAACAACTAGTGCATAAGTTTAAATCAACTAGTGCATGTGTGTTTAAATATAAACAACTAAAGAAAAAGAGTTGACATCTTAAGAAGGGAGTAAAGATTAATTAGCATAATTAATACTTTACTCTAACACCCCCCCTTAAGATGAGCAACAATGCAGCTACAAACAATGCAAGAAGAAAAGGAAACTATAGTGTTGAAAGCATAAAATGGGTCCCAACAACATGGCCTGATGAGGTACCCAAGTACAAAAGAGAGTCTCTATATAGTGGAGAAATAGAGAAAACCACATGGGAAAAAATCTACTCCAATAGGAGATATAAAGGCAAGCAAAAGAAAAAAAAAATGACTTCAAGAGACTCTCTCAAAGCCATAAGTACAATGTGTGCTGCCAACCCCCCTATGAGAGAGGATCAAGGCTCCAAAGCCCCCTCGAAATGAAAGAACCCTTGAATCAATGAACAAACCACTGTGACTCTAATGTAGAGGAGTGAAAGTTAGTGGAAACTGAAGAGGTAACCTTGAAAGATGAGGTGTCATTGGAAAGCCAAGCTGATGATCAAAGGAGTAAACACGAGGATCCTGAAAGGGAATCCCCAATGTAGGTGGTGTGATAGGTGTGCTGACACTGTCATGAAAGAGGAGATGAATGTCCTCTATAGAATCCTCAAAAAGTGCACCTAATGGCTCAATGAATGGAGTTGGAGGGTCAGGAAGTGCTAAAGAAGAATCCTGTTGAAGAGAGAAGACCTCAATAGGATGTGGTGTGGTAGTCATAGCAGTGATCTTAGGAACAATACAAAGGTTCAAGCGACCTGACTGCACCACATGATGCTCTCGCGAAAGAGGAGATATGTGCTCTAACAATGGAGATGGTGGAACAAAGTGTGAGAAGGTGTAGAGATGGGTGGAATGATTAACTATCCCTTTAGCAACAATGCCTCCTATCGCACTATCCTGAATGAAGACTAAATCTCTAGTGAACTCAACTGTCTTTCCTGATCCACTATGTGTAATCTGATAAATCGAGAGAAGGTTCATAGATATAGATGGAACATATAATACATCATTGAATGTACCATCCTGAATGCCTACTGAACCTTTCCTGTAGACTGTCAGGATAGTGTTATTCCCCATGAGAATATGAGGAATGGGAGAAGCCTCAACAGTAGAGAAGACCCCTTGCGAAGATACCATATCATGAGAAGCACCTGAATCCAGTATCCAAGGGACCTATGAAGGGGATGCAATGGATGCCCATAATGCATGACCCTATCCAAAATCCTGTCCAGATGTTGAAGATGTGGAAGAAGATTGAAAAGAAAACCCTTTTGAGGTAGAAGAGGATGGAGAGGAAACAGTGCTCTTTTGAAGAAGAGCTTGCAAATCAACAATCTGTTTCTCATAGCCATCAAATCTCTTCTGAAAACAATGTGGCTCATCATGAGGTCCCTTCTGACAATAGGAACATGTAGGTCTCTCAGTCTTTTGTTTCTCCTTCTTAGAAGAAGATGGTGGGCCAGTAGAGTGCTGAGAAGAGGAATCTGATATCTGCTTCAACTTCTGCTTCTGCTTTTCGTTGGATGGCTAGGCAACCAATGCTTGGTTCTTTGATCCTGTTAGAGAGTCCAATTGAGTAAGTTTGGCCTGCTCTCTAGTCAAATGATCACAAAACACCTCAAAAGTTGGCATGGTGAATGTAGGTCCCAAAGCATCCATGGTAGAATGAAAGGTAGAAGAGAAGATTTGAAAGTTTCTCCTAAGCTTAGACAGAATCAGATAAATGCACTCTTTATCAGTCTTTTGCTTTCCACATATGTGTAACAAAGATCTCTGCTATTTGAACTTCATCAAAAATTCCTCAATAGAAGGACAAGAATCAAGTACAAGAGAGGTAAGCTCTGCCTCAATCTGAAGTGCTCTGAACTCATTCACTGTACCAAACAAGGTGTTTAGCTTGGTCCACATAGCTAGAGGGGTATTGCACCCATCAAGATGAAACTATAAGCTGTCTGATACCTGTAAAGCAATCAACCCCATAGCTTCATCCATCTTGTTCTGATGCTACATGATCTCAAAGGGCCTCTGTAATATTGGCTGCACTACATCTAGACAAGACCAGAGCCCTTTTGAATGGAGAAGCTGTGTCATTAGGGTTTTCCATGTGTGATAATTATGTGGGGTCAAAAGTTCTAGACAAGAAGAGGTGTCGGCCATATTTTTTAGAAAGGGTTTTTGTTTTGATAAATATCTAGTTTAATTGTTAGAAACAAGAAAATAACACCCCCCCACAATCCAAATATCGAACCCCTAAGCCTAGAATGATATGCTTTATCAAGAGAAGAGAAAAAAATCTTCAGATTTGAATCTTGTGTACCCTAAATTTCTTTTGATGAAATAGGTAGAAATCTGGATGGTGCTCAAGAAGAGCTTTTTGGCACTTCTTCCGGATTGAAAAACGGAGCTAATTTGAGCAAATTAGCCCCCCCGGAATGCAAGAAAGAGAATTTGGCTTTGACAGGAAAAATAGCAAGCTAGATGAAAAAAAAAAACCAGATTAACTTCCATGACAACGTCGGGTTTGGAACTAGCTTTCCGATGATATCTCGTTTGCCCGATTTCGACACCGTATGCTCAAGTTATGAGCAAAATACCAAGTGGTGCACTAGAGAGCCCAAAAAATGGTGCAAATGAGGATGATGCATGATGATGTCATCAAATGTTGAGCTTAAATTTGACGGCCAAATGGCTATCACCGCTCAAAAAAATTAAAAAAAAAAATTTAATTTAAAAAAAAATAAAATTCGTTATACCAAAAAAAGCCCCAAAATGCAAAGTTGTCCAAAATGGATGTGCCTTATATAGAAATAGGGGTTTTTGGGTGTTGTGAGCTCAACGATGAGGTCCGTTTGAGCTCAAAGTGCACCAAAATTTAGGGACCCCTTAATTTCAATAAAAAATAACCAAAAAGCCCTAATTTGAATTCTTCAAACGTGAACAAGCAAATTAGGCTCTGATACCATGTAGGATTTGAGCAATACAAATCCACAAAATCCGAAGATCACCTGCATACAAAAACCTATTACAAGGAAGTAGAGACAAGAAGAGGGCAAGGGTTTGACTCAAAAAATGAAGAAGAAAATATCCTCAATTAATGAATGAATAAAATATACAATGGATCATCCTTATAAAGGAGATCAAAAGCCTTGAAAGGCAAACCCTAGTGCATGTAATAATTAGTTAAATTATTACAAGACTAATGCATGCAAGTTTATATTTAAAACAACTAGTGCATAAGTTTAAATCAACTAGTGCATGTGTGTTTAAATATAAACAACTAAAGCAAAAGAGTTGACATCTTAAGAAGGGAGTAAAGATTAATTAGCATAATTAATACTTTACTCTAACAAATAAGATGATTGTATTTGATTTGATGTATTCACTGGGTTGACATAAAGCTTCAATGATTGGAAATATTCAATCAATTTCATATTGAAACTTCCATTGAGACCATTCATACCATTTGTAATATCACCTCCACATTGTGCCAATAAAAGATCCTTGTTGAATACATCATGCAAGGTATCAATCTTGCCAAAATATTTAATTGTAATTGAAAATGAGACATTCAAATGCCATAAATAATGCTCTTTTAACATTGAATCATGCACCATCCTTTTTGAATCTTGAACCCTTTGATACATGAGAAGAAATCGATGATTAAATTGGGCAATGGACTCCTGAGGTGTCTTTCTTACAGAAGTGAAATAAAATAATGAATCAAGTGTGAACTCACATTGGGATCAAATTGAATTCAACCCATGAGAAAATAGAATTGGATGGGAGTCTCCCATACCATTGAACTACTACACCTTGAAATGTCCTGACAAATAGATAGCAAACAACATCTTCATGTTCAATTTTGAGAAAAAAGCATTAGATCCTTGCAAATCCTTACATGATTTCTAACATTTTCTCCATTATTGGGGGAGCACAAAGGAAGCCTATTATGTGCATGAAAAGGAATCTCATGGAGACCTCTAGGTACACACAACTGACTATCTATTGAAGCTATATTTTCCCAACATCCAACTTATTTAGTGTGATTATAACCATAAAATTTTTTGGTTCATGCCCTCCTTCTAGCGCCACTTCTGTTGAGTGTCATTTTTACATGAGACAACGACTAGGAATTTGGAGTGAAAATTCCCCTCTTGAAAGAATGATAAAATTCACTCCCAAGGTTCTTTTAGGCTGAGTCTCAACCACATGGATAGCTCAATCAAAGACAAATGTGAAACTATTCACGAGGAGAGCTTTGTTTGTTCAATTCTTGAAGAGGCTGGAAAACAAACTTCAATAAATAATCTTTTTTGTATTATTTGAATTAAAATAAGTATGCAATTCCTATTGTGCAAATTTAACATGAATCTACAATTAATCAAGTTTCCAAATAAATAACAAAAGGTTGGGTAATGAGAAATTTAAATCAAATAACTTGTAAGAAAATTCCTAAAGGATATAAACCATTGATATATCAAACTTGCGAATTAAACCACCAAGGAATTTTAAAAGAAAAACCCACACAATATGAATCATAATTGCTCATAAATCATAAGATGCAGATGCAATCATCAATAGAATATAAATAACATATGTAATATTTCTCAAACTTCATCAAATCATGAAGCCACCATGAATGCACGCACACATGAGACAAATTTATCTTTATGCACAAAAGAAACAATTGCCCAATAGTTCGTCACAACAAGATGATACAACAGTAATAAACTCCAGAATTAAATGATCACAAATATAATTCACAATCAACACAATTGACTCTCTAAAATTCATTAATTAGTAGCACCAATCCACAAATTTCGCATAGATAGCAAAATAATCACACCATGAAATGAAGCACCAATCACATATAGCTTTATTGCAAAAAAATATCGACCCTTATTACATTATTTTGATGTAATTTATAGTGCTTCACCTTTAAAAATAAGAAATTCACAGTTAGGGTTTCAGTTACGCAAAAAATTGAAAATAATATTTAATCTAAAGCTATTGAAGCAAAAATAATCCTAAACTATCTCTAAACAAGCTTGCAGGGATTCTAATCCCTTTGCATTATATTTATATGAAAAATCAAGGCTAAATTCGCCCAACAAACAAGAGATTGAAGCTGGAATTTCATCGTCCTTAAACTAGAGTGTTCTTTTAAATTGCAATTCTTCCCTAGAATCTTCATTTTGGCTCCTCTTCGTGAGTGTAACTTATTGATATCCTCTAGGAAAGCAAAAATGACCCCAAACATGCATGTAATTTGATCTAAAACAAACCCTTTATGCAAATTAATTCCATGTCAAAATGACCTAGGAATTTTGGACCCTGACCCTAACTCTGAAAATTAACAAGTTGAAAAATGACCAAGTCCACAAAATTGTTGTCTAGGAATTTTGACCTTTTGGACTTTGAAATTTTGAAAAACTTGAGAGAAATTTTTTCTAAGTGAACAATTTTTTTCTCTGAAAAATGGCTAAGTCCACAAAAAAATTTGGATTTTTGGAAAAATGACTAACTCCACAATTTTTCTTGGCCTTTCAGGGTTGTGAGGAATTTTGGCCTTTTAGACTCTGAAACTCTGAAAAACTTGAGAGAAAAAAATTTCTAAGTCAACATATTTTTTCTCCAAAAAATGGTAAAGTTCACACAAATTTTCAATTTTTTGGAAAAATGGTTAAGTCCACAAAATTTTTTGGTCTTTTGAGGTTGTGAGGAATTTTAGCCTTTTAGACTTCGAAACTCCAAAAAAATTAAGAGCAAAAAATTTCGAAGTCCACAATTTTTATTTATTTTTTTCTGAAAAATGGCTAAGTCCATAAAAATTTTTGGGTTTTTGAAAAAATGGATAAGTCCACAAAAATTTTCGGTGTTTCGGGGT
This sequence comes from Chamaecyparis obtusa, assembly GCA_027943335.1. Taxonomy (NCBI): domain Eukaryota; kingdom Viridiplantae; phylum Streptophyta; class Pinopsida; order Cupressales; family Cupressaceae; genus Chamaecyparis; species Chamaecyparis obtusa. The sequence goes on from BSBK01008686.1 coordinate 177,143, forward strand.
TATGAGAAATTTCAACCTTTCAAACTTCAAAAGTCTGAAAAACTTGAGATCAAAATATTTCAAAGTCCACAAATTTTTTCTCCAAAAAATGGCTAAGTCCACAAAAATGTTCGGCCTTTCGGGGTTGTGAGGAATTTCGGTCTTTTAGACTCTAAAACTCCAAAAATCTTTGAACTTGTGAACTCTGAACCTCCAAACCTCTAAACTTTGAATTTTCAATTTCTGAACCTCTAAAATTTGAACCTTCAAACTTCAAACCTCTGAAAATTTAAACTTTGAAGTTGTGAAATCTGAACCTCTGAACCTTTGAAAATATGAACTTTGAACTTCAAACTTGTGAACTCTGAACGTCCGAACCTCTGAACTTAGAACTCCAAACCTCTAAACTTTCAACATTTGAACTCTGAACCTCTGAAAATTGGGCAACTTCATAGCATCCAACTATTTTTGTTGTCATTTTCAAAATTAAGAAACCTTAGAGCCAAACTCTTGAATCCTATATATGACCTATGATCTCCCTAAAACATTTGTTGTAAATCATCCTGGATTTTCACCGTGGTCACAATTCCCATGAATTATTGAAAAATATTCTTGGTAAAATATAAATTCTCCTTGTTCTCTTCTCCATACATTTGCAACTCAATCCCATCAAAGAATTTTTCTTAACTCGTCATTTCTTAACATGCCACATTGAGATTCTCAGTTTTGCAACCACAAAGGATGCCTCATCAACAATCTTTATTGAAAACATGAAATTAAACTAGAGAAACTAAGTCTACACACAAGATAAGAAATAAAAAAACTAACTCTAAAAAATATACAAACATAAAAGAGGCCACAAAAGGGAAAAGAAAAGAGGGGGAAAATACACCAAAAATTGATTCAATTGACATCCAACTATCGGGAGCACACAGGCTCATAATTTGATTCACTAGATGCATAATCAAATTGACCATAAGGCTCCCTCAAAGAAACTAAAAGGAAAAAAAAGGGGGTCCCTATTTTAGGTAAGTGCTCAAAATGGGGCGTGTGTTGTGGAACCACAACAATATCTACATATTTTTGTGTTCCTTCTTTTTGTTCTTTCCTCTGGTGTCTCTATGGATTTTCCCTTGATATGGAGTTTTTGATTGATTACTCTTATGGTTGATGTTTTGTATTATCTGTAACCTCATCTAAGATTCTCTCATTGATCCTAAGGTATAGATGAGATGATTGTTCTCTCATTTATTAATAGATTGTTATCTCTTTCTATTTTTGGAGTTCTTTTTCCTTATCATCATTCCTTGGTTGATGAGTTCCTTTAATAGGGAGCACTTTTTTCGGTGTCATATGATTCATCAACGATGCACTCTTGTGGTTGGTTGGATCACTAGATTCTTTACTATACTAAGTTAACTTGTTCTAAAGAGTTTAACAATGCATTCTATGCTTTATGAATGATTATAGTCTGATTTACTAGTTTTGGGGTATAGTCACGACTTTAAATATGAAGACAATTTCTATGATATTTGTACACATCTAGAAACAAAGATGGATGGATAAAGTTGCATAATCATCAAATATTAATTTTTTATCATCTTTCTTTGCTTCTTTCATCTGAAATATGGGTAGATTTGGATCATGGAATTGGAAATGAATTCATGGAAATGTGTAAGATTAGAATAACCCATGAATTTATGTGTAATCCCAGGTTTAAGGTTATATCTACAGGTCATTGATGTGGATACTCTTCTATTAGTTTTCTATCCATACACAGTTCTTAAATCTATAATATTAGCCCTTCAGTTATTAGATATATGAGACCTAATTAGTAGAAAATGGTTCAAGATTAAATGTTTTTCTTCGATAGATAGTAATGAGTTTTTAAGGTTTTTCTTCTACTTTATCATGAGTATGCATGTAGACTCATACTCTCGCTAAAGTGGGGGTTAGATATAGTACTGTAAATTATAAGCACCTTGTTAATGTGAAAAACTCCATGCTTATTTAGTACCCATTTTAGTGTGTGCTCATTCTTTCATACATCATAGAACTTTGTTATGCATTTAATCAATAAATATTTAAATTCAAGTCCTCCCAATTATTTCATCCATTTAATTAATAATAAATTTAAACTATGAGTTTTTTTTCATCAAATATCTATGAGGGCTCTTAATTATGGGTGTACCCATTTAATTATTTCCCCTTTCAGTCATCATTTGCATACATAGGCCCTATTAGCAGCGTTGCCTATTGCACACATTTCTACTTATTAAACTCTAATTTCATGCACATTTTTGGAATCCCAATATCTTGATGGACTCCCAAATAAAATTTGAGCTTGAAATTGTTGGTTTAGAACAATTCAATTACTATAGGGTTAGTCAAACTTGCCCCACCTAGAAACTTGTCCCATACCTTGTAGCTTGTGCCCAAATTTAAATTGAATATTTGTTCTATATTTTTAATGAGATCCTTAATCCTAGTTGGCCTTCTTTAAGTTTTGGGCTCCATATTAGATAGGTGAGGTATAAAAACAATTCTACCTCCCTAATTTTGGTAGTCACAAGAAAGCATTTAGGATCCAATCCTATCCTATTGATTCATTTCCAAACATTCATGCATTCAAGCAATCAAACATTCACTCAAGGAGAAATCAAGCATATCAACAAACAAAGGCATTTCATCCTTCATTTGTGGAAAACATTCGAAAATCATTATGAAATAATGTATCTTGTGATATCTTTTTAGGTCTTTTTGGAGTCATGTTATTGCATCAACACTTGTGATCTCATTTCAAGAAGCATTTGCATCATCAAGGTATAATACTTTTTATCTCTCTCATCAAGCCTTTGCTACTAATAAAATGTTTTCTTTCCATTTCAAGCATTTTCAATTTGATTTCAAGGTTGATTCCTAAACAAGGGTTTCAACAAGGAAAACCCCTTTTCCCCAATCTATTTCCCATTTTTTATATGCAAGTTACAGGGGGCGCATGTGCAAAGATAGCTATATTTAACTAAAGTTTCATCTGATTTTGATTGGTCTAAGGTGAGTCAAACTCACCCTAGACCTCCAACTTTCTCCATACCCTTTGAATTTTCTTGTACTTGCTATCTAGGATTGCAATTTTGATTACAAGCCAGTCACATACTATTTTTTGTATTTTTTTGCAAATCTAGATTTACTGTTCAAATATATCTACATGCTTGAAAACCTCATTTATTTTTCCATCCTTGTATTCTTCTCATTCCTATCTTGCATATTCACTTTTCAACTCCATAGAAAAGAAATCCTTGCATCCTCTTAGAGATTGAACCTCCTTGAACCTAGTAGATCATCTTCCTTCCAATATAAGTAGGGGGATATGCTTAAGCTTTCTAGTTTGTTTATGTATTCCAGTGAGCCCTATTTTCTACCTTACACACATAATCAAGAGTTTGAGCACAAACTTCAACACTACAACACCCAAACCATGGAGATGATGACCAAAGTGACTATACCAAGTAGCAAGGAAAAAAGTCAAATGAATCTATACATACCAAAACTCTAAACTGATAAAATGCCAGTTGACGAGACTCCAGACCCCCTTCTTTGTACTTGACCAAACTGATATAGCATAGCTTCTCTCAAATATATGTTATATGAATTATCAAGTTGAATCACTAGTAATCACACATTGTATTCATATAACTTAATGACAACATTTAATTGTCAGTTGCCAGGTTGACATCAATGACAACACATATTGCCAACACCAAGGACTAAAAACTTCAAATTTTTCAATTTTTGTCTTTTTAAAAAACTTGCATAACCTTTTCAACACGTGTCTATTTTTGGCAAACAAGATATTATCTGAAAGATGGTTCAACAAACTTTGTGTTGGAAACTGAATTGAAACAATTGTTGTATTGTCATTGATGTCAAACCTTAATTGGTAAGACTGTTGCTACTTAGGAAAGTACTATATCTTTTTGAGTATTGCTAAGGGGCTAAGCAAGGTTGGTAACAATAGCACCTAAGGAAAGGTTGAGTTATCTTGATACTACAAAGTATACTTGACTATGTTGCACTATGATGAGATAATGTATTGTTTATCTTAGTAAGACTGAAGACTAAACTGGTAGGCTTAACCGAGCAAAGAATGGAAAAATCATGTTTAAGCTGAGTGATGTTAGTGTTGACCGAGTTAGTAGATGCTGAGCAAAATTATAGTGTTGACCGAGCATCAGTAAATTACCGAGGAAGACAGTGTAAGCCAAGGAAACAGTTTTAGTATCGACTGAGTGTTCTACATGAAGACCAAGTGGACAATCACAGTATTGACCGAGCATCAACAATTTTATATTTGAAGAGAATTTAATTTTGGAGCCGAAATTGTTGAATTCTTGGATTATGTAAAATGTGTTGACTTTATTTATTGATTGTTTGGAAGCATTAAATGCATTGTAAAATGTTTTATTGTAAATCTTTAAGAGATTTGAGATTATTCTAGAAAAGGAGCCGAAGAACATGAAGCGGGTAGATTCAATGAATCTGACCTAACCCTAAGATCTAAAAAGGAGATTGAGCGGAAAAAGATGAGTTAACCTAATTGAGGAAAATATAAGGGAACCTGAACATTTTGATATGTATGCACATGGAGAAAAGAGAATGCTGGAAGAGAAAAGTTTTATTGACTGAATAAGCAGAAAAGGCTGAAGGAGAAGTGTGGTGATTGCTTGAAGAAAAGTTCTGAGTAGATTAGAGATGGAAATGGAAAAGTTTCAAAGTCAGTAAACCAACATTAGTGTACGGAATCGGACCTGATATTTGCAAAGTGAGTTGTATATTTTTCAGATAATACTGTTGCTACTTTCTAACCATTGTAATAGTCAAAATCCTTTTAACAGAGGTTGACCTAACAGTCATATGTTAAATCCTTTGAACAAGGTTGCATTCTAATGGAGTGTATGTAAGTCCTATGACTAGGCTCACATTTAACAGGGTGATTAAAATCCTTTAACCGGGTCACCTTTGATAGGGTTGGCTTTTTACCGAGCTCACTTTAGAAGAGTGAAAATAATAGTAGCATGTTACAAAGTGGTTTTTCCCAAATTGGGTTTCCACTATAAATCTTGGTGTTTATACTTGTGTGAATGTTTAGATCTGAACATTACTATATTTTGCAAGTTAAGTTACAGCTAGGTATTGAACTACATTGTGAGATGTTTCTATTATTTAATCAATGATGACCGAGTTTGTTTTGGTTTTGGATCTGATTTAAGGATAAGTTTTTGAGATTGTTTTATAAATCAGGACCTAAGAACAACTGATTCACCCCCCCTCTCTATTGTTCTAAATTATATTAACAATTGGTATTAGAGCTAAGTTTCTTATTATTAGTGTTGACAGAAATCAAGTTTAAAGGAGCTTGAAGTAAATGATCAAGATGTATAAGAAGGAGGTACCAAAGCTGAACAAGGAAAATTTCCCTGCATGGAAAAGCTTGATGAAGCTGCATCTGGCCGGTATTGGTGACTCTACAAAGTACTACATTGAGAATAGTTATGTCTCACCTATCGCACCTTTGACTACCGAAGAAATGAGAGCTAAGCAAGAACACAATCAGGCAATGCTGGAAATTGCATCTACCCTGAGCTATCTAGAATTTGAGGACATTAAGGACTGCACAACTGCAAAGGCGATGTGGGACACTCTTGCAAGGATCTATGGTGGTGACTTGAATGTGCTGAAAGCAAAGGCTGAGAGTCTTAGAGGTAAGTTTGATGAAATGAGAATGCAAGAAGGTGAAAACATTGCACAATACTGTGGTAGAATAAAAGAAGTTGTGAATGTTATTAGAGGAGAAAATGGGGCTATTGATGATGAAACTATAATTGGGAAAGTACTAAGAACCCTGCATCCTATATATGCTATTAAGATCTTGGCTATTCAGGAAGCTAGATGTAACTTTGCTAATGTGCTTACTTTGGAAAGTTTGGTTGGTAAGCTGACTGCTTTTGAACTCTCTAATTATGATAATTTCATTGTTGGAAGCATTAGAAATGTTGAATATGCTTTTAAGTCATAGCTAGTTCTGAATAAGTCAAAGAAAGAAAAAGAAAGATGTATTAGTGAAAGTGAAAGTGATAGTGAAAGTGACAGTGACACTTCTGATGAAGACCTAGAAGATCTAGAAGCTCTTATGGCTAGAAGACTGAGAAGGGGAAAATGAAAGTATAAAGGTAAACTCCCTATTATATGTTTTGCATGTAATAAAGTTGGTCATATAGCTGCTAGATGTCTTGACAGGAAGGATAAAGATGATGAAAGGAAAAGAAAACACAAAGACAGAAAAGATGATAGAAGCTACCGATGGAACAAAGACTAGAAGGGAAAAGGTAAGAAATCTTGTTACATTGCTGAAAAAGAGACTGACACTGATAGTGATGATTTTGAAATTGAGGTAGTTTATGTGGCAATGAAAGATGAATCTGATGGGGATGAGAAAACTGCATTGATATCCTATGTGAACAAGAATGATAAATATATTATTGATAGTGGCTATTCACATCACATGACTGGTGACAAAAATAAGTTTGAGACCTTAAATCATTACAGAGGTAAAAGTGTAAAATTTGGTAATGATGCACCATGTCCTGTTAGAGGAAAAGGTTTGATTAAATTGACCGATAAGATATCTTGTGAAAATGCATATTGGGTTGAAGGTCTTAATTACAATTTGTTAAGTGTTGCTCAGCTTAACAAAACTAGTTACCGAGTGGAATTTCATCACAAGCAAGCTAAAATATTTAATGCTATTGGAGAATTGATTGGAAGTGGAGATTAGGCTACAGGTAATTTGTTCTATCTTGACCTATCTGAAGAAAAATGTTTAATTGCACAACTTGAAGATATTTGGTTATGGCATAAAAGGTTGTGTCATGTTAACTTTGACAATCTGGTAGAGATAAGTAAGAAGAAAAAGGTAAGAGGTCTACCTAGATTGAAGAAACCTAAGAATGTGATGTGCAAGGAATGCCGATTAGGAAAAATGACAAAGTCAAGTTTCAAGAGAAAATCCTTTACTTCTGAAAACACTTTAGATTTGGTTCATACTGACCTTTGTGGACCTATGGGTGTACAAAGTTACTGTGGTTCTAGATACTTTATCTTATTTGTTGATGATCATACAAGGATGATGCATGTGATGTTTATAAAAGAAAAATCTGTAGCTTTTCAACATTTTAAGTGGTATTTGGCTAAGGTTGAAAAGGAGACAGGTAGGAACCTAAAATGCATTAGATTTGACGGAGGTGGAGAATTTACATCAAATGAATTTAATCTATTTTGCAATGATAGAGGAATTAAAAGATAGATGTCTACACCTAGAACACCTCCACAAAATGGTATAGCAGAAAGGAGAAATAGATCTATCTTGGATTGTGCAAGGACATTGATGATTGAAAAGAATGTGGCACATAAATATTGGAAAGAAGCTATAAGCACTACTATCTACACTCTTAACTAGGTACAGATCAAGAAAGGTACAAATCTGACACCTTATGAATTATGGCATGGACATGCACCGAGTGTTAAATACTTTAGAATCTTTGGAAGTAAGTGCTATATATTAAAAGACACTAGGAATGGAAAGTTTGATGCTAAGAGTGATGAAGGAATATTCCTAGGGTACTCTACAAAAAGTAAATCTTATAAGTGTTTGAACTCTAACACTAACAAAATTGTGGAAAGTGTGAATGTCAAAATTGATGAGTATGCAGAAAGAAATGAAGCTGACAGCAAAAGAGAACCAGAAGATTATAGATCTTTTGTGTACATTGAAGAAGAAGAGGCAAGTAACAAACTTGCACTTGATGCTGAGTCTCGAGTAAGCAATGCTGAGCGATAGGCAAAAGCTGCCGAGTGTCAGGAAATCAGTGCCGAGAGAGAACAAGAACATGCCGAGCTACAAGAAAATGCTGTTGAGTATCAGGAAGAGGTTCCTGAGCATTCTAAAGTTGAATCTGACAATCTTATTGAGGAACACGATGAAATAGAGGAGAGAACAACTGAACCTATTTTGGAAAAATATGTAAGAAGACAGCATAAGCCTAAATAGATAATTGGAGACAAAGATATTGGAATCGAGACTAGAAGTAAGACTAAGAATCCAACATGTCTACTATATGAATTTGAACCGAAGACAACTAGAGAAGCATTGGAGAATGAAGACTGGATACAAGCAATGAATGAAGAAATTGACTAGATTGAGAAGAATGATACTTGGACTCTGGTGCCGAGACCTGAAAACAAGAATGTTATAGGAACAAAATGGGTGTTTTGGAATAAGATGAATGAAAATGGTGAAATCACTAGGAACAAAGCTAGGTTGGTATGCAAAGGCTATGCACAAGAAGAAGGAATAGATTATGGGGAGACATTTGCCCTTGTAGCTAGATTGGAAGGAGTAAGAACTCTGCTTGCATATGCTGCTTATAAATATTTCAAGGTGTAATACCCCAAAAATGGGCTATAAGTTCATTAACCTCCTACATCGACAAATCGAACAAAATCGACATCAAAGTCCTAACCTAAGGCACATCTAACATCATCGAATCATAATTGATTATCTTAAATTTTGCATCAGGGAATATTCCTAGTAATATTCCTAATTATCTTAATTATCTTTAATTTAATGATTATTTGGCGATAAATCACATTTATCCTAAGTTTGATTAATTGAATATTTTCATATTTAATTAATTAGATTTAATATTTGTCACTTAATTGTGTAATTAAATTTAATTCAAAATATTATTAATTGTATTATTTAATTTTGACAATAAATCAAAATTCCTATCTTTAATTGATTAAATTCTTATTTAATTAATTAAAGAATGTTGTCATTATTTAATAATATAATTTTTAATAAAAGTTTGGTAAGATATTTAATTAACCCATAAATTAATTATTTATTTTCAAAAATCAGTTGAGTTGAGGATAAATCACTTTATTTATTTATTTAATTCTTAATTATTATGCATATTCAAAAGAAACAGTTAAACTCCAAATCAGAAAATCAATGCAAGTTATTAACTTTTTGGAACTCAACATCCTTTTGGAGTTCAAAAAGCTGATCTAAACTCTAATTTGAGTTAAAAAGTTGTTTTTGCATGATTTTGAGAATTAACTATCTTTTATGATCAGATAACTCAAAAATCAAGATGAGTTAATTTGAGTGATTTATGGCTTTTATCCATGCACCTCCAAAGCCCTAGATTTCTATAAATTAAGGCTTTAGCTCTTCACAAATCATCTCATATTTTACACAATCACGCTGGAGAATTGGAATTGAAGAATCAAAGCTCTAGCGAATCGACATTTTTGTGAGATCAATCTTATTTTTGCATTCATATTTCATATCATTGTTAGATTAGCATAGCATATCAGTTTTCAATAGCATTCATATCATATCAGTTTTTATCATTCTTATTGCATAGAAAATATCAAAAATATAGATTAATTGCATTTATTCCATATCTAGAATTGCATTCAAATCCTTGATTTAGGTGTCGTCTAGGTCACTGATCTCGATAATAATCTGAGAACATTAATCTCGCACCTATTAGAAGGCAGTAAATCGCTTGGTTAGATAGCTTTCAATTTTGCACGATTTTGATTATCACTAACCTCTAATGTTTTACTGAGTGTTGTGTTTACAGATCAGGTACAATTTTCACACACACATTTCTGGCGCCCACCGTGGGGCCCTGAAACGGGTTTCCCTTCATTTCTATCAATTTTCTATCTTTTGAGGATAAGGGTTTCAAGGGTCTTGGTATACTCTGTAGGACGTTATTTTTTGTTTCTTTTTTGCCTACAAAAAAAGAAATTTTTTTTTTTTTTGGCACTTTTTCTGTCAAAGTTGTCCGTACACAGTGATTTTTATCATTTTGTCCGTACTTCCGTACATCTCTGTACAAATTCTCGCGTGAGATTTCACTTGCGTCGCGCGAGATTTCTTTCTGTGTCGCGCAAAATTTCACTGGTATCATTTTTGTGCACGAAAAATCACTTTCTGGCGTGAGACTACAGTTCCTTGCGCGAGACTACAGTTCCTCGCGTGAGACTTTATCTTTTATCACGCAAGACTCCACTTCCTCGCGCGAGGCTTCATATTTTTGTCGCGCGAGATAGTACTTCCTCACGTGAGACTTCATTCTTCATCGCGTGAGATAGTTTTTCCTCATGCGGGACCGCATTCTGCCTCGCGCGAGATTTTGCTACAGAGACACATAATTTGCAGATTTGTACTTTCAGATTATGGATTTCTAACGCTTACAATTTGCTGTTGATTGGTCTTGATTTTGTACTTTCAGATGTGTGCTAAATTCTGGATTGCAGAGCGTTGGACCTAAGGTATTCTTCTCAAGCTGATAATATTTCAATTTGGATCCTAAAATAAATCTCTTATGTGTCTGGCTTGTGTGCATCCTTTCATGCTTTTATCTATCTCTACACACTTGCATAATTGATACTAGGTTGTAATCCCTTAAGGATTCATTAAGTAGTCTTAGAATACTTGTGATTGATCTTGATTGCTATCTTGAGTTATTGGACTTGCTAATCCGCCGGCCCCTCATTTCCGCCCCGTGGTTGCAATCTCAGCACCATAAAGGGGAGGGGTCAACAGGACAGAAGCGTTAAATGTTCCACTTGGCAACCCTTTTGTGCTTTTAGGAACTCACTTGTTTTCTAAGTTGGGGACTCATTTTTAACTTGTGTGAGGTGTTAAATGTTCCACCTTGTGGACTCATCTCATATTTGCTTTAAGCATTAAGTGTTCCTCTTTCTACTTTTTGGGTACTTTTGGTAGATTTACTTTCGGAACATATATCTGTGCTCACATAGTAATTAGGCCCTATGAACACTATTCATGATTCTTGAAAGATTGGATTCCCAGCGAAATCCTTCTTGACGACAGAATCCTTGTAGGTAGGGAGGATACTTAGTGCATTTCACATTCAACTTGGTTAGTGCATCTTCTCTTATTGATCGACACATTCTCTCTCCGGAGAGGTTGATAGATCACGTAGGGTTGATATCACAAGCTTTGGTGAATCAAAATTGGTTAGTGCGTCTTCTCTTATTGATTGATACATTCTCTCCCCGGAGAGGTTGATAGATCACGTGGAGTTGATATCACAGACCTTGGTGGAACAAAACTTTGTCTTAGCGTGCCGGATTAATCTGCTTGCTTTGTTTGGGTTAAAAGTGAAGAGGTGTCAAAACCTTGAATCTGGAGCCAAGTCCCCTTGTGGTATAAATCTATGAGTCATCTTTAGAGAGGGTTAACCGTAGCGGACAATCCCTTCACAGGGCAAACTGCATTGACGGAACCTCAAGCGGTAATAGCCATTTTTGCCATGGTAGTGACAGCCGCTATATAAATGTCCTTGTGGAAGAAATCTCCACGGGTATGGTTCATTGTTGGGTTGTCAGATCTCCCTAGCAGCTCTTGAAGATTAAGTTCTCGGACTGTGTCAAAACCCTGGTGCACTGGGATTGGAGTTCACCCCTTTGAATCATAAAAGTTGCAGAGTCAAACCATTACTAAAAACCCTAGAGAGGCCAATTTTTCATTCTCAGGTATATGTGTGTTATTGCAAAACTTTTCAGAACATACACAATTAGTACTCTCAGGGATTAGCACAATTTGGTCACTTGATTGTTCATGTGCAAGGTTGCTTTTGCCCTTGTTCATTGTTTTCAAACGTGCTTGGAATCACTTGCTTGCTATTCTGCGTGCTTATTTATCTACTTGGCTATTAAAAATGATCAAATCTGGTATAACCTTCAAAATCTGGACAGTACAATTTGCAAACAATCCAAAACTGAAAATCTTAAATTTTGCAAAAATTGACGTAAAGTTCTTTCTAGAGTCAAAAGTCATTTCAAGAAGTCAAAAGTCGTACGAGTTTTGTCAAGTGTCATTTCAGTATTACCCAACTATCGTATGAGTTTAGCAACTGTCATTTCATAGACTACCCAGTGTCGTACGAGTCTGCAGAGTGTCGTTTGGAAAAATTTGAGAGAGTTGTCAGAAATTGTCAAATTGCAAGATATCCAATGTTTCTAGCCTAGTTCCAGAATCTGTCAAAAATATCATTGTGTCAGGAACAGAGCAGTAGCTATTGAGCATTCTACCATTTTCTGAGTTTGATCTTTTGAATCCGATCTAGTCTTCTGTTTGATCAATTTGAGTCCTTTTTATCTCGTGTCAAAACCTTGTCATAACTATCAATCTTCAATCAATCAATCTTCAAAAACAAACTAAGTGTTGAGAACTCGTGTCCGCTATCTTTTGGGCAATCTATCCCATGCATCTAGGGCATAGTTTCCTTCACCCACATCTCATCAGATCTTCAAAACTATCATAATCTTGACAAGGTTGCGTCATCCGATTTTCTCGAATCAAATTGTTCTTCAGTTGTCTTCATCCTTTTCTTCTGTTTCATTCAAAGTTAATGGTGGAGACCAGAGCTTCTTCACACAAGAAATCAGAAGAAACATCTCAGAACTTACTTTTGACCAATACCCTGGGTCTGACTCTTGAACAACTCATCAAGTCAGGTATCTACGAAGACGACGGTCTCGATAACTTTCGATTAAAAACTGGTTACATACCTCCTCTATCAACTCACAGAGGTAATCAACAAACTCCTCCTCAATCTATTCCAGGGAGCCCAAAAACTCCTACCATGTCTCAAGCAGGGAAAAACCATGGTTCTCTAGGAGGAGGATCCCAGGGACACCATTCTCAACATAATGCCGACCAAGACCCTACACCCTCTGAAATCCATCGGTGTCAGAATGACGATGAATTCAAAAGAATGATGAGGCATTTCTTGAAAATGGATAGAGAGGCATACTTTTTGCAATTAGCCCAAGAAGGAGCTAAACTTCCTCCTCACTTCAATGTCGAAGATATCATCACGCATAAGGAAGAAACTCTGATGACGGCCATAATGAACCAGCTGCATGCTATGCAAGTCAAAATGAATAAAATTGAGAAAGAGAAGGAACCCAAGGAATTCTCCATGGAGGCCCTTTGTCCTTTCCCTTTTGACAAAGACTTGTATATGCCTCCATTCCCAAAAAGAGTGGAGATACCAAAGCATGACAAATATGACGGACACTCTGATCCTCAAGATCATGTCAGAGAGTTCTGTACACAATCCATGGAATTCATGCATGAACCGACTTATCTAATGCATCTTTTTCCTAGATCCTTGGGAGGAGCATCCATTCAGTGGTTTTCAAGATTACCTTCTACGATCAAAACTTTTGAGGAATTGATTAAATTGTTTTATCAACAATATTCCTACAATATTCAACATCCGATTACCATGATCGATATCTGTAACCTCAAGCAATATCCAGGGGAATCATTCCTAACTTTTCTCAAGAGGTGGCGAAAGAAGTTTTCTTTATATGCTAGACCAATTCCCGAAATGGAGAAACTTGAAATCTTTATCAATAACCTTGTTCCAAAGCTCAACTATCCATTACAAATGCAAGATCATGTATCTTTTGATAAAATGGTGGATAATGCAATCAAGATTGAGAAAGTACTTGTCAAGAAAGGAGAAATCACACTTCAAAAGGACAAGTCTGAATCGGGATCTAGCTCAAAAGATAAAAATAAGAGCTGGAATAGAAACAAAGGTATCGTCTCTGACGGTGTTGTTGACACTATCCACACCCCATCAAAGGCACCGGCCTACAATCTCACCCTTGCCACCAAAGCCATTGAAGCTTCAGAGCAAAAATCTACTGAACCATCTCCAAAGAAGCCATTCAAACGATGGGATAATAAATGAAAGTTTACTCCCCTGGGAGAATCTTTGGAATCTGCTCTGAGGACCCTGATAGCTGATAACATGATCTCTTTACCACCAATCTGAAAACCTGATCCGGATCCAAAACCATGTTGGTGGAAAGATAATGAATTTTGTGCTTTCCATCGAACTAAAGGCCATAGAACTAATGGATGCTTCCATTTGAAGCATACCATTCAAGACTTGATAGATCAAGGGGACATCACAATCGATAATCCTACCAGCAATAATGATCACACAGCATTTACAAAACCTTTTCCACAACATGGCAAGGGAGTTTCCACTTCTCAGCCTAACATGGGGGCAAAAGTCAACTATGCCTACCCTGGAAATGATGTTGTCATCAATATGGTGGAACCATGCCTCTCTGAGAGCTGTAATGTCATCACTATTGTACGAAGAGATAGAAATCATTCCTCAGCTAATGCAGTTACCAGATCACAAGCTCAGATGCATCTGAAAGGACAAACACCAAATTCATTTGATGTCCCTAAGATACCTTTCAATCTCACATCTGCTTCTAAACAGAAGGTTGCCTCGAAATCTTCCAATCCAAAGGATACCAGACCTACATCTTACAGCATTGTACAACAACTCCAGCATACCAATGCCAAAATCTCTATGTTTGAGTTACTTCGAATATCTCCAGCTCACCGAGATATCCTAGACAAAGCTTTGCTCAGCTCTAATGTTCCTGATGATCTAGATCTAGACAGGTTCCAGACTATGGTTGGTCATCTAACATCTCCACAATATATCTCCTTTTCAGAAGAGGATGACAACTCCCTAAGTCACCCACATAATCAGCCCTTGCACATAGAAGTCTTGATCCAGAACCGTCGAGTCAAACGTGTGTTGATAGATGGGGGCGCAGGCCTCAACATTTGTTCTTACAACTTAATCACACAGTTGGGATTCTCAGAGATGGCTATTGATCCTCGAAAGAAGATCACCATAAAAGCCTATGATGAACAAGAAAGAGCTTCTAAAGGCACCATTGTCTTGCCCATCCGGGTGGGTCCAGTCATCAAAGATACCACATGTCAGGTGCTCGATCTACCATTGGCTTACAATATCCTTCTAGGGAGACCCTGGATACATGAAATGCAGGCTATTCCTTCAACATACCATCAATGCTTGAAATTTCCCTATGAAGGAGTGGAGGTTACTATCCCAGCTGATCTGAGTACAACTTGCAATACATTGAAGGAAAGTGCCGATAAACTTGTTCCCAATAACAGAGAATCTTCCATCAAGCAACAAAATGTGGCTTCCACATCTAAGATGGATGACATTGCTAAAGAGATCAATATCAAAGAAAATGGGATGGGAGAATACACTATAGAGCCAGTCTTGTCTCTGACATCTCTCCCAATCTCACCTAAGTCATATGGCCAATCCTTGAAGCAGTCTAAATCAGAACCTAAGGAACCTATGGAAACATACAAAAGACATTTTGTGGTGGAGAAAGTATCTAAACAAGAATTTGAAGAGGATGAAGCTGTGCTGGCATGGCTATATAAAGAGGATTCTGAATCTAAAATTGTTCAACCTAGTGAATCTATAGCACCTACAGTCCCTTCTAATTCATATGGTCCAGGAAACAAATTGATAGCCAAGATGGGATATTCTGGTCAAGGACCTCTAGGAATTAGGGGAAAGGGTCTTGTGACCCCCATTTCACATATTGGTCAAGCAAAAAAAGATACTGGTGGCATAGGGTTTAAAAAGAAACCCTATCATCTTAGAGGTGGTTGTTCTCATGTCATAGAACAAATTGCACCAGGAGAACCCCTTCTTAAGAAAGAAGAAACAGAACCCTCTGATGATGATTCAGATAGCTCTGAGCTTATCCCCTATGAAAAATTGCCTAAAGAGATCAAAGATCTTCTTGATGATACAGATGATCCTATCAAAAGAATTAATGTAGTAGAAACACAAGAACCTACTGTAGCGCAAGAGATGGTTGTACCACAAGAACCAGCCAATCTCGAAGGCAATCAAACTGATCAAGAAGCAGGGGGTAGTTATTCTGACACTGATTCCCATGAATATGAATTCAAGTCAGAGACTGAGGGTAATCCTTCTTGGGGTATTCATCCTGATTTCACACACTTTCTAAGATTTCCTAGAGATTCTGAATCAGAAGATGAGTCAAATGATTATGAATGGGGTGCCATTCCAGAAGAAGATGAGCTTATAACAGAGAAATCTATTGATGTTATTCACCAATATGTCTCTCAACCCAACGTAGGTCTAGAGTGAAACAATGAACTTAACGTGTCTGATCCACCTATGGCTGAAGAGGACTCCTATGATGATGTTGAGCCTATTCACGAATTGAACATTCTGAGCTGTAATATCACCTTTGAACTTGAGCGTCAGGTTAGGACCAATGATGACATATCCACATCCGTGAACACCATATCCCAAGCCTTTCCCACTTTGACTATCTGACGCCCTGATCTTATCGACCAAACTTCCACCAACCCAAACCATGGTATGTATACCTTCCCAAATGACTATGCCCTTGCCTGTTACCTCAATGCAGTTGAGCCTATGAGTACTTCCATCAGTGAACCGAGTGTCAGCATGACCGAGTCGGACATCAAATATCTTAGTCAGAAAAACAAGAGTAAAAAGAAAAAGAAAAAGAGTTCTGAGGGTGAAAACCACTTTGTGGCAGTCTCAGAACCGACAAAAGTAAAAAGAAAAGACGTATCTGAAGGTGAAAACCTCTCTGAGGCACCTAAGGATGAGATATTTGACGTCCTTCCAAGTCATTTACAGGATAGATCTCCAGTTCTGATTGAGCCAACTCAATCCATCAATTTGGGTACAACAGAGGAACCACAATTGGTACATGTAGCACAATCTCTATCAAACGAAGAAAAACAAAACTTCACTACCTTCTTATCAGAGAAAAAGATCAACTTTGCATGGAAATATTTAGATATGCCAGGATTGGATCCCAATCTCATTATGCACCATCTATCCATTGCTCCCGGAGTAAAACCAATCAAACAAAAATTGAGAAAGATGCATCCTCATGTCGCACTCTTAGTCAAAGCAGAACTAGAAAAACTCCTAAAAGCTAGATTCATCCATGTCATAGACTATGCTGAGTGGATTTCCAACATTGTAACTATTTCCAAACCAGATGGTTCAATCAGAGTATGCACGGACTTTAGAGATGTGAATAGAGCATGCCCTAAGGATGACTTTCCACTACCTAACATTGATATGATAGTGGACATGACTGCGGGCTATGAAATGTATTCCCTTATGGATGGTTTTTCTGGATACAACCAAATCAAAATTGCTCCAGAAGATCAAGAGAAAACAGCTTTCACATGTGCGTGGGGAACTTTCTGTTGGAATGTTATGCCATTCGGACTCAAAAATGCTGGAGCTACATATCAAAGAGCAATGACATCTATTTTTCATGATATGATGCATAGAACAATGGAGGATTACGTAGATGATACCTTGGCAAAATCCATGATTAGAACTGAACATCTAACAAACTTGAGCATGATCCTCGACAGAATGGAAAAATTTAGTCTTCGACTAAATCCTAAAAAGTGTGCTTTTGGAGTCACTTCTGGAAAGCTCCTAGGATACATCGTCTCCAAGAAAGGCATTGAAGTTGATCCAGCTAAGGTCAAGGCTATAATAGAGATGCAACCTCCCACAAATATTAGTCAAATGAGGACGTTGCAAGGCAGAGTTCAATCTATCAGAAGATTCATATCACAGCTAGCGGACATCTCACAGCCTTTTACAAAAACATTACATAAAGGTGTGACCTTTGCATGGAATGAAGAATGTGAGAACAACTTTAAACATATCAAGAAGTATCTATCAAATCCACCTATATTGATGCCTCCTATTCATGGGAAGCCATTAATATTATATGTCTCCGCAACAGATACATCACTGGGGGCATTGCTAGCACAGCATGATGAGAACAAGAAAGAAAGAGCCATCTACTATATCAGCCGAACTTTAGTGGCCTATGAGAAGAACTACTCAATGATAGAGAAGGCCTGTCTCGCTGTGATCTTTGCATCACAGAAATTGAGACACTACATGTTAGCTCATACTACTCATTTGGTAGCTAAAATTGATCCACTGAAATATCTCCAGGGCAAAGCTGCCCTCACAGGTAGACTAGCTAAATGGGTCATGCTCTTGAGCGAATTTGACATTGAATATGTTGAAAGAAAAGCTATCAAAGGACAGGTCATTGCTGATCAATTAGCTGAAGCACCACTGTTTGATGATACACCCATGCAAATGGAATTTCCCGATTCCTCTATCATGCACCTCTCTTCTAGAGCATGGCGATTATTCTTTGATGGCTCCTACACACAGAATGGATCCGGAGCAGGCATATTGTTCATCACTCCTCAAGGATACTCGATACCCAAAGCATTCAGATTAAAGTTTCCTTGCACAAACAATATTGCTGAATATGAGGCACTTCTCAATGGTATGAAAATGGCAATACAGTGGAGAGTTACAGAGATGCACATTCATGGAGACTCACAACTGGTCATCCACCAGGTCAATGATGTGTACCAAAACAAAGATGAAAAGCTCATTCCTTACAAGAGAATGGTCGATGATCTAAAGAAATACTTCATCTCTATCACATTTGAGCAAATACCCAGAATGGAGAATAAGGCTGCTGATGCAATGGCAACATTATCTACTCTTTTACAACAGCCTGAACATGAACTACGCTACGAGTTCCTAGTGGAAGCCCTATCCTATCCTGCATATGACTCCCCTGAAACCCGCATGATCTGCACTGTTGTAAGTTATGACTCATCTCGCTACAAAAATTTGTTCTCCTATCTCCACGACCAAATCATCCCTGAGTCCTTTAACCATTTTGAGAAATGAAACCTTATCCGATCCGCATCCCGATATGTCATCATTGGTAATGATCTGTACAAACGAGGTCTAGATGGTACACTGCTTAGATGTTTAGAATGAGAAGAGTCTCAATGTGCATTAGAGGAAGTCCATGAGGGTATATGTGGGTCACACTCGAACGGGTTAACGTTAGCTCGAAAACTTATTAGGGCTGGGTATTATTGGCCTGAAATGGAAAAAGAAGCTATTAAATTTGCTAAAAACTGTCAACAGTGTCAAGTACATGGCAACTTGATTCATGCTCCAGGGAGAGATCTGATTCCCTTTACTACACAATGGCCTTTTCAACAATGGGCATTTGATCTCATAGGTGCTATCCATCCGCACTCTTCTAATGGACATACCCATATAATCACAGCTATAGATTATTTTACAAAATGGGTAGAAGCAGTTCCTCTAACACAAGCAACGGGGAAACAGATCTCTATGTTCATCCTGAATTACATCATTTGCAGATATGGGATCCCTCACTCTATAATCACAGATAACGGGGGACAATTCAAAAACAAGGACCTAGATGACTTATGTGCCAAGTTCAAAATTACTCAACATTGGTCATCTATCTACTATCCTCAAGGGAACGGACAAGCTGAGGCTTCAAACAAAAATCTCCTGAAGATCTTGCACAGAACAGTGAATAAAACAGGAAGAGACTGGCATCTGATGATCAATCCAGCTCTCTGGGCATACAGAACTAGTATCAAAATGCCTATAGGGGCTACACCTTTCGCTTTAGTTTATGGGTCTGAAGCGGTACTGCCTATTGAGGTTGAAATCCCATCACTCAGAATCAAAATGCATGGACTTGTCACTGATGAAGACTACAGAGTGTTGAGGTTACAAGAACTTGAACTACTAGATGAGCGCAGACAAGCAGCGTATGATCATCTCAGAGTGTATCAGAAAAGAATGTCTAGAGGCTACAACAAGAAAGTCAGACATAGAGAATTTCAGGTTGGCGATCTAGTGTTGAGAGAAAATCCTAAAAATCAATCACATCGAGAACGCAAGGGGAAGTTCGAACCCAATTGGTTGGGTCCCTTTGTAATCACTGCTACTTTTGGCTCTGGTGCCTATCAACTCTCAACCACTGAAGGAGAACAGCTCCGAGAACCAATCAACGTTCTCCATCTAAAGAAATTCTATGCCTAAGGCATTCAATGCTTGGTAAATGTCCTGAAAAAAATCTTAAAAATCGGAAAAAGTCCTGAAAAAATGAACATCTTGGTGAAAACCTAGCAATAGGCGCCTTGATGATTCACAAAAAAAATTAGAAAAATATCAAAAATACAAAAAAATGAAAAAAGAAAAAAAAAAAAGTGCCTTGGTGAAAACCTGGAAACAGGCACCTCGGTAGAAAAAATAGAATCTCTACCAAGATGGTGAAAACTCGGCAAACGGGCACCACTTGTTCCAAAATGCTCCATCTATCAGCACAATCTTGGTCTTTCCCAGCTTTCAGTCTTGCTTTAGTTTGTACATATCTCCCGGTTTGTTTCTGCATATCCTAGTTTCAATAAGTCGATCTGTACACCAATCAGCTCAAGCGTCTGTATCCTATCAATGTTCAAACTTGGGGGCAATCAATGTCATATCCTATGGCCTCCAATGTATCTTAGACGTGTCATATCCACTCAGAGTCCTTTGAAGCTTCAAGTTGAGTCAGTCAGTCAGTCTCATCTCCAGAAAGGATTTTGCATCAACAACAATTAAACATCAAAACTCAACTGAAAACAATCTGTGCTTTTCATGCTTTTATCTCCTTGTAGGCTTACTGATTCACATTGAGATTTTTGCATATTGTGTCCCTTCAAGCTCTTCAATGATGTCCTTTACAGGATTTAGAGAGTGATGACTGGGGGCATAATCTTTTCTTTGTCTTCTGCTTGTATGTGAAAATCTAACAACTTTGGAAATTTTGGATTGAAATGGTGTCCGACTGTAAGAGCCTCTATCTCGAATTGGATGGCCATGCGTACCTCGACCATTGATACCCAAAAAAAAATTTCAAGGCAGTTTGATCTAACTATTGTCTTTTTGAGTGAGTTCTTCCTCCTACTGTGAAACACGCTCTTGCCTAAGGAGGTGAACGATAAAGGGTCACTACGGGTAATTCACACTGGATTTAGAATGATCTTTTGGTTGTTTGATGTGTATGTTAAATGCAAGGCGTATTCAGGTCATCATGACGTTTATGTTTTGATGCTTATACAAATTGCTATATCAAAATGGACATGATATTCAGGTCACCCTGGCATTTGTGCCTTGATGCTTATATCTAATCCGACATTCAACAAATAAAATCGATATTCATATGTCTATGGTTTCATGGCTAGTGGGCATTGTATTGATTTATCCGGTTACCTAAAAGTTCAATGATGATAACAAATCGACACATGATCAGTGACTAGGTCCTAGGTCTTAGGTTGCATTTCATTTTGCATGTCTCATTGCATTTTGCATGTTTACATGATCTCACAATGATTAAACGAACTTCAATGCTTAAATGATTCTTCAAATCGCATCTTCAAGTCTAACAAGAGCTGAATCTCACACGAAGGTTCCTCCAATGAAAGAGCAAGTAGAATCCTTTTTTCGGGATCAAAATTCAAATCTGAGATCATTCATATTATTAACTACTTGCATATTCGACCTTCAATCATCATAGAAATCTAGTATTCAACTTAACTGATTATCTTACATCAAACTATCAAAATTTCAACTTGGTCAACCATGGTCAACTCATGGTCAAACCTAGTCAAACTTGGTCTTTTGGGACCTTCCAACGATGCAGAATGTGTTCTCGGATGTAAATAACCACTTCTCAAATCAATTAACATGCTTCTAAACTATCAACACTGACTTTTCTTGTCAGATTTCAATTTTAATCCCGAAGGGGGCATGGTATTGCACATCATTCAAAGTCTGTAAATCAAATTCTATCGATCAAGTCTATCAATATCTTTCATCAGTGATCAAGACAAACAATCACGTCTAGTTACTGATTCATCAAAAGTCCTCATCGCTCGGGGCAAATCTATCATCACTTGGGGCATATCAGATTCATCGATCCATATCAATCTGGTATTCTCTTAATCTTGTAATCTGTATCAGTTTTTGCAACCATCAGATCATAGTGTTATTTCCTTGGTTCTTCGGCAACTAAAGGATTCAGATGTGATACCTGCTAGTTCTGCTAAGACAATCGAGTCTAGAACGGGTCACTCACTTCTTATCAATCCTAAGGTTCAGAATCAGGCATTTTGACACTTTTTCGCAATCATAGGTTCATTTGCTTCTACAGTGAACATTATCTTTGGTCATTTAGGACCTATTATCTCCATATCAATTCAATATCAATTAGCTTCTATCTCATATCAATTATCAATTTCAAACATCAGTTTCATATCTCTATCAAACACAGACTATCTTTGAACCATTGCGCTTCGCACAGTAATTCAAAGAGGGGCAAAATGTAATACCCAAAAAATGGGCTATAAGTTCATTAACCTCCTACATCGACAAATCGAACAAAATCGACATCAAAGTCCTAACCTAAGGCACATCTAACATCATCGAATCATAATTGATTATCTTAAATTTTGCATCGGGGAATATTCCTAGTAATATTCCTAATTATCTTAATAATCTTTAATTTAATGATTATTTGGCGATAAATCACATTTATCCTAAGTTTGATTAATTGAATATTTTCATATTTAATTAATTAGATTTAATATTTGTCACTTAATTGTGTAATTAAATTTAATTCAAAATATTATTAATTGTATTATTTAATTTTGACAATAAATCAAAATTCCTATCTTTAATTGATTAAATTCTTATTTAATTAATTAAAGAATGTTGTCATTATTTAATAATATAATTTTTAATAAAAGTTTGGTAAGATATTTAATTAACCCATAAATTAATTATTTATTTTCAAAAATCAGTTGAGTTGAGGATAAATCACTTTATTTATTTATTTAATTCTTAATTATTATGCATATTCAAAAGAAACAGTTAAACTCCAAATCAGAAAATCAATGCAAGTTATTAACTTTTTGGAACTCAACATCCTTTTGGAGTTCAAAAAGCTGATCTAAACTCTAATTTGAGTTAAAAAGCTATTTTTGCATGATTTTGAGAATTAACTATCTTTTATGATCAGATACTCAAAAATCAAGATGAGTTAATTTGAGTGATTTATGGCTTTTATCCATGCACCTCCAAAGCCCTAGATTTCTATAAATTAAGGCTTTAGCTCTTCACAAATCATCTCATATTTTGCACAATCACGCTGGAGAATTGGAATTGAAGAATCAAAGCTCTAGCGAATCGACATTTTTGTGAGATCAATCTTATTTTTGCATTCATATTTCATATCATTGTTAGATTAGCATAGCATATCAGTTTTCAATAGCATTCATATCATATCAATTTTTATCATTCTTATTGCATAGAAAATATCAAAAATATAGATTAATTGCATTTATTCCATATCTAGAATTGCATTCAAATCCTTGATTTAGGTGTCGTCTAGGTCACTGATCTCGATAATAATCTGAGAACATTAATCTCGCACCTATTAGAAGGCAGTAAATCGCTTGGTTAGATAGCTTTCAATTTTGCACGATTTTGATTATCACTAACCTCTAATGTTTTACTGAGTGTTGTGTTTACAGATCAGGTACAATTTTCACACACACACAAGGTATATCAAATGGATGTCAAGTTTGCATTTTTGAATGGTATACTAGAAGAAAAAGTTTACATAGAACAACCAGAAGGTTTTATTGATCCAAACAGAAGACACATGGTGTGCAAACTGAACAAAGCATTATATGGATTGAAGCAAGCACCTAGAGCATGGTATGAGAGGTTGCACAACTACTTGATACAAATTGGATTTTCAAGAACAAATGACACAAACAATTTGTACATAAAGGATGAAGAAGGTAAAAGTATTTTGTTGGCAAAAATTTTTGTTGATGACATTATTTTTGGTGGACAAGATGCATTATGTAAAAGTTTCTCAAATGAAATGCAAACTGAATTTGAAATGAGTATGTTTGGTAAGATCAAATTATTTGTTGGTTTACAAGTATATCAGAGGAAGAATGGAATTTTCATTACACAGTCTAAGTATGTTAATGAAATACTGAAAAATTTTGGGATGGAAGATGCTAAACTAGTGGGAACTCCCATGGTTACTAGACAAAAGTTATCTAAGAATGATGATGCTGCAGAAGTGAATCAGACTCTATACAGATCTATGATTGGAAAATTGTAGTATGTTGTACATAGAAAACCAGATATTTCATTAGTCGTTGGGATTGTGGCAAGATTCTCTGCCAATCCTAAGGAAACACATATGATGGCCGTGAAAAGAATTATGAGATACTTGAAAGGAACTGCTGACTATGGTCTATATTATAAGAAGGATGACAAATTTGAACTCCGAGTTTATACAGATGCTGATTGGGCAGGAAATGTAGATGACATAAAGAGTACAAGTGGTGGAGCTTTCTTTCTTGGACAGAGATTAGTCTCCTAGATGAGCAAGAAATAAAATTGCATTTCCCAATCTACTGCCGAGGCCGAGTATGTTGCTGCTGCAGTAAACTGTTCAAACTTGGTATGGATAAAACAATTGTTGATAGGCATGAAAGAAGAAATCACTGAACCTGTTGTTATTTTCTGTGACAACACAAGTGCTATCAATATTTATAAGAATCCAATGATGCACACTAAGACCAAACACATTGCAATCAAGTATCACTACTTGAGAGAATTAGTACAAGACAAAGAAGTCTGAATGGAATATGTGAATACAAAAGAACAATTAGCAGACATATTCACTAAAGCTTTATCCAGAGAAGCTCATGAGTATTTGAGAAGTCAATTAGGGGTTCTTCTCCTAACTAAGGCTGCCTAGACAAGCTAGGAGCACTGCATCAAATATGCTACAATAGAACATTTGACAAATTGATGCAGAAGATTGTCACACTTTAGGGCTGGCCTAGAGTTGTGAAGAGAAGCAAAGACAAGGAATCAGTCATAAGCAAGATGATAGAGGGAGAAACACTAAGCTGCACAGATATTATCTACATCTGATGGATGTATGTTTTAGTTGCTGCTTTGACATTTTTGTCAAAGAGGGAGAATGTACTGATATGATAACACATGAGATATGATAACACGTGATACTGAAAAGAAAGAGTTGATGAGCTGATGGAACTAAAAGGAAAGAGAGTTGATGAACTAAAGAAACTGAAGATAAGGATGATGAACTGAAATGAAGGATCAGGATACAGGGAGATCTGAATTCTAACGGTCACAGAAGTGAAGCTTACAGGATTCTGAATCAGAATGAAGCTAAGGATATTATAAATAATTTTCTGATTGACAAATAAGACTTTGGATTGGTTGGTAATCCATGTGTTATTTAGGTGATATCATATGGTGTTGCCATCAATGCCAAAGAGGGAGATTGTTGGAAACTGAATTGAAACAATTTTTGTATTGTCATTGATGTCAAACCTTAATTGGTAAGACTGTTGCTACTTAGGAAAGTACCATATCTTTTTGAGTATTGCTAAGGGGCTAAGCAAGGTTGGTAACAATAGCACCTAAGGAAAGGTTGAGTTATCTTGATACTACAAAGTGTACTTGACTATGTTGCACTATGATGAGATAATGTATTGTTTATCTTAGTAAGACTGAAGACTAAACTGGTAGGCTTAACCGAGCAAAGAATGAAAAAATCATGTTTAAGCCGAGTGATGTTAGTGTCGACCGAAATAGTAGATGCTGAGCAAAATTATAGTGTCAACCGAGCATCAGTAAATTGCCGAGGAAGACAGTGTAAGCTGAGGAAACAGTTTTAGTATCGACCAAGCGTTCTACATGAAGACCGAGTGGACAATCACAGTATTGACTGAGCATCAACTATTTTATATTTGAAGAGAATTTAATTTTGGAGCCGACATTGTTGAATTCTTGGATTATGTAAAATGTGTTGACTTTATTTATTGATTGTTTGGAAGCATTAAATGCATTGTAAAATATTTTATTGTAAATCTTTAAGAGATTTGAGATTATTCTAGAAAAGGAGTCTAAGAACATGAAGCGGGTAGATTCAATGAACTGACCTAACCCTAAGATCTACGAAGGAGATTGAGCGGCAAAAGATGAGTTAACCTAATTGAGGAAAATATAAGGGAACCTGAACATTTTGATATGTATGCCCATGGAGAAAAGAGAATGCTACAAGAAAAAAGTTTTATTGACTGAATAAGCAGAAAAGGCCGAAGGAGAAGTGTGGTGATTGCTTGAAGAAAAGTTTCGAGCAGATCAAAGATGGAAATGGAAAAGTTTCAAAGTCAGTAAACCAGCATTAGTGTACGAAATCGGATCTGATATTTGCAAAGTGAGTTGTATATTTTTTAGATAATACTGCTACTACTTTCTAACCATTGTAACAGTCAAAATCCTTTTAACAGAGGTTGACCTAATAGTCATATGTTAAATCCTTTGAACAAGGTTGCATTCTAATGGAGTGTATGTAAGTCCTATGACTAGGCTCACTTTTAATAGGGTGATTGAAATCCTTTAACCGGGTCACATTTGACAGTGTGTATTGTAACCTTTGATAGGGTTGGCTTTTTACCGAGCTCACTTCAGAAGAGTGAAAATAATAGTAGCATGTTACAAAGTGGTTTTTCCCAAATTGGGTTTCCACTATAAATCCTGGTGTTTATACTTGTGTGAATGTTTAAATCTGAACATTACTATGTTTTGCAAGTTAAGTTACAACTAGGTAGTGAACTGCATTGTGAGATGTTTCTATTATTTAATCAGTGATGATCAAGTTTGTTTTGGTTTTGGATCCGATTTAAGGATAAGTTTTTGAGATTGTTTTATACATCAGGACCTGAGAACAACTGATTCACCCCCCCTCTTTGTTGTTCTAAATCATATTAACACTTTGTTGTGGCGCAGGTGTTTTTTTAAGGATTTATCATTTTTTACTAGATTTACTAGTTTAAATTATAATGCATCAATTTTTGTTCCTCCCTAAGTTGCACTTAAGGGGTGGTATTGGTGTGAATAAAGTGTTGCACCTAGTAAAAGTCTTGTACCTAGTTAGTTCTAAGTGGGGAGTTATTCACATGACTTAAGTTTACTTAGGTCCTAGGTGTCATTATAGAAGTCTTAGATATCTAGATAAGATCCTATCCTATCATATCTTTTATCAATATTAGTTACGTAGGTAAATTCATAATTGTTTTATTTTTAAGTCTCATGTCATAAGATTAAGATTCTCTCCTTGTCTAGTTAAGAAATTCATCTCTTGTATATTGTATCATATTGTATTCTTGATTTGATGGAATATCATTATTTCTTCTCCCTTATATTGTGGAGGTTAGTTAGTGTTATAGATTGAACAACTTGGATGATTATGATTATTTCTATAGGAAATACTTTAAAGGTCTTTTCAATCATAAATCTATGTAGGATGCTTGTGCATCATGCAAGACACTATCATTTAGAAAAATTAGATTAAAAAATCTAAGATGAGGCTAATTATGCTAGACATATGATATTTCAATATCATTAAGTTATGATAAATATTTTTTTATAATTTTCACACTAAAGTAGAGATATTGTGTAGTGTGAAACTGTAGGAGTATACAAATTTTTGTACTACATTTTGCACCCACTTTATTAGGAATATACAAAATGTTGAATCATGCTAAAGAATAAAACAACACAACTTTAATAATTATTGAGGATACTATAGATGATGCAAAATCTTCAAACCTCATGGATATGTCCCTGGAGATAAGATCTATAAAAACAACTAAAATGTCCTATATAATAATCTAGCATGTTATGATGAAAACTGATTTTACCTTAAACATGTTAGGAATAAATAATTTTCTATAAGGATTTAGATAAATGCGTAAACATGATAAAAAGATTGATAACAACTTTTCTAATAAAATAATTTTATAAGTATGGCTAGCAAGTTATGTTATACTAGACAATACAACAAGTTCAATAAATCATGATCACAACAAGTTGAACTACAAGACAATCATTGAAAAGATAAAACACATGAGAGTATATAGTCTAACACATTTCTCTATGTTAGGTGGCCCATACGTCATATTGGTATGATGATTTAAGATTTTCTATGTTAGATATATAAAATAAAAAATGATAATGTATTACGATAGCCCCACTTAAAATAATTTCATGACTCAAGGTCTGCAAGTTATTTTAAGGAGAAGAAATAAAAACATGAAGTGATGCAAAAATTGTAGAGTAGGATGTCATAGTATGAAACACAATAAATAAATGTACTCATAAAATGCCACCATGCAACATGAGGGATTCCACATAGAAACTACATCACTTGCGAAAAAAAGAAGTGATCTAAAGATTGGGGTTTGTATGATTCAATAATAAATTATATACATATAGTTATGATTAAGAACTAACAACTCTCCCCAAATATAGTGGAACAACAAGTACAAAGGAAGAAGATTTGCATGAAAGCAATTTTTTTTGTCAACATGGAAGGTACCTAAATGTCTCAACACTTTGCATTGTTCTTGAAAGAAAAATGAAAATAGTAATACAACACAAAGAAGAATGATGATACATATAGAAGAATGAAGAACAATCCATCTCCTTTTTATCCATGCAACTATGTAAGGGTATCATGGGTCCTTTTAAGGAAATTAACAAACATTTACATATAAGCCCAAGGGAAGACAAACAATCAAAATAATTTTTTGTCCTAAAGATAAGGAGGATGCCACTCTAGGGAAACTCCTTGAATGAGTCAGATCACCCTTCAAATGTTTATTGGTAGGAGGGAAGGTCAAGCTTCCAAAGGTACTATAGCCAAACTAGTACTAAGTGTATCACTTGTAACAAAATCCAAAGATGTAGGTACAAGTATATCATCATCTTGGACATATTGTGAGGGGTGATTATCAACGATCTATTGAAGATCATATACAATATAGAAATATCATTAAGTGACTCAAGAAAATTCTCCTTGTGAGGAGAATCATTTGAATACAATGCATTATGAGAAATCGGAGGAGCATTACTTCTATATGCTGGAATAGGAGTAGTGATCAAAATAACATAAGTTGAGAGAGAAGAAGTGAAGACTTTTTATGTGACAAGTCGAAATGAAGAAATATTATAGTAGATGAAGAGGGTGGATTACACTTTAGCTTGAAAAATAATGGAACTAGGCCATTCTCAAACTTGTGCTTAGGTGGTTGATGATGAATGCTAACATCAATAGTGGTGGTTTTGAGGATTTCGAGAAATCCTTTTTTATGAGTGTCTTAAGAAGTGAAATGTGTGGAAAGAGTAATACTCTAGCTATGCAATTTGTGTTCAATATATCTAGGGGATAAATGAACAAAAAAATGCTAGGAAGTGCAAAAACCAATGGAGAATCCATTAACAATGTGATGAATACTTGTACCCTTTTGGGGTAAATTTCATCAAGATCACTAAATGGAACCAAATATGGAGCAAGAAATGATTAAAGTAATGGTAAAGAAGAAGTAGAAGGAGACTTGGATATGAACAAGTCTAAAGTTGGTTACATAGGTGGAGAATGTTCATCCTCAAACACCTTCAAAGTAGAATTTTTGTGGGCTAATGCATACCTATGATGCTCACTCTCATGTGCAAGTTTGGTTTGGTACATGTTGGAAGCCAAATCAAGTGTTTTAGATGATGCAAGAACATCATATTCCATAGTTGGAACTATTTCCATCTCTAAAGCAAGTGGAGGAGCAGGTTCTACAAGTGGAGAAGAAGGTACCTAAGGTGTATGTGGTCTATATTTCATCATGGACATTTTCCTCAATTTTCCTTATGGATAATGGGAGGAATAGGAGGAACCATTGGAGGATGAGATACAAATGGTGCACTTGAGGATCCATTGCCAAAAAATGCTTCACTTTTCCCAATAAAATTGGTCTAGGCACTGTAGTAGCTATGGGTGGACAAAAAACTTAAGGAGAATATTTAGACAACACAAGTTCTTTTCCTTTTTTGTTATGAGAACTAATGAACTCATTGTAGGTTGCAAAATATTGAGGGGGAATTGTGGTTTACCCAAGGGAACATGCTTATCTCTAGCTCTTGAAGATGAAATAATATAAATAGAGGCATGTTGCAATGATTAAGTAGGGGGTAGGGATGCAACCACAAAAGGTGATGAAGAAGGGATATCGTAGGACACCAAGCAACTTGCTTAAATTTAGAATACACTTAAATAACAAATCACTGTGAGGTTGCAAGGGTCCTAGTGTAACATGCAAAAAATAATCTAAAGAAAACTGCCATAAGACATAAGTGGTATGATTCTAGCATCCTAGATAGTGTGTGAAATGCCATCATGAGAAAATTTAAAGCACTTCTAGACAATGAAAGCAACCACATTTATGGAAACTAGCCATGAAATGTTTGGTTTCACTCTAAAGAGGTTAGGTTTGGGGATCACAACAAATGTGGATTCTACCAACTTAGGTCCAACATGGACTGAGAAAGTGTTAGAACCCCTTTGAGATAAAGAGAAACTGTCATTTGTACAAATGTTCACAAAATAGTGATTATGTTTGTCTTTATAATCCCTTTGATGAATATAATTTCCTTCATAATGATATTGACCCTACTTGTAGGATCAATTAGAACACCATTGATGGTATTCTTCTTAATCTGAGCAAGAATATATAAATGTCCATAATTTTTATCTTAGGGTAGATCATTAGAAATGAATGTTATATCAAGAATATTGAAGACACAAAAAAGATACAACATTTCAAGGTACAATGCCTAAAGTAAAAGGTACCAATTGCCACAAGATCATATGATTGTACTTCATTCTTTAAGCCTTAAGTTCATTTCCATAATTTGGCAAAAAATATTCAATATTTAGGATATGAAGAGATTTTTTTCCAAGCCTCCCAGACTTAAGACCTTTTGAATCATAGGTTCCACTTTTGTAGTGGAAATTGAAACTAAAATTTAATGATCTAGGTGGACTTATGAATAATGGTCCATATTGTATTACCAAGAGCATTTTGATGGCTTATAATAACTACTATAACACTTCCATGAACTATATTATGCTAGAGCACTTTCCAACTACTTTCTATAACTTTAGGAATACCCATTTATAATAAGACAATGTTTTACAAACTCCAACATTGGTATAGACCACTCTACACAAGATCAAACTTAGTTGTAACCATACTTCCACCAAATATTTTTTATGATATTTATAATAGCTTCAATAATGTCCAACACACCTCCAAGCTAAATTACAAAAGCTAATTCCTACCCCTTGTTACCGTACAATTTTGAGCATTACACTTCTATCTAAAATATTATAATACTATGATAAACTAAGTGGCAACGTTGAGGCTCATTTATGTTAGAACATCCACTAACACATAACACACCTACTAATCGCAACACAATCATCAAAGGATTGCGAGTCATTCATGAAAATGGTTTAACTTTTATAACAACTCTCAACCCCAAAACATAATCTATATATACATATATAACATTAACTTAGTAGGTAGGTAGATACCGATAATTATATTAGAAGACTATAATCATAAATTTTTTTGAGAGAGTGCCATGTACAAGGTTAATAAAAACACATTTACTAAGTTTCATATATTCCTCTCTTTGCACCACTTTTCTAACAATATTCCACACACATAATTTCATCTAGAGAGTTGTCTACTAGGTTTCCCCTGAGAATCAAATTAATACCCTTTACCAATAGCATCCAAACATCTTGGCATTGGTAAAGGCATTCATAGGGTTGACCATGATATGGGAGGAATGAATTAGTGATAGCATCCATAAGTAGACAACCAAATTAGTGATAGCATCCCCTTGAGAAACCAACTACTTATGGAGGCTATCACTAATACAATACCCAAATCAATGAATATATTTCCTTCTAAATGATGCTAATGATGTGAAACATCCAAATTTTGAATGGTTATGCCTTTGCCATCAACTTGCTCAATAAGATAAGAATTTCGGTAAAATTTCTTTACCATCTTCACAACCTTCATGCAACTAAAAATAATTCAAAATGTCAATATGATCTCTATGCCATTGCACAATCAACTCTAACAATGTGGGGATGGATTCTAAGGAAGCTAGCAACATGATTTGCAATATGTCATGATCAAATAATTCAACCATCAAGTGTTCCATTGAACTTTTCCATCCGATTATAGAAGTGCTTGCCATAATTGTCCCTAAAAAATAATAAACTATAACCAACTCCCACTTGAACAAGGAGTAATACCATGGTGCAAGGAAGGCTTTCCCTCTTTATTACTAGACCAGACTTTGATACAAAATGAAAGAAAATGCATGCTATTACTATCAAAATCATTAACAAATTTTGGCACCAAATGGATATCAAATGTAAGAAATATAAACCATTTCTTACATTACCCATAAAAGAAAATAATTTCAAGCTTAGAAGGAACAATGTCACAATGCTATCACTAATCTATAAATTCTAACAACATTTTGGGATAAACCGCATATAACAAGAATGAATGAAAAAATAACCACACAAAAGAAAAAGAGACACCAATGTACCCTAAGAAAACTTATATAGAAAATAACCAATTTCCAAAGCACTAAAACCAATGTATCTCCAAAATAAAAATAATTACAATAGAGTATTGGGCTTTAAGCCTTAACACAAAGATAAATACTCTCGATTAAGAAGAAACCATGCCTTTGTGACCTTATTTGTAACAATGCACTATCATTTTTGTTATCCCATGAGACCAATCCAAAAATAAATGAGCCAAACATCCCACTTCATGCTACTCATGATTTCCTCAACAAACAAACCAAGCTAAAATCTAAGCTTCAAACTCTACTCACAATAGTCATGTACAAGATGATGAATTGATGAATGAGTACATCCCAACCGACATATTTATAGGTAAGTGAGCAACAAACAAGAGAAAACCAACTAGATATTTCTCAGCCTCCATCATCACCATTACTTAATGCCTACTGAAAAATAATCAGTGCACAAATAATTAAAACTCAAACATTTCTATGGTGGCCCATTGCTCTCTCAAACTCAGCTGGATTGCACCATGTACCCCAAGCATTAAATGCTTTACAACATTGAAACATTTTACAATTAACTAAAAAAGAAAATGCATTCATCCAATCAGCTCAATTGGTCATGTGCTTACTAAATCCATAACCCCTCCACCATGTCACCTACATCAAATACATTTGCAATCTCAAATACTCACCTCCCCTAGAAACATATTGCCCAATTACCAAATATAAAATATTTAATATAGAAGGCATACAACACCTTTTCAATAAGCACTGATTTACATGGTCTAAACAGCCAAGCACTCAAACAAAACCAAAACCCATAGTTTGCAAACTCTGTGAGGTACTCTATAATTTTTTTGTCGGCCGAGTTTTCAAAAGTTTAACTCTCAAGTTCTACAGAGGCAGGAAAAATATGATTAAAATGTCAATGCGGATAAAGCACTGGTTAAGGTACGTTCTTCACTTGTTTTTTCCATAAAACCATGCATTTTCTTCAAGTTCGAGTCTGTGAACTATGCCAAAACCTTTCTTGAAACTGAAAATAAAACATTGTCCCTTCCTCAGTATTAGTATAAGTTTGTACTCGTGCAAATTATTATGGCGCAAGCCTAATTTTCAGATAATTTCATGTGGTATTGTCAATAACCTCTGGTATAACATTGTCCTTGTTTAAAACGATGGAAACGGTTCATATTTCTCACAAAAAAATTATCTTTTGACAATCTGAAGATTATTTTTTCCAGTGCGGCGATCAGCACATTCCCAAAGTTTCTTAACAACTCTAATAGTTGTTTGAGGGGTTTGTTTAACAAATCAAATGCAATTGCCAACTTTTCACTGCGGTGGCAGATAAATAATTCCTTTTCCTCCTCTTAGAAATCTTGAATGCGGAAAACACCCTGCTGCTTTCATCTCTCAAGCCAATTTCTCCAACCTTACATACTCTGCTGCTTTCATCTCTAAAGCCAATTTCTCCAACCATACATACCCTGCTGGTTTCATCTCTCAATCCAATTTCTCCAACCTTGCATAGGTTTCTTGTGTCTGTGGATGTTATCTATCTCCTACACAAAAAGCATGTACCATTTTATGGCCTTCAATCCAGCTACATCCAGGGATTTTTTTAATTCCTCTATCTTTCATCAACCTCCTTAACATTTGAACCTCACCCCACCTACCCACTTCTGCATATATGTTTGAGAGAAGAACATAAGTTGCAGGATTTTGAGGTTCCAAATCAAAAAGCAGCATTGCTGTAAATACTCCTAAGTTTATGTTCATATGCGATCTACAGGCACCAAGAAAACACATCCACACAACCACAATAGGTTTAACTGGCATTTTGATGATGAAGTTTAGTGTGTCCTCAAGATAGCCAGCACGGGCAAGAAGATCAACCATACATACATAATGATCTACTGTAGGAGTAATGCAATAGGAGTTACTCATGTTATTGAAGTGTGCACAGCCCTCGTCTACTAAACCAGCATGGCTGCATGCACATAGAACACAAGCAAAACTTACACTGTCAGGACGTGGTCCAGAGTGCTTCATTAATTCAAAGATTTTGAGAGCATCCTTGCAAAATCCATTTTGTGCATATCCTGCAATCATTGCATTCCATGAGATGATATCTCTTTGAGGCATTCTGTCGAAGAGTTCACGTGCCTTGTCTACGCTTCCACATTTTGCATACATGTCTACGAGAGCATTTCCAACTTTAACATCTGAGAAAAATCCCCCTGCCTCAATGCTCTGATGGATGTCCATGCCCTGTTCCAAAGCTCCCATTTTTGCACAAGCAGGGAGGATGGTGGCAAAGGTGGCGGAATTTGGATTTACACCTGTCATTTGCATTTGCTTGAAAGTTTCTAAAGCCTTCTCAACAAATCCATTTTGTGCATATCCTGCAATCATTGCAGTCCACGAGAATACATCTCTTTGGGGTATTCTGTCAAACAGTTCACATGCCTTGTCTATGCTTCCGCATTTTGCATACATGTCTACCAGTGCAGTAGCTACCATAACATCTGAAAGAAATCCACCTTCCATTATGCTTCTATGGATGTCCATACCCTGTTGCAAAGCTCCCATTTTGGCACAGGCAGCGAGGATGCTGGCGAAGGTTGTGGAATTTGGCTTTACACCTGCCAGTAGCATTTGCTTGAAAGTTTCTAAAGCCTTATTAAGAAATCCATTTTGTGCGCATCCTGCCATCATTGCCGTCCATAAGACCACATCTCTTTCAGGCATTCTGTCAAACAGTTCACGTGCCTGATCTATGCTTCCACATTTTGAGTACATGTCTACTAGGGCAGTTGCAACTACGTCTGACGAAATTCCTTTATCCTTTATGCTTTGATGGATGTCCATTCCCTCTTCCAAAGCTCCTATTTTGGCACAGGCTGGGATAATGCTGGCGAATGTTGTGGAATTTGGTATTAGCCCAGTCAATTGCATTTGCATGAAAGTTTCTAAAGCCTTGTCAGCAAATTCATTTTGTACATATCCTGCAATCATTGCATTCCATGAGATGACATCTCTTTGAGCCATTCTGTCAAATTGTTCACACGCCTTATCTATTCTTCCACATTTTGCGTACATGTCTACCAGGGCAGTTGCAACTACAACGTCTGACAAAATTTCTCTATCTTTAATATTTTGATGGATGTCTATACCCTGTTGCAAAGCTCCCAATTTGGCACACGCGGGGAGGATACTGGCATACGTTGTGGAATTTGGCTTTACACCTGCCAATTGCATTCGCTTGAAAGTTTCTAAGGCCTTTTCCACGAATCCATTTTGTACATATCCTGCAATCATTGCAGTCCATGAGATGACATCTCTTTGAGGCATTTTGTGAAACAGTTCACTTGCCTTGTCAATGCTTCCACATTTTACATACATGTCTATCAGGGCATTTCCAACTATAATATTTGATAAATATTCCCCTTCCTCTATTCTTTGATGGATGTCCATGCCCTGTTCCAAAAATCCCATTTTGGCACAGGCAGAGAGGATGCTCGCAAAGGTTGTCGAGTCTGGTTTTACACCTGCAAATTGCATTTGCCTGAATGTTTCTAAAGCCTTTTCTAAAAATCCATTTTGCGCATATCCAGCAATCATTGCAGTCCATGAAACCACATTTCTTTGAGGCATTTTGTCAAACACTTCACGTGCCTTGTCTATGCTTCCACGTTTGGCATACATGTCTACCAGAGCATTTCTAGCCACAATATCTGACAAAATTCCCCCTTCCATTATGCTTTGATGGATGTTCATACCCTGTTCCAGAACTCCCATTTTGGCACAGCCAGAGAGGATGCTGGCAAAGGTTTTCGAGTTAGGTTTTATACCTGCCAATTGCATTTGGTCCAAAGTTTCCAAAGCCTTATCAACAAATCCGTTTTGTACATATCCCGCAATCATTGCATTCCATGAGACGACATCTCTTTGAGGCATTCTGTCAAACAGCTCACATGCCTTATCTATGCTTCCACATTTTCCATACATGTCTACCAACGCTGTTGCTACTGTAACATCTGACAAAAATCCCCCTTCCCTTACGCTTTGATGGATATCCATACCCTGTTCCAGAGCTCCTAATTTGGCACAGGCAGGGAGAATGTTGACAAAGGTCGTAGAATTCGGCTTCACACCTGCCAATTGCATCTGTTTAAAAATCTCTAAAGCTCCATCAACATATCCATTTTGTGTGTATCCTGCAATGATTGCAGTCCATGAGATGACATCTCTTTGAGGCATTCTGTCAAACAATTCCCGCGCTTTATCCATTCTTCCACATTTTATATACATGTCTACCAGACAATTTCCAACCACAATATCTGACAAAAACCCTCCTTCCAGTATGCTTCGATGGACATCCATACCCTGTTCCAAAGCTCCCATTTGGGCACAGGCTGGAATCACTCTGGCAAATGTGAACTTGTTGGGTTGGAAACCTGTTTGTTGCATATGATGAAACAGTGTGACTGCCTCGTGAGGACACCCATATCTTCTGTATGCTGCGATGATCGTATTCCATGAGGCGCTGTCTCGATCTTTCATGTGGTTAAACACTTCACGGGCATCTACTAAATTTCCGCACTTGGCATACATGTTAATAAGCTTATTGTGAAAAGTTGTGCTTGTACCAAAGGCAGATTGCCTGTGAGCGATGAAATGGGAGGAATGACTGGACATTTTAGCCTTGTAAAAAGGGTGTTATTTTGAATGCAGGTTTGCAATAATTGGACATCTGCGCAGCAATCTTCAGGGGGTTTGTGTGTTGTAAGCAGAATGTGCAGCTTCTCCTTCAACCGGCCCTCTGTAAATGGGCAGTATGCTGTGAGATTGAGATGAGGAGGGGATGCCAATGGCATTTTGTGACAGTAAAATGTGCAACGTAATTCAGTCTAATGACATTACACCAATGACATTACCAGTGGGAAAGCCTGAGTTCTTCAATAACCAGATGAAAGAAGAGCATGCCATATTTATTGCAAGTGCATAAGCGTCACAGACAACTCAAACCATTGGAAGAGACCATTCCATGATAAAATGTTAAATGGATAGATTCAAGGTTTAAATCTGATGGTTGAACTTGATCTGTTGGGTAAGTATAATATAGCATATAATTTATTTCAGAAAAGAATTATTATAGATGAGATATAGATTTGACTATAGTTTTATATAATTTTAAAAGATTTGTTGAAGTAAAATGTAGTTTTTTCAATCTTTTAATTATATTTTATCATAAAATTGATTGATATGATTATATGATCATCAAATTTAGGTTTTATATACATTATCTTATATTTTTATATTTATAATTTAAATATGAAATTAAAATTGTATTTAAACTATTAATTATATGTATTCAATTTCATGAAATATAATGACTAACACATAAATTACTTATTGTCTTGTTAGCTAACCTTTATGTTGCCTACAATAATTTAGTATTAAATGGTTAATCAAGATAATTAAACTCTCTAACACCAAAGAGAAACAATGAAAGCATAAATCTTGAATCATTGATCTAAAGCATAATAAATAGTTGGCCCTTGCCAAAGAGAATATAATGAATATTAATTTGTAACTAAGGATATATGGTAGATTTTGAATAGAGGAGTGTAGGTTTTTTTTTTTGATAAAAAAAATTAATAATTACAAACCTATATGAAATAATTATGAAGATGCATTTGGGATTGATCTCGACTCTTCCTCTCTCTATCCATCTTTATATCTTTATCTCCTTGCCTCTATCTAGATCTCTTTACCTCCTTGCCTCTATCTAGATCTCTTTACGTCTTCTTTTATCTCTCTGTTTATCTCTCCCTGCATCTCTCACCATCGGTTCTATCTTTTTATTTGTTTCTATATCTCTATCACTTTCCATTTTTCTTTTTTCATCTTTATCTATCCATCTTGTCTTCTTGACCAAATTATGTGCTACCCTAAGTGAGGTTCCTCATGGACACATGACATATATTTTGATTATCAGTATGAAATAACTCATCAAAAGTAAATATTTGTTTTCTCTTTATATCTATTATCTCTCTCTTCTATGTCTTTATCTATTTCCCACCTCTTTGCCCCTCTCTATATATATTTATCTTTGTCTCTTTTACATCCTATCTTTCTCTCTATCTTACTTTGCCTTGCCTTGTCCCTCTATATCTTGCTTTTCAAATTTTTCTACATCTATTTATCTCTATCCCTTCTCTCTCATTAGATCTCTTTTTTCCCATGTATCGTCTCCCTCTTTATCTCTCTTCCACTTGATCTCTTAATGAATCCTCTATACATCATACTTAATCTTTATCTATTTATCTCTCATTCTCAATGTATCCGTTATATCTTTCTTGATCTGTATACCTCTCTCTAGATCTCTGCCTCCCTCTTTATCTCTCTATTTCTTTGACTCTATCTTTCTGTATATTGCCATATTACTATCTCTACATCTCTTTTTCTTCTTTTTCTCTATCTTCCTCTCCATCTTGCTCACCCTCCATCCATTTCTCAATCTCTACCACTCCCCATATATCATAGGTCATTAACCTAATGAATTTATAGCTTGAGCATAGCTCTTCATAGACATATGCCATCTTAGATAATTTCTATGAAATAAGTGATAATATTTTATAATTCCTTTATGGTTCCCTTTATCTCTCTTAACACTATATCTATCTTTCTCTATGTCTCTTCATCTCTATCAATTATATCTCTATATATTTATAAATATCTCTATATGTCTGTCTATCTCCATCTCTCCTCCTACTTCACATTCTTTATCTCTCTATTCTCTATCCCTACCATTATGTCTTTTTACATTGAAAAAATAATCAAAATGCACAAAATAAAGCAATAACTATTACAAAATAAACTGAATTTTTAATGTTCTCGTGCAATGTTAGAATGTGGTTATTCGCATTAGAAATCTCGTGCAATGTTAGAATGCGATTACTTGCATTGGAAACATAATGATACTTGGCTCTTGGATTCATATTGAAATACTTTTTTGCTATTAAATATAATTGAAGGAGTACAAGATGAGAATCTTCTGATTCAGCTCATGCTAGTTCACTGTAAAAATTTCTTACCCTTTACAAGATGTGTTCATACTATATTCCTCCATTACATACATATATTATCCACATCATATAAAAAAAGATAATTGAGAGTACAAACATTTACATCGGGATGTATAAGCACTAATAATATTAGCATAAAAGTGAGTAACAGTTGAGGCTTTTTTGGAACATTCTTGTTCCCAATTTGCTTTTCCCAAGTAACCCAACCCAGATTTCCAATCATCCATACAAATTCCTCCCCTACCTAAATGTGGTCCAAATAGGGGTGAGTGAAAGCAACCACGGTCGTAATGGCTCCCTTCATCTAGTGATCATCTATGTGCTTCTCATTTTGAATCTCCCTTATGAAATTGTGCAAGGCTAACTCAAAGGGATCTTTTCTTCATCCTCCTTGGCCCATGTGAACCCATGGGATATTTACCGTTTGAATACTCTAATGGTGCCATCGTTATCTAGGTCCTCAAGTTTCCTTCTGGACATCTTCATCACTACAGTTACCTGTGTGGAGACATTAAACATAATGAGTCTCCACAAAGATTCAGTAAGTGTCCTTCTCTTATCATTAAAAATGTTATCATTCCTACATTATGATATAGTCCAAAGCATATTTGAGGACAAAATAGACCAAAAGAAATTGAAATCCTTTTTGAGGTGCTTACATAACCAAGAATAACATTTTGAGATGTGAATATTGCCATGAATGACTAGACAAAATAGTAACCGTACTTTCTTGGCAAATAAGTAATCAGAGAAAAGATGATTAATAGTTTCAGGCAGCTTAGAGAATGAACAGATGTTAAAATCCCCATTAGGCCTTTTAATAGGGAGCCTATGTAAAAGGAGACGCCATAGAAAGAACAATTTGTTAAGCATGGATAGATTTATATGGTTGCGAGGTTGAAGATCAAGGTTGGAGATTGGATGCGAAATTAATGATTTAGATCATGTTGTTTAGAGGTTACAAGATTTTGGGGGATAAAAAATATTATTTAATTTAAAACTTTTTTTGTTGGGAGATAGTTGTTAGAAGAGTGGTGGAGAATTAAATAAACATTAATTATTTATTCATTTAAGGTAGTTTTGTGTGGAGAATTTAAATAACTTAAATAAATAAATCATGTTGGAAAGGGAATAGGACTTACAAAAAAGGGTTTGTACTTAAGAAAAAAATAAGAATAAAGTCTCATTTACAAGTTTATTTGGTTTTATAAAATGATCAGTACTTGAGGATAAAAATTAAATTTATATAGTTGGACCCTCCTTGAGATGAAAATAGGGTTAGGATGACGCCGCTTTAAGAGGTTTTGAGAATAGAAATGAAGCACACAGGGTCTTAAAAAGACAAGGGAAAGGGAAAATGTAATTTGATATAGTGGATGTAACCTAGTGTTTGATATAACACCTAACATTAGATACCAAGGTGTAAATACTAGGGTAAGGTGTTGGTTTGTGGTAACTGTTTAGGCAAGTACTGTACACTCTCCATGTATCCTCACTAGGGTTTAGGGGTGACAACCCCTGAAAGTGAGGGTTTTGGGGCATAGCCCCCAAGAAGTGGGGGTTCGAGGGTGCAACCCTTGAGGAATTTTTTAGGGTTAGAGTTTATTTTGTGATTTGACCTTGTAAACCACCTAAAAAAAAGCTTGATAAATAAGTGGCTATATGGTGAGAAATTATTGGATTGTAATTTTCTCT
Organism: Chamaecyparis obtusa; assembly: GCA_027943335.1. NCBI lineage: Eukaryota > Viridiplantae > Streptophyta > Pinopsida > Cupressales > Cupressaceae > Chamaecyparis > Chamaecyparis obtusa. The sequence continues at coordinate 218,418 of BSBK01008686.1, forward strand.
TCACTAGATAATGAAATAAGGGAACGATTATTTCTCTAGTGGATGTAGTCCATATTGGGTGAACCATGTTAAATCTTTGTATTATTGTATTTTTGTCTTATCTTATTTTTATATTGTTTATTGCTCATATCTACTGAAACCCTAACAAGTAGTATTAGAGTGTTGTATTTTTCAATGATTTGGCAGGAAATATAAGATTTGAGTCAAAATAATGACAAAGGAAGGAATGCTTAAGGTTGATAAGTTAAATGGCCAAAAGTGTTAGTTATGTCCAAGATGCAAATGGAATATTATCTATATCAAAGGATCTTTTCTTATCATTGGGTGAAAAAGAAAATAAGTTGACGACTACTTTAGATGAACAATGAGAGGTTATTGATAGGAAGGCACTAGGAGCAATATGGCTATGCTTGACATTGTCAACGACTATCAATATAGCAAAAGAAACAACAACAGAGGGTCTAATGAAGGCATTAGATAAATTGTATGAGAAAGCCTCATCCTCAAATAAGGTGTTTCTTATAAACATTTATTTAATATGAAGATGCCAAAAGGTGGGTCTGTTAGTGATCATTTGAAAGAGTTTAACATAGTTACTAGTCAACTAAGTTATGTAAAAGTAAATTTTGACGACGAGGTTAGGGATCTCTTGATTTCATGCTCCTTTCCTGAAAGTTGGAATGACTTGGTCATGGATGTAAATAGCTCTATCTCTGGTTCAAATACTTTAGATTTTGATGATGTTTTTGGTGTTCTCCTTAGTGAGGAAATGTGATGGAAAATCATAAGTGAGACATTTGATAATGCATAATTTACTGTTGATAACATGGGACAATAGAGGGAAGGATGAAAGAGCCCAAGTAATCATGAGAAATCTAAAAAGGACAAATCCAAATCTAGGGTAAATGTGGAGTGTTGGCATTGTGGAAAGAAAGGACATCTAAAGAAATATTGTTGGTCTCGAAAGGGAAAACAAGGGGATGTGTTGGACTCCTATAATGATTTTAATAACTAGGCCTTAGAACCATAACTTAGGGATTGGACATCCATGCAAAGTAGTTATCTCATCATTATGAAAGCACATTTAAATTGTCAATTCGAGGATGTATACTTGAAATAGGTCTAAAAAGTATATGCACTATGAGATTCTATAAGCTATTATACCATTACAAAACAAAAAATATAACAATGTTGCATAGTAATGGCTATAGGAAACTATGTAATACACAACAATTTGTTATGTGTTCTACTTCTATAACTAGCAAAGATAAAAACTATCATAAGTGGACCTTTTTTAAGATAATCTAAACTTTGATATATGTCCTTAAAATATCATACATAAGTAACATGCTTCCATGAAAATGTAATCTACTGCTTCTATTAAAATTATTGCTATTGTTACAAATTTGCTTCTACAAAATTGTGACTCTCTAAAACTAATTAACAACTATCACTTGCTAGCTGATTTACTTGATAAGAATTTTAAATATATAGGCTTATTTACTCCCTAACAACTATCTAACATATGTCCCATCATTCTTTTAAATAAGGAAGAGACTTATTCTAAAATAATGACTAAGAAATAGAGTCCTATTACAACTTGTCTTCTTGACTAATTGGAAAAGAGTTTTTTTGGACTCTTTAATGAATAAGCTAATTTTTTGGAGATTTTTAAGTGTTCATAAATAGAATTCAAATCACGTCAAACCTCTTTTCAAGTTGTAACTCAAATTGCAATAAATAGAAGAAGTTTGACTAAGTCTGTTGATTTTCTATTGCTACTTTTTTTGTAGTCAACTTCAAACAAATAGTGCTCCTTCATTATTGAGAGTTATCTTGAACGCTTTTTCTAGGTTATTATCCTCCTTATCTTTCCAAATCATTTTTAAAATCTAGATTTTATTAAGAAAGGTGGAAGATATGATCATTTTACTAAAATTGGGTTTTTGTTGCCTTAAAACTCGCCTCTTTTTACTCAGTCAACTTCAGATGAGTACTTCTCATTAACTATTGTGATTTATATCAAAATCTTTTAACACATTTTTCTCCTCATTTCCATCTTTCCAAATAATTAAGAAAATTAGTATTTCATTAAGAATTGAGTGAGATATGCCCATTTTACTAAAACTAGTTTTTGATTTTTTTTGCATTTCTAGCAACTACTAAATATTGACAAGTGTCAACTTGCTTCTCCTTCTTTCTAGATGCATGAATGACTCAAATATCTGACAAACAATGTGTTAATCATCTCAAAAGATTTATTATTTAATAATAACCATTTATCATAATAAATCATCATAATTTAGCATTAACTAGCTACACATACAAATGTTAATCAATAAATCATTAATCATAGTTAATGCTTCATAAATCAAGGTAATGTATGGAAATGACTTGGAAAGATATTATACATATGAGGGAAAGTGTTATAAAAAATGATATAAACATTAAAAATTATAGGCTCATCATTTTGCCCAACTAAAATCCCGCTTGTCCTCAAGCAGGGGATAAATATTGGTAAGACATGAAATATTTTAGCTATAAATTTTCACAATATCATACATATTCCCTTTGTCATCTCTTCATAAGACATTCCATTTTTATTACTTGTCACTTTATCATTCTCATGTTTGCATCAATCACCATGAATATAGGAGGTAGTATAAATAATTATAGGCAAAATCATCCTCAAATGGTTTATGACAAGAGCACAAGGTATACATGTTCTCCCCAGCTAAAAAGTGATTTGTCCTCAAATGACAATGTATATATGAGGGTACAAAAATAAATGAGTTATGAAGCATACAATTACAAAAAGGATAATTGAAAAACATAGTGTAATGCATAGATAATCAATTACTAAAAATGATAAATATTATAAATAAATAGAAATCATAAATGTAGTACCATTTGTGTTGCTATGAGAAGCTTCAAACTTGGCAAATAATTGAAAGTAAAGGTCCCCTAATTGTTGAATATTCAGGTCCCTTTGGGAGTGTTGCATATTTAATATTAGTAGTTACATATGTCTTCATACTTGGTGAAATTTTCCTTTCTAATCACATAGTAGTTGTTGTAGTATGGTTGTTCATCCACATAGTAGTGGTTGTAGGATGACTGTCCAGTCACACAGTAGTGGTTGTAGGATGAATTTTTAGTCACACGACAATGGTTATAAATTGATTATTAAATCATACAACAATTATTTCATGCAACCTACAAATTTTATCCATCCAATGACTTATAATACAACTTTGGATCTCTATTTTCCATTAAACAAAATATGATTTGACCAACTAGACATCACCATTGAATAGATATTCTTAAAATCATGAAGACTCGACTACTTAACATAACTTTTTGACAATATATGCAAAGAATCCCTTCTAGAATAAGAGACTTGACTCACTTACACCCTTGAACTATGAGAAACAAATTAGTTGTGAGATCCTCCAAAATAGTCATTTAGACAAGAAGAACTAGGAAACAAGCTAGACTAGGCAACTACTAACTCTAAGACATTATGCAACAAAAATTATTGAATGAAAACCTACCCTAACCTATCCTAACCTATACTAACCATAACACAATAATTTCTCAAACAAAACCATTAAATGGTTCTTTTAAGTATCTTCCTCTTCTCAACAACTTCCAATGCTTCACATGTTTATGAGCAATTACAAATAGTTACAACATCAGTAGAAACTTAATGAAGATCAACAATACTTTTGGAAATACATTAACAAACTTACTTATTACTTCATGTTGACAATACATACTGATGTATTGAAGTGCATAAGTAATATGAAACATTTCTCCTTTAGGTGCAATTATATATTTAGCTTCATCTTCAATTGTAACTTCTTTCTTTGCTGCAAACATAACTTGTGATGATATATTTGCCTCCATATGAATGAGATGTCTGATAGGACACCCCTGTGAAAGAAACAATTTGAACTCTCCTTGTTGGCTTTGTGTAGATGGGTTGCTTCTTTATCCTCTTCTTGATTTCTAAAGATCACCTTGTGTGACTAATTTGATAGAAGTATATAAATTTTTGCACCATCTTCATGATGCTCATAGTTTTGTAATGCAAAATATGCTAGTTTAACATCTAAGATTAAGAAAAAATCCTTTAAATCATATCCCAAAACTAATCTTCTTCAATATATTATTTACTTTTCTGCATGAGAGGATTGATTTTCACCTTATTGTAGCTCTCCTCTTGAAGTAGGAGTTTTGTTTTGACATCACATTCATCTTGAGTAGCAACCTTGTGTATGGTGATTTCTTCATTTTGCAAAACAAGGCTGTTTTCATTTGCCTCCTCATAAATCAGAACCCTGTCATCAATATGTGAAAAAAATTCCTATATGATACCAGAGGAAATGTCTTCATTGATTTCCAAACTTGCTGCAAATGACATTCTCTCTTGGTTGTTATTCTTCAATGATCCAAGATCCATATTTTCCTATTGTTGGTGCTACTTTTGCAAACTTTTCTAATACTAAGTACTTTGAATGGAAACTATGATTCTAGAAAAATGATAAAGAGTTGTTATAAACTCATAGACTATCATAGCTTGACCCATCCTCAGAAATGACATAAAAAATGTTGGACTTCTATAATGGTTTTAATAATTAGGCCTTAGAACCATAACTTAGCGATTGGACATCCACACGAAGCAGTTATCTCATCATTATGAAGACACATTTAAATTATCAACCCGAGCACGCATGCTTGAAATAGGTCTGAAAAGTATATGCACTATGGTATTCTCTAAGCTATTATATCATTGCAAAACTAAAAATATAAAAATGTTGGAAATGAATCTAACTGCATAGTAATGGCTACAAGAAACTAAATAGTAATGGCTAGAGGAAACTATGTAATATAAAGCAGTTTGTTATGTGTTCTACTTCTATAACTGCCAAAGATAAAAACTATCATAAATGGACCTTTCTTAGATAATTTAAACTCTGATATATGTCATTAAATCATCATACACAAGTAACATGCTTGCATGAAAATATAATCTACTGCTTGTATTAAAATTACTGTTGTTGTTACAAATTTGTTTCTACAAAATGATGACTCTTTAAAACTAATTAACATCTACCACTTTTTACCTGATTTACTTGATTACAATTTTGAATATATAGGCTTATTGAATCCTGAACAACCATCTAACATGTGTCCCATTATTCCTTTAAATAAGGAAGAGACCTATTCTAAAATAATGACTAAGAAATAGAGTCCTATTACAGTCGTCTTGAGATTGGAAAAGAGTTTGTTTGGAATCTTTAATGACCAAGATTATTTTTCGAAGATTTTTTAGTGTTCATAAATAGAATTCAAATCACATCCAACCTCTTTTCAAATTTTAACTCAAATTGCGATAAATAGAAGAAGTTTGACTATGTCTGTTGATTTTCTATTGCCATCTTTTTTGCAGTCAACTTCAAAAGAATAGTGCTCCTTTATTATTGAGAGTTAGCTCGAACACTTTTACCAAGTTATGGTCCTTCTTTTTTTTTCAAATCATTTTGAAAATATGGATTTTATTAGTAAACATGGAAGATATGATCATTTTACTAAAATTGGGTTTCTGTTGCCTTAAAACTTGCCCGTTTTTACTCAGTCAACTTCAGATGACTGCTTCTCATTAACTATTCCGATTTAGATCAAACAAATTTAAAAAGTTTTTTTTCTCCTTTTTATCTTTCCAAATCATTAAGAAAATCTGGATTTCATTAAGAATTGAGTGAGATATGCCTATTTTACTGAAATTGGTTTTTGACTTTTTTTGCATTTCCAACAACTACTGAATATTGACAAGTTTTAAGTTGCTTCTCTTTCTTTTGAGCTACATGAATGACTCATATATCTCACAAACAACATGTTAATCATCTCAAAATACTTATTATTTAATAATAACCATTTATCATAATAAATCATCATAATTTAGCATTTGCTAGCTACACATATAAATGTTAATCAATAAATCATTAATCATAGTTAATGCTTCGTAAATTAAAGTAATGTATGTAAATGACTTGGAAAGATATTATAAATATGAGGGAGAGTATTATAGAAAATGATATAAACATGAAAATTATAGTCTCATCAGGATGGAAAACAAAAAATCAATAAGGAAGCAAATATAGTAGGTGATTTGTTACAAGATGCTTTGATTTTTTCTTTGGATAATCTAACTCCAAAATCTCTTAGAATCTAATAAATGTGTACACTCCAATTGTTAGATTCTCTAGGAAATCCTTATGGGAATCCCTTGTTACTACTTCTTGGGAAACCTTACCGACAGATAGATGATGCGGGGTGATTTAACTCCCCTTTATACCCCTTAGAGAAATTTGGAGGCACAAAGTACTTAAATGAAAGCATGATGGACCTGACCCATTTTCTTTCTACTACTAGGATGATTGACATTAAACTCCAGGGTTCACTCTTTACATTGTCTAATAAAAGGTAAGGTAAGGATCTTATCCAAGTGAGACTGGATAGATTTCTTCTTTCCTCTAATTGGACAAATTTAGCTGACTTCTCCCTTTTCTTCCAACCTAAGACTAGATCAAGTCATAATGCCCTTGTCTTGGATTGGGATTAAGGCAATAGAAAAGGGCCCTAACATTTTAGATTTTAGATTATGTGGATTAATCATCCTAATTTTCCAAGTCTGGTGGATAAATAGTGGAATACCCCTTGTATAGGATATCCTATGGTTCAAGACAACAAAAAACTCAAAATTATTAAAGAAGAGGTTAAAGGCTGGAATAAAAAATCCTTTAGAATTATCTTTAAAGGAAAGAAATAGGTGGCTATTGATCTTAAGGACATACAAAGTAGAATGGAGAGAGGAGAGAAAAATGAGACTATATGTCAAGAGGAGAGATCCCTAAGAGAAAGATGGATAAAACTAAACAAACAAAAGGAATTATTTTGGAAGCAAAAATCAAGAATACAATGGCTTATGAAAGGAGATAAAAACACTAATTATTTCATCAATCCACCCTCAAACATAGAAGTAGAAACAAAATCAAGAAGATACAACTACCAAAATGAAACTTCACTTATGAGGAAGAAGCAATAGATGATGTGGCACTAAGTTCCTTTGTTAACCCCTAAAATAATGTTAAAGCTATTTTCCAGACCCTGATGATATGCTTGATGTTATCCCCTTCTTGGTTACTAATGGGAAGATACTTTTGAAGAAGTTGAAGAGGTTGTTTTTTTCTTTTGGATCCTTTAAAGCTCCAAGGCTTGGTGCCTTTCCTCCTACCTTTTTCCAAGACTACTATGAAATTATTGGTGAGGACATCTACAATGCAACTCATGATTTCTTTAGGACTAGAAGATTGTCGAGGTAATTAAATTCTATCTTCTTTGTCCTGATCCCTAAAGTGGCTAAAGATAAAGCTATGACTAATTATAGACCCATCAAATATGGCTAATTATAGGCCCATCAACCTTTGTAACACCTTGTATAAAATATTTTCTAAAGTGATGGTGAATAAACTCAAGAAAGTCCTTGACAAGCTCATCTCTCAAAATTAGAACGGGTTTGTTAACTTGGAAGAAATATTTTAGATGCAATTATTATACCCATAAGATCATCCATTATATAGAGGCTAGAAAAAGAGTAGGTATGATACATAAACTTGACATATCTAAGGCTTACGATAGAGTTTATTGGGAGTTCCTCTTTGTTTCTCTAAAGAAGTATAGGTTTAAATGTAAATTGTTAACAATTATTATCGAATCATGTGTCACCTCCACTATGTATTTAGTTTTAATTAATGGATCCCCTAAGGGGTTCTTTTCTATGGGAAAAGACTTAAGACAAGGTGACCCCTTGTCCCCATACTTATTCATCACAGCTGTTGAAATTTTGGGATGCAACATCCAAAATAACAAATATTCAAGCAAGATGAAGGGTATAAAAGTTGCTTCCCAACTCCAACCTTTCTCCCACCAATAATTTATTGATGATATCATTTTTTTTGGTGAAGCTTGTACTTGTCAGAAGCTAGGAAATGGAAGTAAATTCTTGATAACAAAGCAAAGATCTTAGGACAACATATTAACTATCACAAAAGTAAACTCTATTTCTTTAATGTGAATGAAGCCCTTCACGTTAAGCTAAAGAATGTCATGGGTTGTAGTGTTGCTTCATTTCCTAACTCCTACTTGGGTCTACCTCTATCTACAAAATTTACTTCTTCAAATTATTGGAACAACCTCATCGAACGATTTTAGAAAAAAATTGTTGGATGGAAGGGGAGGTTGTTAAGTTAGGTAGGGAATATTCAAATCCTAAAAACTTGCCTCCAAAATATCCTTGTGTTTTTCCTTTCTCTTTTTAAAATCTCTGGATCAGAGGATGATAGTATAGAGAAGTTGAAAAATAAGTTATTATATAATAGAATAGAGGAAAAAGCTATAATAGCACTGGTTAAATGTGACAAGGTTTTCACCTCCAAGCATGTTGATGGCCTGACATAAAAAAGATAAGATATTTCAATATATCCCATATTGTTGAAGTAGGATGGATGCTCATTGAGAATAAAAAGGACTGGGTCAATATCATTAGAGCTAAATATCTTCAAAATAGACAATCTGAATCCTTCCTCTATGACCCTAATTCTACCTTTGGCTCACCCCTCTGGAGAAACATTCTCAAAGTTAAACAAATGTTAAGGATATGCAATAGGAAGACTATTAAAGATGGTAAAAGTACCAACTTCTAGGAGGATATGTAGAATCAAGGAAAACCATTTGTAGAGATTAATAACCTCAATCAAGTTAGAAGATGGCTTGTTAAAAAAAAAGATTAGTTAGAAAATATATTGCGTGGCATGGAGGTAAAGCAATGTGGAAAATTTTTAATTATCAATTACAAGAAAGTGAAGAAATACCTCCACAAGTCAACAAATGTATGCAAAGTGAATTAAACTCTATAATTCCTTTCTTACCTAACTATTCTCTCTTCTCTTAGTTGAACATAGATAAGTGGATCTGGAAACTTAACTCCTCTAGCTCCTTTTTGATGAAATCAACTTATTGGGCTTTGGAATTTGGGAAGACAACAACTAGATGTGGAAACTAATATAGATCCCTAACCTTATCCCCAAGTTTAATAGTTTCTAGTGGATCACTGCTCATGGAAAGATTATTACAATTGACAACCTTAATAGTAGAGGTTTCTCTATGGCAAACATATGTTCTCATTATGAATAAGATTATGAGAATATTGACCATCTTTGTTTTACAGTGCCCCCATGTTAAGGATGTGTGGAACCAATTGTTTTCCTTTTCTTAATGCTTGGTAGGTAATGCTTGAATCTCTAAGGTTATTTATCAATCAATGGAGTTTATGCCCCTTTAATCACTCTATAATCAGAAATATTTAGGCCCAAATTCCCCCTTCTCTCACTTGGAACATATGGAAAGAACAAAATAATAGAATCTTCAGGGATCAATCAAGAAATAGTGTTGTACTTATCTAGATCATTAAATAATAAGTAAGAAAAATATTAATGATTCTACCTATGGGAAAGGAAAAATAATTCCTAATCTTCAAGAGTTGAGGGTTAAACAGAATTGAGGTATACACCATGACCTTTTAAATATCACATGAACTTGTATAATGAGAAGAAAACTAACTAGGTGGATCCCCTCAGAGGAAGGATGTGCCAAATGTAATGTGGATGGTGTTGCCAAAGGTAATCTATGGACTTTAGCTGCGGGGGGAGTTATAAGAGATTGGAAAGGAAATTTTATTGAAGGATTTTTTTTAGAACCTTGGTGTTGGATCCAATAATAGGGATGAAGCTATTGCAGCTTGGCCTGGTATTAAATGCCTTAAGTATTAAGATCAAGCAATAATGAGAGGGGGTGAATCATTATTGTAGTACTTTTATTCCTTCTAAAACAATTCAAACTTACCATGCAATAACTAAAATAAGAAGAACACATACATAAATCAAACAACTCATAACACCATGATTTATTCTTGAGGAAACCCTTGTTAAGGAAAAACCTCAGTGGGGATGATACCCATAAATGATGCACTAAAAGTATTGTGTCCCTATTAAGAGACCTTACCCTATTAGGATCAAAATATTACATTAGTACAAGTCCATGTTAGAGGACATACCCTATTAGGGGTGAATACAAAATGGAGCTTACTCTCTTACAACAGACTCATTGTCCAGTATTACCAAAGTATCTTGTAACAACAAAAATGAACTAAAACAAAATATTCTATGCCAAATTAGTTCCATTAATATCTCACAACATCATCTACATTATTATTACATCCCAATGCATTCCCTTACACCTTCATAACATTCACATCTTAAAACATATATACTCGATCTCATAATCTTTCCAGTCAGCTTAAAAATACATCACCAAATGTGTCCAACACATAATTACATAGTTGATTATCATACATCCACAAAGATAGGGTAGGAATCAAACAAAATCCAAGGTAGCACCTCTTGATTCCACATGTTACTCTCTTAATCATCACAACCACTCATTTACCCTATTTTACTATTGTATTGTCTTCGCGTACCTAGACCATGCTGCAACTTTCTCTATTTAATCCAAAATACATGCAACCTTAACTAAAGGTTTATTACACCCCATAATATAGTCATCTAAGCTTGCATGACTTAATTCCTCATATACTGTGCTCGCAAGGAAAAATGGTACGATTGTACCCTGTCAACTATTTTCTGGACTTAGTCATTTTTTAGTGTGAACATCAAAAACTAAATTGTACTCCAAGAGATCATGTGAATAAGTAGTGTTTCCATAAATGACAACATCTTTGCAATACTCATCTTCCCACTTGCCAACAATATCCCCTTTTGGCATTGATGCCAACACTTTAGTGAAAAATGACTAAGTGTATGTCTATACATTAGTATACATTTTTCACCCTTATTACTCCCCCTTTGACATTAATGTCAAAGGTATACACAAAATCCAGCTATATATAATTTAAAAATGTAGAGCTTCTCACCAAAAATTCATACCATATTAAGTATATCTTGGAAAGAAGTTTCCAAGGTCTTTACATCTTTTGCCCATGTCTTCTCCAATATCTAACCACACATGAATGAGACCATTCAACGCAAAGGATGAGATCTCAACATCCTTTAATACTGCAGGTAAAGCTCCATCAAAAGACTTCTTCATGGTCTCCATATCCTCAAGATGCTTCTCTAAAATTGACAGTTTAGGAGTAAGCATACTCCTCAACATAGAAACACTAATACATTTGGGGTCATTTTGCGACGGCTATGTGTCGCAATTGCGACAGCTATGTGTCGCAATAGCAACACCCATAGACGTCGCTATTTTTTAGTCACAAATTGCGACGTCTATGGGTAGCCGTCGCAATTGCGACACATATCCCGTCGCAATGCGACTAAGATTTGTTAGCGGCATGGCCGTCGCCCCCCCGTCGCATGGCTTCAGAGGGCCGTCGCAATCACGACGGACCTCCCAAGCAATTGCGACGGGCGCCTGCATCGCATTGTGACGGGTTGCCGTCGCAATTGCGACGCCCGTGGGTGGATTACAAAAAATTAATTAATTTAATACATTGCTAATGAACCACATTAATGCTTTTTTCTTTCAACAAATGAGGACAGCCACTGTAAAGACAACATGATAATGTACACTCACTGTAAGGACAGTCACAAATGAGGACATCTCACAGTGACTGTCCCTAGTGTAATTGCCACTTGAATGTATTGCTATTCAGCCACATTAATGCTTTTCTTCTTCAACAAATGAGGATAGTCACTGTAAAGACAACATGATAATGTACACTCACAGTGAGTGTACATTATCATGTTGTCTTTACAGTGACTATCCTCATTTGTTGAAGAAGAAAAGCATTAATGTGGCTGAATAGCAATACATTCAAGTGGCAATTACACTAGGGACAGTCACTGTGAGATGTCCTCATTTGTGACTGTCCTTACAGTGAGTGTACATTATCATGTTGTCTTTACAGTGAGTGTACATTATCATGTTGTCTTTACAGTGTCAATATATGCATTATTACTTAAACTGAAGAGTACTCTAAATAATATGTCATTGTGGAGTTCTGATTGCTTCCAATTTGATATACGCTTGTTCTACTTATGTATCCAGCATCATGTAAGAAAAGTTGATGCTTTTAAATAGATTCATTTAGCCATGAAATGCCTGTGCATGTTACATACAAGATTCCAAGGCCCAAAACTGATTACTCATTATAATTCATGTACAGAATGATAATCAACCACAACGAGGCATGCGTAGGCGCTGCTTAGATTTTGAGGCATCAGAAGCTCGTAGAAGAAACTTGACCAATGGCTCATGGAATGCAACAAACTTATTGCCTAAAACAGGAGCATTGGTAACCACAGATGATGGTTTTGAAAAGAACACTTCACCATCAATGTCACGTGAGGGAACTGCAATTTCTGATGGCAAGTAACTTATAGTATATAAGAGAGATGCAGGTACAGATGCTGGGAATACATTGCTAATGAACCACATTAATGCTTTTTTCCTTCAACAAATGAGGACAGTCACTTTAAAGACAACATGATAATGTACACTCACTGTAAGGATAGTCACAAATGAGGACATCTCACAGTGACTGTCCCTTGTGTAATTGCCACTTGAATGTATTGCTATTCAGCCACATTAATGCTTTTCTTCTTCAACAAATGAGGATAGTCACTCTAAAGACAACATGATAATGTACACGGGCTGTAAGTGTACATTATCATGTTGTCTTTACAGTGACTGTCCTCCTTCAAGTGGCAATTACACAAGGGACAGTCACTATAAAGGCAACATGATAATGTAGAGAAATGTTGTCATTTGTATTTTCAACAGTGCCGAGAGAGATTCCCTCCGTGAAATCACAGCTACAATTTCTGAGTACGTTGGGTTTATTTTTCTTTTGTCATTATTATGTAATCTAGTATTCAGCTGTTACAGAGCTAAAATACCCAGAAATGAGGACATATCTGTGTTGAATTTATTGTTAGCAGCTTTGGTTATTTAGAAGTTTAATTTTATTTGTTCATCTTTCAAGCACAAACGTTTTGTGGACCGTAACATCTTCATTGTTTCAGGTATGCAATGAAACAGCCGTAACTTGCAACTACCTTCACGGTACTTGTGTACATTATCATGTTGTCTTTACAGTGACTGTCCTCATTCAAGTGGAAATTACACAAGGGACAGTCACTGTGAGATGTCCTCATTTGTGACAAGGACAGTCACACATGAGGACATCTCACAGTGACTGTCCCTTGTGTAATTGCCACTTGAATGTATTGCTATTCAACCACATTTATGGGCCCGTTTGGACCCCAGCACACAGTAGCATCTACAGAGAAGAATATCCCAGGTGTAACAAGTTGTAAGAATATACCAACAGTTCTAAGAAGTTCCCCAGCACATAGTAGCATCTACAGAGAAGAATATACAACATGAGGGCAGCCACTGTAAAGACAACATGATAATGTACACTCATTGTATGTGTACATTATCATGTTGTCTTTACAGTGACTGTCCTCATTCAAGTGGAAATTACACAAGGGACAGTCACTGTGAGATGTCCTCATTTGTGACAAGGACAGTCACACATGAGGACATCTCACAGTGACTGTCCCTTGTGTAATTGCCACTTGAATGTATTGCTATTCAACCACATTTATGGGCCCGTTTGGACCACGGCACATAGTAGCATCTACAGAGAAGAATATCCCAGGTGTAACAAGTTGTAAGAATATACCAACAGTTCTAAGAAGTTCCCTAGCACATAGTAGCATCTACAGAGAAGAATATGGGTCAACGAGGTTGACTTCAAAGCCATGCAATCTAATGGTAATAGTAATATCATAATTTGACATACTATCAGAAATACTTCCTAAATAGACTATTCAATCTTATAAGAGATGGATTCATGAGAACTATTATTTATGAAATATGAGTCAATGACTTTAATTAAAAAAATTACACAATCTAATTCTTGTAAAAATATCAAAATTTGACACATTGAAAATACCTTCCAAAAGTATCGTTAATTGATTAATATGAATCACTACTCATGAAATATAATTTTATAAACCTAATCTAAAAACTACACAATAAAAATCTTAATAGCAATATTGTAAGAAACTATTCCCAAAAGCAAGCCTAATAAAATTTGATGAAAATAATTTTTGTTTCACTCAACTTTGACATTCACAACTTCCTCTTTTATTATAATAAGAAAAAAAATGTCTTTTTAGATATACCTCATGAACCATACTCGAATAATCTATCATTTTTCTTCTCAAAAACATATTTGCAGAGCCTGCTTCTTTTACTTGTTTGTACTTTTATCTCCCTGATGGAAAGGGTTCCTTCAGGACACATTTTTCCAAGTTCACTGCTTGAGATATTTGAGGAGGGTTCCCCTGCTTGAGTATCCATCCAACCCATATTCGAGTAGTTCTACAATTGCACAGTCTAAATTAATAATACTGACAATTGAATGACGAATGATGATACATAGAATTGATATAAACTAATCCTAAAAAAACTAAAACATTATTAATATATTTATATTTCATAAATAAAATTGATATAAAAGATTTGGAAAGATACATTAAAAAATAGAAAAACAGTAATTTATAATAGAAGGAAACTTAAATTGCTATTTAAAAAAAAAACAAGAGTCTTAAATCTTATCATTTTGTTTCATTATCATCCATAAGTACACACCTCTAGCATAATAATTATATTTTACCACCCATAAAATGAAAAAAAGATTTTCACAAGAGAAATTGAAGCTAGATTATAAAAATGAACCATCTTATTGGAAACTGGAACTGTTATCATACCCAAAAGGACTACAAAATTTCACCTTATCATACCCAGATTGTTGCTTTGCCTGGCGGAGGGAAATTTGATCAGTAAAATTGACACAGAGTATGTTGTCTCCATTGTCATGCTGGATAACAAAACACCAACTTTAATGGGCATGTACTGTCCCTTGTGTAATTGCCACTTGAATGCATTGCTATTTGATGCAGGGGCATCCCTAATGCAAGCCAAAGACACCATGATTGAAGGAAGTTGCCATGAAGCCAAGGAGTCAAATCCTATCAATTGGAACATAAGATTTTCACCTTGGAGCTTTGAAGGATTGACTGGTGAAAGGTCCTTTTGATTGACAAATCAGAGTCTTTTTGAATGACAAATCAGAGTCTTTTTGAATGACAATAAATTAGAATAGGAGTTTTAGATGTTTTCTTGGTTTGTAATAAATATTAAGGATTGATTTTATCTCCTTATAAACATCCACTTGTTGGACACAAGACCCCTTGGTGACTTATAAACCTTGGGCATCTTTTGAGTCCTTGGATGAAATGAGCATAGTAAGTGTTTATTAGGTGTCTTTTAGATGTTGTTAAGAAGTTTGAAGGTCCAAAATAACTTTAATAAGGTTCCTAAAGTTTCACAACACATTTTTAACCTTCTCGGCAAAGTTGTTTGCAAAGTTGTAATGCAACTTTAAAAGTTGCTTAGCAAAGTTGACATTTGTTGGATAAACTGTTCTAACCACCTAGATGGTTGAACCAACGTTTGGAGAGCCTATTTTAGGCTTCAAATGGTCAAAGACAGACAGAGAACCAGTATTGTAATCATTTTGCTTTCATAAAAAATAAAAATAACCCTGTTTTAGTGCATTTCTGGTGAAAAATGAACTCTGTACGGCTGTACGGATGGTGGTTGGATGATAAAATTTGCCTGGAAGTTGTAATAGTGACATCTGATGCTTTGGAAGTTGGTTTGATTGATTCTCTTTATTTTATATCTAAGTTATTTCAAATTTTCTGTGCATTGTTTACAAACCCTCATTTTCAGGGTTTGACTGATGTAAAGACCTTGACTCACGTTTCAACCATTGGAATTCCTTCTTCCTTGGTGGGATGAGAGTTAAGGATGTATATTTGTATATTCTAAAAGCCCTGACTACTCTGCATCACTATTGAACCACATTAATGCTTTTTTCCTTCAACAAATGAGGACAGTCACTGTAAAGACAACATGATAATGTACACTCACTGTAAGGATAGTCACAAATGAGGAAATCTCAGAGTGATTATCCCTTGTGTAATTGTCGCTTGAATACATTGCTATTGAACCACATTAATGCTTTTTTCCTTCAAGTGGCATTTACACAAGGGACAGTCACTGTGAGATGTCCTCATTTGTGACAAGGACAGTCACACATGAGGACATCTCACAGTGACTGTCCCTTGTGTAATTGCCACTTGAATGTATTGCTATTCAACCACATTTATGGGCCTGTTTGGACCACGGCACACAATAGCATCTACAGAGAAGAATATCCCAGGTGTAACAAGTTGTAAGAATATACCAACAGTTCTAAGAAGTTCCCTAGCACATAGTAGCATCTACAGAGAAGAATATACAACATGAGGGCAGCCACTGTAAAGACAACATGATAATGTACACTCATTGTATGTGTACATTATCATGTTGTCTTTACAAGGATAGTCATTTGTGACAAGGATAGTCACACATGAGGACATCTCACAGTGATCGATTGTCCCTTGTGTAATTGCCACTTGAATGTATTGCTATTGAACCACATTAATGCTTTTCTTCTTTAATAAATGAGGACAGTCACTCTAAAGACAACATGATAATGTACACTCACTGTAAGGACAGTCACAAATGAGGACATCTCACAGTGACTGTCCCTTGTGTGATTGCCACTTGAATGTATTGCTATTCAGCCACATTAATGCTTTTCTTCTTCAACAAATGAGGATAGTCACTCTAAAGACACAATGATAATGTACACGGGCTGTAAGTGTACATTATCATGTTGTCTTTACAGTGACTGTCCTCCTTCAAGTGGCAATTACACAAGGGATTTGTGTTTTCATTTGTGTTTTCAACAGCGCCGTAACCCTCCGCGAAATCACATCGGGATATAAGGGCAAAACAAACAAGAACGTTGTCATTTGTATTTTCAACAGCGCCGAGAGAGATAAACAAACTTAAAACTCAGACTTAAGAAAGATGAAGGCAATGCTTCAAAAGGCTGATGCCCTAAATACGGGAAAACACAATACCACCATTAAACGATGCCCTAGTCACCGTATCAATGCTGCCAGCTCCGTACCAGTATGCTGACTGCTCACTTTCATCCTGTGATAAAGGTAACTTCATTAATCATACTTGAAATGGCAGCATACGAACTAAAGCTGATGAACATTTATAAACTAAAAGTTTAAAACTACAGATTACAAATGTAGTAGTTTCATACGAAAAGAACTTGATGTCTGAAATTTACCATTAGAAGTATCCAAAGGAATACCACAGTACTGTTGAACTTGGAGAATTGGAGATGATCTACACAGCAAGGTTCAACAGCTATAAGGACTGTTACACCATATTTAGCATTTGAATACATTTTCTCCTTGGCTTCTGGTGGATCCTCAAAGACCCCCAATGACGTTTTCCCTACAATTATCAATTGTTTGTCAGTATGAGATATTAATAAATAAACATTAATCACAATATTAGGCAAACAATGTTCTTGATGTCTGAATCTAAATCACAGAAAGCTCTAATAAAGCAGTTCTCAGTTTCACATTAAACTAAGTTTCAATTTCAAATGGTTATAATAATTTTTGCAAGTTATAAGTAGCTGGTTACAGTATATGACATAAAAAGAAAAAAAATCATTTCTATTCTTTTCTTCTTTTTCTCTTTCAACGAAGCTTTTGCACCACACAAATGCATACCAAGAATTTCTTAGGAGGTTTCAAGACCATTGCATACCAAACTTCTTCTCTGTAGATGCTACTGTGTGTCGTGGTCCAAACGGGTCCAAATAGACCTAGTGACTCTAGTAGGTCTCCAAAACCTGTTCTGTAGCAATAACTCTTCAATTTGACAAAGGACCTTATGAACTTATATGTTTTTTGAGTACCCTTTTTGATGTTCTAACAATCCTCCAACTCCCAGACCTTGACTCCACTCCAGCATATCAATGTCCTTATTGAGTCCGCAGACCTAATGCATGCCTTTGGGTGTGGGTTCCAAAACAAGGCATTGAAAATGGGTGCATGAAACCAAGATCAGAGTTTGAAGATGTCCACCATGCTCTAAAGATCTAGATTCAACAAGGTTTGAGGTCCTTTACTTGCCGCTACCCTCTGATCTTGCATAATCCATCAACTCCTAGTCAAGAACATTGAGATTCTTGACCTAGGGCTTGCTCTTGAAATTCTCTGGCTTAGTATCCTGTTCCAAAGCTTTTAAAATATGAAAATAAACCCCCTTAACTTGCATTTTACAAAGAACAGAGGATATCCTATGGTTTATTTGCAAGTTAAGGCCATTTGAATGCAATAACCCAAAAAATGAGGGTTTGACAGAACAACAGATAAGAAAAAGGAATAACTTTGATATAAGGTGTCTTGAATCTACCAAATAAACTCTCAAAGCATAAGATATAAATACTCTAACTTCCACACTGGTCTGCCCTCCCTTTCACATCCGTACACTGTACAATGCTTGAAGGAAATGCACAAAAAAGGCTCTGAAATAGTGGCTCTATCTGACAGAGAGTCCATGCTAGGCTTCATGACTAACCTAGAGCACATTCCTTGTTATGGAGGAAGTTTGAATGGTGAAGAACTTATGGAATGGATAGAGGACCTAGATAACCATTTTGACTACAAGTATCTTATTAATAACCATTTTGACTACAAGTATCTTATGGATAGAGGACCTTGATAACCATTTTGACTCATTTAGTATCTTATTGAGCTTCACTTTGTTTCGAGAATATAGTTTAATATTCTCTACTAAACAGGGCCAACCACGTGAAGGTGGAAGCTCATTTGGCCCCACCCCCCTCCCCCTAACATCACTCTACATTCCCCGTTAACATCTAACATTCATTCATTCTTTCAATTATTAATAAAATGTAACATTCAATCAATATCACATGATAACATTCATTAACACATTAGATTCGTTAACACACAAGATTCATCAATATGAAAATAAACACATAATTCATGAACATTCATTAGCACATAATTAAATTCATTGATACATAAAATTCAGTCATTATCAATTAAGGTATTTAGATGACAATCATTTCTTTTTTCTCTTTCTAATTTTTTTTTCTATGTAAGCTCTACGAGGAGCATCAGTGTTATCATCAATACCCCCCTCATCAGTTGTTTTGTTCTTTGTTCTTGATGATCTCAAATTCCTATGCTGCTGCAAAGGGGGGTCCTCTACAATAACAAATAAAAGAGTTAAATTTAAAATATTTAATTATAATTGTTACAAGTATTTAATTATTTTAAAGAACATAACTGTGGTGCTCTTTAATTACCTGATCTGGCCACATCATTTTGTCTAGACTCAACCTCAACATGCTCATGAGCACCGACCCCTCGATCCTCTACAGTTGCTATACAAAATGTTACATTAATCCAAACACCAATTGTAATTACATATAAAAATTTTAATAGCAAATGTATACCTCCACCACTAGGATGCACATCATGCGAACCTTCATTATGCATAGATTGTGTAGAAGGATTGTCAGGCTGCATTCCAATATCCTACACATTGTTATCATTGCTTTCTTAAAACAGATATACTCACTATATATTAGAACTTAACATCAAATAGACTAATTGGTAAAGTATTCAATTTGAAATAAATTTCATTTAGCTTATTTACCTGTGGCTCAGATGCATCATTATTTGAACCTTGCACACTGATTTCAGCTCGTAGCCGTTCAGCCACGGCTCTATAGCCTTGTTGGAAGCCAATTCTCTTGTCCTCTTCTGTGAGGCATCTATTGAACTCTGACCCCTACATTTTTTCTTGGTATGGTGAATTTTACTTGCATTGTTTGATCAAAAAAAATTTCCTTGCAATATATAAAAAAATTGATACAAGTTTTCATTTACTAATACTTACAACTCGTGCTTGAAGTTTGGAAAAACCACCAGAGCCGAGCTTGTGTGTCCCGTGCTTTTCTAATCTTGCCTTTGTTGCCTTTGATGTGTCAGGCAATCTATGAAAAGTTTGAAATATGTTAGAGACCAGTATAGGAAAAATTTAGAGGTTAATTAGTACATAATTACATTCTCAAAAGTATCACATACCTTGCTCTACTCTCTACTGGCGTAATTCCTTTTTTCATGTCGGCTTTATACTTTCCATCCAAAATCAAACCCTGCCACTCAGCCTCAAGAACACAGGGCGGACGCTCGTGCCTTGGGTTAACCTCTAAATATTTCCTGTACTGGTCCCTAATATACTTCAAACATAAACCAGCTCTTTCAAGGAGCTTGTTTCTCTCGAATGCACGAGGTCCAAAAAGCTGGGTCATACTATGTACAAGATCATCCTTCAACTTTTTATCTTGGTTATTCCACCTTTTAAGTAAAAAAAAACATGTTAGACTCATAAATGAAGAGAAGCTACCTTTAATATAGTTCAAGAAATTGATGAAAAGGAAAACTATTCTAGCAATGATATGAAATCAAAATAGTGGTTTGGGGTTTTAGTTAGGATATGATGTTCCACCATGTACGTATGGTGGGCCTGAATATCCGCAAACACTCGTCACCAAGTTTTCGCCAAAAAATATCATTCCCTACAAAATAATCATGGGATCATTAGTCGATGAAGAGTGATCAAAAACTAAATTACTATTATATCACTATAGAATAATAATAACTTTAAAGTACCTGGAAGTTTGGATACTTTTAAGGGAATGCCTTCATTGTCGCTAATGATCAATATGCAATCCTTCACCGTTCCCGTACTAGGAACACGGGAACATCCAGGAAATGATGTTGCATCGGGACTTGTTGCATCTCCTATTGCAAAAAATGAAAACCATTATCAAATGCCTCCAAGAAATAATACTTCAAGGGAAATAAATTGGTGCAGAGCACCCATGGCACAAACACAATCAAGGGATCTACATCGTAAACACATAACACTTAAACACATAACAAAAGAGAGAAAAAGAGGGATTTGTGTACCAGTAGATGGTGCAACAGTTGGTGCATTTAGGCTGTGTGTTGTTGACATGGCAGTCGGCAAGACATTTGTGGCTGTCCTGGATGGAGGCGGCGTTGTCATATCATCATGGAAAGGAGCTGAAGAATAAAATTGTTAGAGCATGCATAAATATAGAACGCGTGGACTAGCATGGACAAGATTGTTAGAGCATTAAAAAAAAGATTGTTCGAGCATGTATTGTCAATGATTATGATCATTCCTATATATATTCAGTGGAAAACACAAGTGGGGAATGGAACATGTGATCTACCTGAACCACTTGCAATACCGGCCTCATCATGGGAATGGGGTTCAAAATTATGCAAATAACTCTGTAAAGACAATGCATCCATATTTTAATTAATGTCATAAAAGAGCATAACATAAAAACCATTATTGAACTCTTGTAATAATTAAAAATTTCATTAATACTTACTTTAAAGTTTTCAGAAGTGCGCAACAACTCAGCTGCCCTGTCTTTTATTTCCTAAGTCTGAGGATGTATGGATACCAAACGTAGAAGTTCTTTCCCAATTTTCTTTAGCAGCTTTTTAATGGAACCGATCGGGTCATCGGTCTCTGCTAAATCAATAAAAAAAGGGTCCACAAGGGGGGACTCCTGAGGGACTGCAGGTTGCTTTCCCTCTCTCCGACCACCGGCCCTCTGTGACAACAATAGTATTAGTATTATCAAAATTACTCCAAAATAATGAAGAAAATAACATTAAAAAAAATAACATTTTGCTTCTATCTAGTTTGCACAATTACAATGAGTTTTACCTGCTCATGTGTAGATGAGCTAGGAATATCATCACCATCACCTTCGGGCGGTTGCTCCATATTGTGCCCCTGTGTCAAAGATCAAGTATAAAAATGTTAGCCAAAAATTTAATAACTAAATGGTATGTTGGAGTCATTGATTAGAAGTTGGTTTAATAGTATGTACCACCCCCATGATAGTAGCCTCGTTTGTATCTATGCGGTTCAAATTGTAATCAATAAGCAGCTCTTCCCCTGCACGTATTGATTTTATCGCACAGATGAATACACGATTTCCCTCGCGCGCCTCAAATATGCAATTGGGTTGCTTTATAGTTGACCCAGGTCGTGTACTATTTATAAAACCCGCAATATTCCCTGTTGCTTTTGGCCTTCCATCAATGTATATAGCCACACTTTTACTTTGATTATTGTCTTGCTGTTGTATATAATTTGCCGAGAGTGCATACCTACGCATACTTTTTTTATATTGAACAATATGCATCCAACTTTTGTAATCGTAACATGGTCCAACATACTCCATCAATTCAGAAACTTTGTTGTAAGACACCTTTATGCCATCCATAGAAAATAGGCCCAAACCATGTAATGATGATGGTGCTATGTGATATATCCTCTCATTAACACAAAAATCAGTGTTTATTGGAGGAAGTTCCTTGGGTACCCAATGTTTCTGTAGATGTTGGTACCTCAAGGGCACCTCGATGTCGCCTTTCATCTCATCATCATAAGAACATGACCCCCCTTGAGCAAGGAAAAATTTCATGTGTTTATTGAATTTCCTTCTAGTCCTTTGACCTCTAGTTAATCTCCCTATTCTAGATAAACTGCATGTCTCACTTTCCTCTTCTATTCCTATATTTCCCTCACTCGAGGAAGACACTTCTGACAAATACCTATTTGCTGGTACCTGCAAATGGGAGAGATCTTAGAAGACATCAATCTTACTATTGATAAGTGTATTAAATAGACTTTCTATAAGGTGTATTGACTTATACCTGTCGATCCATGAGACTGTGCGGGATGCTCTTGAAAGGGGTTCAATTTCCTGCAAATGTAATTCAATTATCGTGAGCATAATCACATCATAATCATAATCACATCCATCATAAGCATCACATAAAAATTAAAAACATTAAAACGTACACATTATAACACTTATAGCTTTTAAATAGATAATGAATAAACTATGTAACCATTTAAGACAAATATATTTCTATCAAGAAATGAATATTAAATACATTAAGGATTGATGGCATACCTTTAAATTTCATCATCATCATCCTCATCATCATCATCATCATCATCATCATCATCCTCATCATCGTCGTCATCATCATCGTCCTCGTCGTCGTCGTTGTCGTCGTTGTCGTCATCATCAACATCATCATCATCAACATCAACATCATCTTCATCATCATCATCAGTAGCAGCATCATCTTCTTCTTCTTCTTCATGAAAATTTGTCTCAGGAACATCATCCAATAATTGTCGATCGTGATCATCATCTACATCATCTTCTACTTCTTCGGTATCTTCTTCTTCCATCGCATTATACTTTATCGGCCTTCCTCTCGGTTCATGTCTAACAACAAATGACCAACCCGGTTTATGTGAAACCTCTGAGTAAAATACCTGCTCACATTGGCTTGGAAGAACATAGGGCTCATCCCCAACTGGCTCAAACGACCTTGTATTAACCATTGTAAATCCATTATCATGTTCAATAACAGTTCTATTAGGATCATTTGGATTAAGTCGTAGCCTGTACCATTTGACAACGAAGAGTACTAATTTGAAGGAACTAAAGTCGCACTCAAGTATATCATCCAAAATGCCATAGTATTGATTTTTAGACTCTTGAGGATCTAAGTCATTTCTAGATGAAATATTAGTCACTTGAAAGACTGCAGTTATTCCAGAATCACAAGTTTTCTTCGTGTCATCCAACACTTTGACGCGAAATTTTTGACCATTACAGAACATACCCTTGTGGTGTTTAACCTGCAATAATATGTGAAACATGTCAAAAATATTATATCGTGAGTTGATAAACATACGGGTGATTAATAATTCTGTACGTACCTGGAAATCTCTTAAACCATATGCTAAATCTATTTCCCTTTGCGTAACATTAGAATCTCCATTACGATGAGCTTCTTTAACCAATGAAGATACACCTTCCCATGTTAATGTGTGACCAGAATGTTGACATCGTTCAATCCATACCGTCATCCAATCAAGATTGTTTGCAATATACAAATGTAGTGCATCCCACTCTCGAGCAACTGTACAAAAAAAAAATAGACGACTTACAACCGATTTATTTTGAAGATTAAGAAATAATTTATTACAATAACATCTTATAATTTATTACCTGTCACTTTCCTCAATCTACCTTTCCCCATCAAGTACTCCCCTTTGAATTTTTTAAAAGGGTCGAGATCCCAAATGCGATCCACATGGATATTTGAAGCAAACTTAGGAAGATATTCAGTAATGTACACCATAGTCTGGTATACCATGTATCCCTCTACCATAGAACCCTCAGGATGTGCTCTTTGTCGAACCAAAGCCTTCAAAGATTTCAAGTGCCTCTCAACCATCCACATTGACCTAGTGTGTGCAGGTCCACACAATTCAATCTCCTCAACTTGGTGTATGAGGTAGTGTTCTTGTGCATTGAAAAAAGTTGGAGGTAGACACTTTTGCATTTCACACAATAAATGAGGAATTCTTCTCTTCCAATAGTTTATATCTTCTTTATAGATTTCTTTAGATGACAACCACCTACATTAAGAGATTCAAGTCACAAAAAAAATATAAATACGAGACTTTACAAAATAATATACAATAGATTACATAGCAAGAAAAACAAATCGCGAATATAATAAATATATACAACAAATTGAACAGATATTACTGCTTACCTCATGTATTTTCCAAGATAATATATCACTTGTTTGATGTTATTGTTGAAGTGCTCTGGGAGAGATAGAGGTAGCACGTACTGCAGTAATTATAAACCAATCATTTCATTATTTTCTAACATAACATAATGAATAGTACACGTAGTTTATGAATATATTGTAAATACAGAAGAACATAACTTACCTTGATGAAAGTATGCCAATCATGCGTTTTGAGCCCTGGCCCAAATTCACTTTTCTTTGATATGAGATTGCTTATGTTCCCAGCAAATCCTGTGGGAAATGGAATTTTTCGTATGACTTCTTTTATGACATCACTTTGCTGCTCCGTTAATAACCAAGGAAGGGCACTTATATTAATCTGATCTCTATTTCTATTTGAGTGAATGAAATTCTTCAGTGCATGATTGGATTCATGAATGTCATTACAAATTTTGACAATTTTTTCTTTGTCACGCCTTCCATCCAGTATTTTCCACAATGTCTCTGTTATATTCTTTCCAACATGCATAAGATCAAACAAATGCACAATTTGTAGGTCCTCGTAGTAGGGCAACCTACTAAATTGTCTGGGATAGCTTTTTAGTCCCTTTGGAAGGTTGTCAGTAGTGCCTTGACGACCTTCACGATCATCAATTACATAATTAGTAAACAAAAATCACAATAGAAATATATAAATTACAAACATAAACCATTAAGTGGAACGACATTACCTCGACGATTAATTCTATTATATTCCAACTTCCATAGGCGAGGTGTCATTCTTCGTGGCTTTGATGTAGTCTCTTCTTTCCCATTGAAAAGATGTTTTTCCATACTTCGATACTTATGATTCCTGTGGAGGAAGTGTCTGTACTCATCAAACACATGCTTTCCTAAACTTTTTGAATGACGAGATTTCATCTTTGGACCACAAACTGGACATGCAAATTTTCCCTTTGTTTGAAGACCTACAAGATAATGATATAATTGGATTATTAAATATGTTGATTTTTATAATTAGAATTATCATGCGCAACTTGAATTCACTATAACATACCACAAAAATGTGTTAGCCCTGGGGCATCATGTATTGTCCATACAAGTATTGCATGGAATTGAAATTGTCTTTGTCCTATTGGTCTAGACACGTCATACATAGTGACACCGTTCCATAACTCCACCAACTCGTCAATAAGAGGCTCAATATATACATTCATATCTTTAACTTGATATTTACCTACTTGAATGAACAGTAACATTACATAATTATTGTGACCATTTTACTGTAAGATTTGTAAGTACATGTAAATTAATAACTATCAAATGATAAAATACCTGGAACAATCATTGCCAACATAATGTGCTCCCTCTTTATTGAAATCCACGGAGGAATGTTATTGTTGATAACAAAAATAGGCCACACCGAGCAAACAGATCTCATCTCTCCAAATGGATTGACACCATTCGCTGCCAATGAAAGCCTGAGATTACGAGGTTCTTCTTTGAAGTGTTGCCACTTTTCCTCTATGTGCATAAATGCCAAACCATCCGCAGGGATTCGAATAATGTCATCTCGACTTCTATTGCGTGCATGGTAATCTATAAATTGTGCCAAGCTAGTACACCTGAATAATTGTCGCATCCGTGGAATAATGGGGATGTAACGAAGAACCTTGTGAGGCACCTTTTTTGTTATTTGATCTGTTCGATATCTACTCGTATGACATACAGGGCATTGTGTTGCAAATTCATGTTCTTTATAATATATAATATGATCATTGGGACAAGCATGTATTGCTTGATACTCCATTCCAATATCTTTCATAATAGCAGATAATTCTCGATATGAGCGAGGTAGAATATTTGATGGTGGTAACAAAAACTCGCCTATCAATCTACAGCAAAAAATATAAGTTGTTAATATAAACAATATTAGTGGTACATTATTCACCCTTTGTTAACTATAAAGACATATATGACATACCTTAACATACGTGACATTGTTATGTTGGATAAACCATTCATAACCTTCAAGTTCAACAACAACAATACAGCAGAGAGAAGAGTTGTTTGGGAGTCTTTGTATAGGGGCTCGTATGCCTTCTCAAGTAGAGGTACATCAAGGCTATCATCATCATCATGATCAGATCTGCTTGGACTAAATGTGTCATGGATCAATGTATTTATACCATCATCTTCAATTGTGTTTTCTGGCGCATGATCGTCATCTTCCATGGGATCATTATCTTCACCTTGGATATTCGCACCCCCATGTTCCTCCATATCATGTACTTCCCTGGGGAGATCAACCTATATAAAATTGATTAACATAAATAAACCATGATCTTCAACTCATCATCAAGTGATTTCATATGTATATAAATTGTTAAAATGATATAATGAACAACTTACCAGTGGATGATAGTCATGCCCCCCTTCAATGTGACCATTCTCCCTACAATGTCTCTTAACTGTTTTGATTAGCAATCTTCTACGGTTTAAGCCCTTACAAATTTTGCAGGGACAATAACATTTTCCATCACCTTTTCTTTTCAAGTTAGACCACAATCTAGCGATTGTCTCCCTATTTTGTTCTTCACTTATATTATCTGACATGATCGTTCTTCGCAGGAAGCAAAAATTGGGCTATGAAAACTTCGGTCTACAACTTTCAGTGACTAAGAAAAATTGTCAAAAGTACACAAATCTTCTTAGACCTATCCTTTAATATTTTAAAATTCTAGTTAAAATATACATTAGATTAAAAAATATACAATTTTCATGCCTGAGCGCGCGGCTACGACTAGTGCAATGGTCTTCTTGCTTAGCTCTAGAAGCTCTCTAGCAATCAAAACATATAAGCTACAAGGCCTAACAACAATTTCAAAACATATAAGCTACAAGGCAAGACATATTACATGACATGGCAAAAGGATTAAAATATACATTCGATTAAAAAATATACAATTTTCAAACCTGAGCGCGCGGCTATAACTCGTGCAATGGTCTTCTTGCTTAGCTTTAGAAGCTCTCCAGCAATCAAAACATATAAGCTACAAGGCCTAATAGCAATTTCAAAACAAGGGTCATCAAAAGAACCAAAAACAATGTGTGCAAACAATACCTTGTGAAGTGGTATAGACAATTAGAAGATGCTACTATGTGCTAGGGAACTTCTTAGAACTGTTGGTATATTCTTACAACTTGTTACACCTGGGATATTCTTCTCTGTAGATGCTACTGTGTGCCGTGGTCCAAACGGGCCCATAAATGTGGTTGAATAGCAATACATTCAAGTGGCTTACACAAGGGACAGTCACTGTGAGATATCCTCATGTGTGACTGTCCTTGTCACAAATGAGGACATCTCACAGTGACTGTCCCTTGTGTAATTGCCACTTGAATGAGGTCAGTCACTGTAAAGACAACATGATAATGTACACATACAATGAGTGTACATTATCATGTTGTCTTTACAGTGGCTGCCCTCATGTTGTATATTCTTCTCTGTAGATGCTACTACGTGCTAGGGAACTTCTTAGAACTGTTGGTATATTCTTACAACTTGTTACACCTGGGATATTCTTCTTTGTAGATGCTACTGTGTGTCATGGTCCAAACGGGCCCATAAATGTGGTTGAATAGCAATACATTCAAGTGGCAATTACACAAGGGACAGTCACTGTGAGATGTCCTCATGTGTGACTGTCCTTGTCACAAATGAGGACATCTCACAGTGACTGTCCCTTGTGTAATTAAGTATTGTGGGGAAGCATTCTAAATAACCAAAGCCGCTAACAATAAATTCAATACAGATATGTCCTCATTTCTGGGTATTTTAGCTCTCTAACAGCTGAATACCAGATTAAATAATAATGACAAAAGAAAAATAAACCCAACGTACTCAGAAATTGTAGCTGTGATTTTGCGGAGGGAATCTCTCTCGGCGCTGTTGAAAACACAAATGACAACCCGCTTGATTTCGCGGAGGGAATCTCTCTCAGTGCTGTTCAAAACACAAATGACAACCCGCTTTGTTCAAAACACAAATGATAACCCGCTTGATTTCGCGGAGGGAATCTCTCTCGGCGCTGTTGAAAACACAAATGACAACGTTCCTTTTTTTTTTTGCACTTATATCCCGACCAACATAAGGTCCATTTGTAATACAACATGATAATGTACACTTACAGTGAGTGTACATTATCATGTTGTCCTTAGAGTGACTATCCTCATTTGTTGAAGAAGAAAAACATTAATGTGGCTGAATAGCAATACATTCAAGTGGCAATTACACAAGGGACAGTCACTATGAGATGTCCTCATTTGTGACTGTCCTTACAGTGAGTGTACATTATCATGGTGTCTTTAGAGTGACTGTCCTCATTTGTTGAAGAAGAAAAGCATTAATGTGGTTGAATAGCAATACATTCAAGTGGCAATTACACAAGGGACAATCACTGTGAGATGTCCTCATGTGTGACTGTCCTTGTCACAAATGAGGACATCTCACAATGACTGTCCCTTGTGTAATTCAAGTGGCAATTACACAAGGGACAGTCATTGTGAGATGTCCTCATTTGTGACTGTCCTTACAATGAGTGTACATTATCATGTTGTCTTTAGAGTGACTGTCCTCATTTGTTGAAGAAGAAAAGCATTAATGTGGTTCAATAGCAATACATTCAAGTGGCAATTACACAAGGGACAATGTCATGAGCCGTGACATATTGAACTTAGTATAATAATAAAATGATTAGATGATATATAATAATCTATTATTAACGGTATATAACAATAATATATAATTATTATCAAAAGATAATAATAATATATAGTTAGCATAATAAGTAATATGTTAATTAAATAATATTAAAATATTAATAAATAATATAATTATGATTATAATTATAATATAAATTAATAATAAATAATTATTAATAAATTATATATATTATATTATAATAATATATTAAGTAATAATATTAAATCAATTATTGATATAATAATTTTAATATATAAATAATATTAATAAACCTCTCAATATAAAACAATATGTTATCACTATAATAATATTTATTATAATATTATTAATATTACTAACATCATTAATTATAATATTTAATAATAACAATAACATTAATAATAATAATAATAATAATAACATTTAAAGCAATATCGAATATCTGTAATCGATATACATCTACATTAAACATCTGCATTATCTATCACGATGAGGAATGAAGAAGTGATACAACAATCACTAGTCATTACACATCGATACCATGAGAGGATGATTAATGAACCAAATACTATGAAGTCAAGATCAACATGATATGAATAAGGGATAGGTCGCTATGTGTTTCAGAAGATGTATTGATAAGCAAGAAGGATAACCATTCATATATTATAAATAATCATTAATTGCACAAGTTTAGACAATGACATATCCGATAAAGCAATATCAAACATGAAGACCCGCTAGCAAATATGCACCATCACTTCCTATGTTATCATGACAATAACATAAACTAGATTGAATTCTACTATCTATATCAATAGACACCACATAGGAGGATATCGACTAAAGGATTGAAAGATTATCGATTGTCTGAGATAAACCACATCTTGTAGAAACAAAAAAGCATCAGTGATTATATCACAAGCTATTGATGAATGAGGCATCAGTCATGGATAATAAGTACAATGTATCCTTAAGTATTAACAGGAATGGAAGTCAATTTGAAGATCAAACTCCATTACCAGCAATCAACCAATAAATGGACAATTATCAGAAAATGATATCGACTTATATCAGAGTAGAAAGATTGGATATCATCATAACAATATGGGATAAGGCAAGAGTTAATATCGATTGACTAAATACTAATGATAGTTAGACCAAACTAATACAAACACAATGGATGTTAACTACTGGTTGCACTACCAATTAGGGAAGATTACCTTCATAAAAAGATTTGATATTGAGTCAATCTGGGAGTTATCTATGATCAGAAAATAATGAAATAATATTATGTGAACTGTCGGATTATGGAAAGGTGTGATTAACAAAGGGACATGGAGGAAGAAACAAGACACGTCTCATTCATAGCATCTCTTCATTTGTTAAAGACAATATAAGAATGCATTCTCGTCAGTCACTCAAGGCATCATTAGAACTTTATTTACTTATCCATATTTGGATATACTCAATAGAGCATCTGCCTTTGGCAGTTTGGTTTCAAGTTTATCATTGCAGATCAGAGACAACACCATGATTGCACAGATAGAAAGGATAGTCAGAAACAGCATCAATATTTGAAGTTGCAAGCATATAATTCAGAATCTGAAATAGCAACATATCACTCATAGCGATATTACACATTTGCATAATTACATCATCATATCAGACACAGCAAATACATTGCTGTAAGAAATACTTATTGATTGTATATCGATATTGTTTATATCAGACATACCATCATTATACTATCACTATAAGTGATAGGAAACATCATATTCATAGCATATTTCATATCATTATATCCGATAGTGCTATTAAACATATTGGTATCAATATCATCTTGCACACATATTGTGATTGAATCTGAAATAGCGGTTGATATCTTAAGTAACCTCCATTACTTAGTTTAATTGTAAGTATCTGATAGAGTAAGTCTGAGAAGTGGAGTAATTGTTCCTGTTTTCCAAGTTAGCCAAAAAGGGGACATTACAAACAATCACTGTGAGATGTCCTCATGTGTGACTGTCCTTGTCACAAATGAGGACATCTCACAATGACTGTCCCTTGTGTAATTCAAGCGGCAATTACACAAGGGACAGTCACTGTGACATGTCCTCATTTGTGACTATCCTTACAGTGAGTGTACATTATCATGTTGTCTTTAGAGTGACTGTCCTCATTTGTTGAAGAAGAAAAGCATTAATGTGGTTCAATAGCAATACATTCAAGTGACAATTACACAAGGGACAATCACTGTGAGATGTCCTCATGTGTGACTATCCTTGTCACAAATGAGGACATCTCACAATGACTGTCCCTTATGTAATTCAAGAGGAAATTACACAAGGGACAGTCACTGTGAGATGTCCTCATTTGTGACTGTCCTTACAGTGAGTGTACATTATCATGTTGTCTTTAGAGTGACTGTCCTCATTTGTTGAAGAAGAAAAGCATTAATGTGGTTCAATAGCAATACATTCAAGTGGCAATTACACAAGGGACAATCACTGTGAGATGTCCTCATGTGTGACTATCCTTGTCACAAATGAGGACATCTCACAATGACTGTCCCTTGTGTAATTCAAGCAGCAATTACACAAGGGACAGTCACTGTGAGATGTCCTCATTTGTGACTATCCTTACAGTGAGTGTACATTATCATGTTGTCTTTAGAGTGACTGTCCTCATTTGTTGAAGAAGAAAAGCATTAATGTGGTTCAATAGCAATACATTCAAGCGGCAATT
The DNA here is from genome assembly GCA_027943335.1 of Chamaecyparis obtusa. Classification (NCBI taxonomy): domain Eukaryota; kingdom Viridiplantae; phylum Streptophyta; class Pinopsida; order Cupressales; family Cupressaceae; genus Chamaecyparis; species Chamaecyparis obtusa. The sequence goes on from BSBK01008686.1 coordinate 250,773, forward strand.
ACACAAGGGACAGTCACTGTGAGATGTCCTCATTTGTGACTGTCCTTACAGTGAGTGTACATTATCATGTTGTCTTTAGAGTGACTATCCTCATTTGTTGAAGAAGAAAAGCATTAATGTGGTTCAATAGCAATACATTCAAGTGGCAATTACACAAGGGACAATCGATCACTGTGAGATGTCCTCATGTGTGACCTTTGTGAAGGCAAGTGCCAATTTGTACCCAAGTTACCAATATTGTGGCAAAAGTGGGAATGAAGCATTTAGGGGTCAAATTGGGCAAAGAAGTGTAGAAGTGGCCTATGTGAGGTCTAAATAGCCTAACTAAGTCATGGTTAGGGTCTTATGGTGTTTGAACAATAAGTTTTGAACCAAAATCCCAAAGGTTGTAACAAGTTGTCAATGTTGTCATTCACAACATTGACAACATTTGTGCAAGGGAGCATTTTCGAGTAAGATGGTTATGTAACTATATGAAACCATTGAATTAGGCATCAGATCAACTATAAGAGGCCTCCATCGATCTGTGCAAAAGGTTGGGGGGAAAAACATTTGGAATTAAGAAGATTTGTAGAGTAACACGATTTTAGTGAATTCTTGAGTTTTTTTGTTTCTTTGTTTTCAGTTGATTAATGGATTAGATAGCTCGCAGTGTCTATTGGAAAAGTTAGTACAAGTTGTTTTTTTATTCTGTGTTGTGTTTTTTTTGAGTTTTGAAGCATTCCAACTAGTTTGTTAATTCTTTTGTTAAGTACCCTATCATTGGTTTGAACCAGGCAGGTTGAACAAATGGAGTCTTAGCTCATCATTCCATTGTCAATTTTGTACGGGCTCTTGGAATGGGTGAGGAGACTCCATGTACTATATGTTTGGAAGGAGGGGCCCTGGGAAGCTCATTTTCTATGTTTGCAATGATGTCCTAGGTGAGTCAGTTGAGCACAGTTAGGGATGACAAATCATTACAAGAAGATTACAACAAGTTGAATGCATTGGTTGCTTCAACTAAAATCTCATGGAGAGGTAGACACACATCTAAAGAAGCCCCAAGTCAAATTAGAAGATTGGGTGAGTTTCTTTGGCTGCTAAGAAAAAAAACTCTTAGTCAAACTGTCCAAGTTGTGTCAAAATACTTGTTTTCAGGCATGGCTGTAGCAGTTGGTGTACAAAAAATCTAGGAGGAGAAGACCTTAGATATCTTGGAGTTCTCAATAAAGGGCATCTGAATCCTAAGCCCTTTAGGTGGCTTAATATAAACAAAAAGGCTTGACAAATGCCTAATTGCTAGCAGCCTATTTTTGGGTGCAATTGGCATGGTTTGATGAACCGGATTGAAGTACTGATGAAAAGTATAGGTGAAGGAGTAATATTGAAACCAATAGAGGTCCTAGTGGCCAGCCTCTCCATGGAGTAAAGTTCTAGTTGAATGTGTTTCAATTTGTGAAGACAAGACTAGGAGTGTCCTAGTAGCTAGATTGGTATTGAGCAGAGTTCGTTGTATTTCTTGTTGGTGTGCACTAGTTGAAGGAGTGGGATCTTGGGTAGAGATACCTAAAGAGTGTAGGGATAGTTAAGTACCCTATCAAGTCAAAACATTGGCCTAAAGAGACCCTAGTGAAGGATAGGGAGTGAGCAAGACAAAGTGTTACATCAATTAACAAGATCATTTTTTGGTAATTGTGTACATTATCATGTTGTCTTTACAGTGACTGTCCTCATTTGTTGAAGAAGAAAAGCATTAATGTGGTTCAATAGCAATACATTCAAGTGGAAATTACACAAGGGAATATCACTATGAGATGTCCTAAGTGTGACTGTCCTTGTCACAAATGAGGACATCTCACAGTGACTGTCCCTTGTGTAATTGCCACTTGAATGAGGACAGTCACTGTAAAGACAACATGATAATGTACACAAGTACCGTGAAGGTAGTCGCAAGTTAGGGCTGTTTCATTGCATACCCGAAACAATGAAGACATTACAGTCCACAAAACGTTTGTGCTTGAAAGATGAACAAATAAAATTAAACTTCTACATAACCAAAGCCGCTAACAATAAATTCAACACAGATATGTCCTCATTTCTGGGTATTTTAGCTCTCTAACAGCTGAATACCAGATTACATAATAATGACAAAAGAAAAATAAACCCAACGTACTCAGAAATTGTAGCTGTGATTTCGCGGAGGGAATCTCTCTCGGCGCTGTTGAAAACACAAATGACAACGTTCTTGTTTTTTTTGCCCTTATATCCCGATGTGATTTCGCGGAGGGTTACGGTGCTGTTGAAAACACAAATGACAACGTTCCTTTTTTTTTTTGCCCTTATATCCCAACAACATCGCAATTGCAAGTTAGGGTTGTTTCACTGCATACCCGAAACAATGAAGACGTTACTGTCCACAAAATGTTTGTGCTTGAAAGATGAACAAATAAAATTAAACTTCTAAATAACCAAAGCCGCTAACAATAAATTCAACATAGATATGTCCTCATTTCTGGGTATTTTAGCTCTCTAACAGCTGAATACCAGATTACATAATAATGACAAAAGAAAAATAAACCCAACGTACTCAGAAATTGTAGCTGTGATTTCGCAGAGGGTTACGGCGCTGTTGAAAACACAAATGACAACGTTCTTTTTTTTTTGCCCTTATATCCCGATGTGATTTCGCGGAGGGTTACGGCGCTGTTGAAAACACAAATGACAACGTTCTTATTTTGTTTGCCCTTATATCCTGATGTGATTTCGCGGAGGGTTACGGCGCTGTTGAAAACACACATGACAACGTTCCTTTTTAATTTTGCGCTTATATCCCGACAACGTCGCAATTGCGACAGTGACAAATGTATTGTCGTTGCAAATTGCGACGGTGTCGGGCTATATTTGAAAAAAAAAGGGCAAAACTGCATGACATTTGCCTACCGTCGCAAATGGCCGTCGCAATTTCACCCCAAATGTATTAGTGAAAATCTTCCCATCACTCTTGTCTTCTTTGCTTCCAACACACCAATTTTATCCAATGACTTGGATACTTCATTATCCATTTATGTAATAGATTGTGAGGAGGACCCACAATCCTTCACCAAATCATCCAATGTCTTTTCATCATTGTGGATTATATCCTTCACATTCTTTACATGCTTGGAAGGGTTTATGTAGTAGTTGTATATCTTCTTCCCATGCATAGTGCAAGACCTAATACCAGAGAAAGTGGTGTCCAGTATGATGACATCCCACTTTATTGATTGATGTAGCTCATTTAATTTATTCTCCATGAAATATCTCTCAACTTTTACGACTGTGACCTTCTCCAAAGAAGTAAAATGAGCATCAAAGTCATCAAGGACTTTGTTTAGATTATCCATTATGTCATTTCCTTGAAAAGTGAAAGGTATGGGTAGGAGTTTGTTGATTTCGTCTACTGCCCTATCAAGTACCTTTGCCTTTTTTTTTTGTCCTCTATTCTGATCTTTCCTTAGCCTTCACAAAGGTCATAAGGGACAACTTCATGAGCTCATCCTCATCCATGTCATCAACATTTTTTATCACAAGCTTGTTGTCACTTTAATCTTTCATTTTTTCCTCAGTACTATTTTCAACTTTTTTATCCTTCTTCCCTTTATCTATGATTTCCTTCAGTTCTTCCTTTGTTATTATGCCAAGATCAATCACATTTGTTGTATTCAGTCTTGTATTGTTATCATACTCAAGAATAGTGTTTTCATTCTCTTGAAAGAGGTCAATGTCATCCTATGAGGTGTCCAAAGACACAGGTACACCCACCACAAAAAAGTCTAGTCACCGCACATTATTGTAGAATTAATTTATATCATCCTCATCAATAGTTGGATCCCTTTTAGTTGTAGTAGTTCTAGATGATTTAGGAATGTTAATGTATTTGGGTTTAACACATTCTATTTTCTTAACGACCATAGAAGGGTATTCACCCAACAATAATCTATCAAGTGCCTTTTGAGTTTCTTCTTCTACATCATCATATTTTTTGGCCATTAGTTTGATCAATCTGGATTTAGTTCTCAGATATGGATTCAACTGATTGAGTAGTCTTTATATTCCTTTAGTGAGAAAACAAGATGCATGTCCTCAATTGTTTTTATTCTTATCTTTTTATCTTCTTCTAGAGTTATTTGCTTTCTCATTTCCAAACTAGTAAACAACTCCTTAGGAATACTACCTTCCAATTCAATCAAGTTCTGTTTGAAGGCCAACATGTGGTTTATCACCATGTCTTCTATTTCAATCTTCTCACTATCATTATATCTTTCAAAATACCTAGATAGTGAACTTAACTTACCTTCAGTAATGATCCTTTTTGCTAAGATAGGTAGATCAGGTTTTCATAGTTGCTTTGGTACCGATTCGTCTTTCTCTTCTTTCTTCTTCACAATCTTCTTTCCTTCTTCTTTCTTCTTTGCACCAGTCCTCTACCTTTTAGGAGGTGAGCTTTGTTTAGAAGATATTGTACTTCTCACAAGAATCTCTGGTGCCTTCACTACTTCCGTCATGTCTATTCTCTATGATGACCTCTTAGGTGGTGTAGGGGTGGTATCAGGTACTGTGACCATAGTAGGAGGTGAATCATAAATTCTTACAGCTTCAAGAGGTGGAAGGGCTACAGGAGCCATTCTTGCCAACCTAGAAGCACCTTCTTCTATCTTCTTTCTTACCTCTTTTATCTCTTCTTGGCTTATGCATGCCTTTTCTACAAGGTTGTCAACTAATTTCTCAAATTTTCTCTTTCTTACTTCCCTTGATTGTTCATCTCTAACTTAGTTGATTTTTCTTCATAAGTGCCATATCTTTCTTTAGCAAGGTCAATCTCAGAGGAAATAACATGTTCTATTTGCATAGTAAGAACCTCTTTACTAATCTCATAACCCATTGGGTAGCTCTGCTTCTTCCTTAATGATTTCTATATCTCCTATTGTTTCATACTTGTAGTGAATGTATACCCTAATGTCTTCCACATGAAGCACACTGTATGATGTTTGGAAAAATGCACCTTCAGGATCATCCTCCATGGAATTGTAAAGATGTTTCTTGAATTTCTACCTTGGTCTCTTACTAACATAAAAAATAATTGGTGTGTCCATAGTAAAAAAAGCTTCACATAATACAAAAATACCTTTAACTTGATGAAATGGGATATGCACACTCAACGATCACATAAATGATTTAGTTCCTTTTCTTGCTCTTCTAATCTCCTTAGTTCTGTTTGAATGGTGAACAAACAGTTTGAGACCAATGCACGTATACTTTGCAATGTTCAAATTTACACATTTCCTGATGAATCAGTAAGCCTGTGAGGTTCCAATCATCCATCTTCCATGATGATCATCAAGTATTGTATGTATAACCATGCGAACATAGATGTAGACTTTAGATACATCAACATGTCTATTTGAAATCTCACATCAAATCATTCTTTATACAAGGGGTTAGATAGGTTACTGTTGTCTTTCTCCAAAGCTCCCCCTAAGGTCATGATTGACCACTTAGGCTGATGTGGCAATGATAACATCAATAGCATCTACTAATTCCCCCTGAACCTTAGTGTCACTCTGTTCCTTTGCTTTCCATATTTTATCATTGTCTTTGTTGCCTTCCTTTACAAAATATCTATCAAAATCATTCATGTATTCTACCAGGCTTATACCAATATCACCAACATTTTTCTTTGCATCTCTAGATGGTGTCTTATGTTAATGACATTTCCATCATACCTGCAAGATTTCACTATATGTCCTTGATTGTTACATTTATAACATGTAGGAGATGACCTGTTACTTTTAAGAAAAAAAATTATTTTGTAAACTTAGTCGCATGTTTTAGGTTAATTTCTCCTTGGTTCCCTAGCGAGGCATTACTCTCTCTCTCTCTCTAGAAAATTTGGGCATTTTGACTTGTTTTATTTTTAAATTTACTTTTCTCATAGGGTGCATTTATGGCTTAAAATTCTCGAGCCTAAGGCTCAAGCATGCCAAGCCATAGGGCATGCACCCTATAGGACGTGCGTCATATTATTTTTGGGGGACCAAAAAAACAAGTAGCATCTTTTTGGTCCCCCATCTTTGTGCACTTACCCATTAGTGATACCATAACCTTCCCCATACAATTGGTTGGATATGATTGCTTACTATTCTATGCATCTAGATCCATATTAGTAGTATGGACCTTTTGCCTTACCTAAATAATTATTTCCTTGCACTCTTGGAGCCTAATTAGTAGTATATGCATTTTTTATAGACCTCCCATTTGTATTATTTTTATGTCTTTAACAATGCATTCATTAAGTTGACATAGTTTACTTTTTTTCAATACTCATATACTTAGATTATATTTATATTTATTTTCCTAGTTTTTCTTCTCCAATTATTGCATAATTAAAGGGGTATATCCTATAACTATCACTCTTTTATCTAGCTTGAAGATAATCATAAGTATTAATGCATAGACTCATCATTGTATAAATAAATCATCATCACATTATATGGTAGGACATAATATGTTGTACCATTTTACACACACACATTTTTTATCCCACTCTCTACCTCTCAAAATTATTGATAGTAAATTTAGTTTGGATATATATTTATTATCTTTACTTTTATGAATGTAAATTAATGATTTATGACATTTTATATGTAGTTTCCATTTCTATTGTCTAAAGAGAATAGTTTCTCATTTTGAATATTCAATGTTCTCTTATATTTGAATATTTGCTTTACATGTATGTTGAGGAGTGCTCATTTATTTTTGAATACATGTTCATGAATGAAACAAAAATATTGTTTTCACTTAATTGTAGAAAACAAATTAATAAGAATTTGAAGTAATGTAAACTAATGATTTGTGAAATTTTTTATTTCAAAATAATGTAAACTAGTGCTTTGTGAAAATTTCCATGCAATTTCTACTTTTTAAAATAGAAAATATTTTTATTAATTTTAAATATTTTCAAAAAGTGCTAATTCTTTTTTTGCTATTTTTATGTAGCAATATTTTTGTATAAGACATAACTTATACAATTTTGTAATTTTTTGGTAACATAGATCTTTGACATTGATATATAGAACATACATTATCTTGTTTATATGTCTTATTATTATCATTTAAATGAGAATATTTTTAATTTAGTACATTAAATAATGTATAATCAATTTCATATATATGACAAACAAAATTTATTTACTTGTTAAAATAAATATATCAATATAAAGAAGCTTCTAATTTTTGAGTTTTTGATGTTAACTAGTGATTAAATGAACTGTTCTACACCAATGAAAATAATTTTTTTTTATATTTCATTATAAGTTTTTTCATTTCTAAAATATAGATGCAAATTATTTAACTTTATAATTTCTAAAAATTAATTTTTGATAGTATTGCTCATATTATATATACAATAATATTAATCATATGTAATAAAAAAAATATATCAATAAAATAAAATTAGCACTATTGTTATATTTACAAATAAAATTAAGATTAAGGTTTAAATTAAATTATAATTTGCAATCAATAATTATATATATAATTATAATTAAAAAAATTATTTATTACTACAATTATTATTATATATAATATTATAATTATATAATTTTATAATTAATTAAAATATCTTATATATTATAATAAATTTATTAAAATTAAGATTAAATTTATATTAAAAATTAAATTTAAAATTAATTACTAAAGACAAGTACTTGGTCACTACGTGGCACTTGTTAGTACTTGCCATTAGACAAATACTATTGCAATAGAATTTTCTTAGTTAGTTATTAATTATTTTTTTACTTCCACCAATTATAAATAAGTATTCTTATATTTCTGAAATTTTATTTAATTTTGTTTTTTCTTCGAAATTTATTATAAATCAGAAAAAATCATGTTGATTGGATAATCTCTATAAGGTCTTATACACGGCATTTCCGGAAGCCAGCTCACGATGTGATTAACAGAACATGTAAGCGGAAGTGCTGTGTGTCTTTTTCCTGAATTTTTCTTTCCTTTGGATTTTTCAGAGGCATTTGGTAGTTCGGCATCACCTGATTAGGCAATGGATTTTGGTTTCTATTTTGCTAATGTAAAAAACCCTAGTGTTAATCACAGTCGAAAATTCAGATAAACAATTTTACCGAAAACAACATTCAGTAAAACCTTTTAATGGGTAACCCAGATTTTTAAATTTCTGGCATATCCACATATCTTGATTACATCTTCTAAGTGATCGCAGAGAAATAATGAAGGGCAGAAACGAATACACACATTGGTGAACCCAGTGTTTTTCTCTGTCATTTTTTGGACAAACTTTCGGATTGCTTGAAACAGAGATTGGGTTCTATTGCATCTAATAAAATTTGTGGATATCAGCTGCTTATCAGTTTTTAAGACTCTTCCTCTTCCCTTGGAAAAAGCCTTGTTTTCTCGCATAAAACCTCATACATTAGGGTTTCACTAATTTATATATATATATCCTCCGTCCATCTTTATTTATACAAATTGTTGTCCCAATAATAGGATGTGTTTTTCTTTTCTCTGGATACCCGTATGCGTGGACGTCATTATGCTTCAGGTTTAACTTCTATACATTCACTATGTTCTTGTGTTTCATACCATTACTCGAATAGTTTGCAAACATGAAAATTTAAATACTGTATATTTACCAGGTGCTTCTCTTTCTTGGCCTCAATATTGGCCATCAATTCATTAGCTTCTTCATTAAGCTTCTTTGCAATAAGTTTCTTATGTGCAGACAAAACAGGTCCCTGCAACACATTGAAGGAAAATTTGTAAAGAAATCTCATAATAAACCTTTCCATGGATTTGAAATGAGCAAGTTCCCTTTCAATAGACAGTTTGTATACATTCAATAGATAATAGCTCTGAGATGGCATTGCATATATACCACAAAACAGAGTAATCTGGAGACGCGTCTCCCCCCTAAGTCTTATACTTTAAGTTATATTTGTATAAATTATTAAATATATATACTTCAGGGTGTTTGAGATAGGTTTCAGCTTCATAGGAGTTAAGATGCAAATTCTAGATTTTGGGATTTTCGAAAAATTCCAGACTTAGCCAAATTTCAGGATTCAGCAAGCCTTTAGTAGGATCACCTCCCACAATCCATCATGGCTTTCTAAGGTCAAACTGAAGCTGGCAAAATGATTCTCAAAGGGTTTTAACTTTTAAGTTTAATTCGTTTTATCACAAATCACTTGGTTTCGACCCCATCTCTATGAAAGACTTAGCTTAGCTCTTGCCCAAATCCCAGACAGACATAACTTCCCAACAAGCCAAAATCACTCAAACCTCATTTGCCAGACCCAAGGACTTGAAAACAGCCACCAACAAAGATATAAATGTTAGATATTGGTCCTACTCCTTTTGTGTTGGATATACATGTTAGATATAACTTATATGAATATCTAACATTTATATCCAACACAAAAGGACAAATACTTCAACACAATACTTTTACATCTTTATGTCTTATATTTTTATACATCTTTTCATAACTAGCATTTTAAGTATCACATGTATAGTATATACTATATACACCCCCCTCGTCCCCCGCCGTCCCCAAATTGAGGCCCCTCTGTCCACCCGTCCCGGAAACTTGTCCCCCTGTCCCGCCGTCTCCCCGTCCCCCAAGGCGATGTAACTATGCCACAAAGAGTTCTTATCAAGGCACAACTTCAAACAATTCTAGTAGCAGGAGCATCATAGATATGATTTTCATGGCTATTACTATGGCAAATATTCACTGAAAATTGTATAGTTATAACCTTACTTTAAATCAGAACATCCAGTAGATATAACCACTGTGGGTTAAATCCATGGGTTTTAGGTTTATAAATGATGGGCACAATATTAATTTCAAACACTGATTATTGTGCTTTCTTTTTAACTTGTTTGTGACAGTTCAATTAATATGTGGTAATTTCTCAAGCACGCAAGAACAAGGAGGTAACATTTCTAAAGCTAGTCCTTCAACTTTTATTATTTATCTTCATCTTTTCAAATATCCAAAAAGCATGGGACAGAGCATATTTTAAAGTTTAGCCATAAGCCAATTGAGCATCATATTATCAGACAGCTTTAGTTAACTAGAAACTACCCAAAAAAATTCAATCCATTACGTTAGATGACACATGTACCCTGTCCTCAAACCCACACATGCACATCTTATAACATCCCAAACTTGATTAAGATGGCTTTTTGACTCTACCATATGCTATCACTGTGTTACCATGAAGCTCTGCTATGACACTCACCATTCATTGACCTTTCAAATAATTTCATCAAAAATATGCAATGTGCATGTTTTATAAGGCATGGCAGCAGAAAGACCTGAATAAACATATTCCACTCTCAATTTTTCAAAATGGTGCTTTTAAGATGGCCAATAACGCTAGTAATAATTCTCACGAGATGGGGATACAAGCCCTCATTTTCTTTCAAATTTTTGAGCTTTCTGCTGCTTCGCCATTTCTGATTATCTCAAACCATTTTCTATCAACTACCATGTTATTAATGCACCGCTACAAGATTTTTCCAATCTATGCAAGATCTTAAATCAATGATATCAAAATTATAAGCAAAATGACAAAAGGGAAGTTATAATTGGTAATTTTTGTTCAAAATGGAACTTTACATTTCCCATAAAATTGGAAAAAGAAAAGATATGATAGCCATGGAAAATTAGAAACACCATTATCATGGGAGGTTACAGCAACCGTGAATCCAATTATTAGTGTTTCATTCAATATTTTACCTCTATAACAGATGAAAAAAATGAGAAATGACTTCTACAAAATAAATCCTACAAGAACGTATTGCCTGTGCCCAAGTTAATTGAATAGACAAATACAAATGCATGAAATAAATGGAAATGACCCGTTAGTTTTCAAACAGGTAGTAAGCCATAACTAATTTCTGTCATATGTAGGCAAGTTTAATAGAAAATCCAAGTTGCCACAACTTTATTTGAGGTTCTTCTAGTTTGAATTTATGTTAAAGCATCGCAGGACTCGAGTAATTCCCATGATTTGGGGATATAAGCTGCACCTCGAGGGAATGGGATTGCTCCACTTCAGTCCATGCCCTTCACCACAGAATTTAGTTTCTACCTTAGCCTCATAAGCTTATGTCAACATAAAATTTAGAATGTTTGGTTAAAACAGTGGTATGCTACTACATTTTGTTAAGTGTAACCATTTGAGCTGATCCTAAGCATTAGACTCAACATACTTCACAAAAAGACATTCAGAAAAATCAATTTCACCTTCACAAATTCAAAAGTTGAATGAACATTTTTGAAAAATTTAATAGGCTCCTGTTCTAAAGTAGGATTACTCCCCATCTTATGTAGACATAATTTGTAGTATTACTATAAACTCCTATTACATTTTTTTAACACTATAAATCCATCTTTTCATGTATGCCTTCACCATAAGTCTTCTTTGTGTTCTGTGACAAAGCATAACCCATCTTAACAACATAATTTTCAATGTAGAGCCAAAGCTTTTGCGATGTAAAAATAATACCATAGCACAGCCTCTTGACATGGTAGCTTTTGTATGGAAATGCCTACATATATATAGAGCTGTTCATCTTTGTATCTGATATGAAAATACACATACCAGTGCAGGGATGGGGCATATCCTGCAATTCTGGACATATTATACACCTATATAGCAAATGTAAAATTACAGACAATTTTTGGTCAATGGTAATAGCTCAAAAAAATAGGATTAGATTATGTAACTTTTGTCTTCATCAATTTGGATCACATTCTATTTTCCATTTCTCTTTTCTTATTATCTCATCTTCATCACGGATCATTGAATGTGATAAAAAAATAGACGCAGAAAAAGGTTGAAATCTAAACGAATGCCAAAACTAACAAAGCATCATATGCACCAATTTTGAAGCAATTTGCAAAAGTTTCTTTTACACCACTGGTTTGACATGGGTATTGTGTCCATAAACCATTACAACCACCAAATGATTATAAAAAGGGCCAAGAACATTCTCCTATTTTGAAAATTTCCATTACTGATGTTTCACATGCTGAGTTATGAACAATACAGATATCTCTGTAATTTTGTGTGTTCATATGTTTCAGGAATATAATCAGGGGAACTAATACTAAGGACACAACATTTTACACTGGCCAGTCTACATATATTGGAGAGCCAGTGCACAAAGAAACAAAATAAAGTCTCCTCAGGTTGCTTGACACAAAATATGAGGTGCGCTTCTTAAAAACATTGTAGCTATCCACTATTCAACCTTTAATAATTTACAATTATGTCCCCAACTTTGTAATGTTTAACAAAAAAATTAAATGCCTTCTTAACATTCCTGACACAGGTACATGGAGTACTTTGAGTTGCAAAAGCCTTCCCCGTACCATTTCAACCAACTTCCTCTAAATGCATGTGCAGCAGCACAAGGTTTGGCACACTATAAAATATGGCTCATTGCAACAAGTGCAATGAAGAAATAGAGTACACATATACACATTGCTACAATTGCATTCTGACTACTGAGAAAAAAACAACTGGAATGTATTCTTACCCAAGGAAATGTTTGTTCACATACTTCATAGCTCCAAGAAACTACCTATGAAGAATATGTACAACACAAGACAAAAATAATATTCGCTATTCGTGGGTTATAGAAAGAAGCAAAATACACAATCAAGATAACATCATCATCAAGCTCAAAGACAATGCATGCCTCGCATAGAATACTCAAGCCAGGTATACAAGTTATATTGCAGACCTACATTAACATTGCAGAATTGGATAGATTTCTTTATATATCAACACTTTATAATTCATTATTTTTCCCAATGTAAACTAATTATCTTCTTTTAACTTTGCAGATGATGCAGATCTAGTTTGAACTCCAACAAACAATACCTTTCCACAGAGAATGTATTGCAACATTGTACACATGACAACTTTTGGTTTGAAACCCACTTCAGTACTGATTGTCACTTTAAGATACCAAGACAATACGTCTTTGAAGACAACAGTGCAGTCAGCTTTTCACAAAATACTAATACAATTTTGGCTTTCAAATTCTCTGTACAATACTTCTTAATTTGGTTTTAAAATACTGCATAATAGTATTTTTATTTATTTTTGGTTTAGATTGCTCTCTATCTTTCATTGTTGGTCATTATAGTGGTACTCATTCTATTAATTTGATATGGGGAGCTGTTTTTATTTTATTTTTCCAGCCTAACTGATGTGGCTACTTCGAGAAATTGGTGTCAGTTCAGTTATATGTTAATTCTCTTGTACCAGTGCTATTAATATAGCAATGATTTCTCCCACCTCCGTTGTACGATGCACCTCTTTCTTCAAAACATATTTCTTCAAGATTTGCCTTGATCTATTGTTCTATTTAAGCTATATCCACAGTTTTGGACTTTATACAAAATTTACATGATGGATTACAGATTTGTCTTCATAGATAAATTATTAAGAGTTTTATCTTACAAATAATTCTACTAATCTGCTAATAATGTTCTGAATTTATAGTAGATGACCATGAGATTCATATATAATTTAGTAATCAAAATATAAAAGGATACCCTTTTTTGGTAGAATGATTGAAACTTGGTTGTAAGTTTATAGAATGCTTCTTCAAATGTTTAACTTTTAAGATAGCTTATAATAGATATCAAAGTCTTACTTGTGACAAATTCTTGGCATATTTTATTTAGGACGCATTTCCATTGGAAAACTAATTCAACCCTGTTTTGTAGTTCTTTTTACACTGTACAGCTGCCACAAATTAAAATACATGTACACATAACATTATCTCTAATAAGTAGATATTAGGATACCATGTGCTCTCCTTCCACTTTAACAGTTTTTGAGAAATTATAAAATCTACATTGATAAGCAGGTATCATAATACCATTTCAAATATTGATTTCTCTACTCTCTTCTTTCATTCAGGTATCACAATACCATTTCAAATATTGATTTCTCTACTCTTTTCTTTCATTAGTTTTTTTTTCGATAAAAGGTTGAAGCCAAAACTTATATTACAGAAAATTTTGAAGAAACTTACAGAATAACTACATAAGATCCCTACTATCTTTAATGTTCATACCCACATAAAATATAACCTTTAAATGGTCCATACCATCATAAAATATTTCTTTCTAAGAAAACTAAGAAACTAAAAATTCTCCATAAAATTCACCATAGCCTACTCCCCTAACATAGGGGGATCACACACGTGACAGTCTACGCAAATATATTCCATTCACATTGTCTGTATCAAAATGAGCTAAACTAATATAAAAATATCCATAAATTCTTACCACATTTAGCTCCTAAAACAGAGGGAAAACTAAATAACCAAAATTTCTTTTATCTGGACAGCACAAAACTTTCTAGTGCCTTGAAGAAGGTTGTACTGAACATCCTTCTGGTACATTGAAGGAGTCCGAGGCTTATTGACAACTCTGTTCCTCATTCTCTTTGCTTCAAACAGTTTGCTATCAACAAAAAGACAATGCTCACACTGACAAGGGGAACTAGAGATGTCTCCTATATCATCTGAAATACTCATTCGTTCCTATATCATCTGAAATACTCATTCGTTGATTCATTTGCCTCTTTCGTAATTCAACACCCATGCCCTTTTTCCTTTTCTTCTCCTCATTCGGCTCTAGCATATCCTGGTTTTCATCCTCTTGAATTTCCTTTTCAAAAGGAACATACCCTTCTTCTATCATTTAATTCTTCCACCAATCAATCTTTGAGGCTGCCTTTTTCCTTGACCATTTTTGAAGAAAATCAATGTTTCTTTTTATAGGCAGTTTTCGTTCTTCAAAAGCCCTCTTATTCCTTATTGTTAGAATTGGTCTTTTTGTAATTTCTTCAGTCTTTTTGTAATTTTTGTAATTTCTTTCATTAGTTTTTTTCATAAGATGTGCTGGTTCTATTTTCAGTTCACAGACTGGTCTTGCCCAGGGCACATAGAATGAAATTACTCTACCTTCCTCTACCTCCTACGCTCCCACTCTGTGTTGTCTACCTTCGAAGGTTTATTCCTTCCCTGCTAATGCCAAAAGCAATTGCATTTATAGAAAAAAAAAAAAAAATGATCCACAAAACACACCTTATTTAGAGCACACTTATGTTATACTTATTCATATGATATCTGTGATAGGCATAGAAAAAAAGGTTAAAGTAAATAATGGTTTTCAACATAGCCAAAAAATTACAAGACAAAGCATATTGATAAAACCAATCAATAACTACATCGCAATTGTACTTACTACGATTCCCTTCTACCCATTATTTGAGCCTCAAAAGATCATATGCAAAGCATACTCCCTTCTACTTCACTCTCAAACTTTCCTGCCATGGATACAAAACTATGCTTATGATGCACTTGTGAATATAATATTGTACTTACAAGAGGCAATCACCCACATATAACTTGTACCCTCTATGCATATTCAATAACTCTTCTCGATGTTCTCCAACCTTCTATCCACTACACTATGCCTATATTTGTGTTTTATATAGCTATTTCTACTAAAAACATTGAGCCTACAAGGGGATTAAAAAGTCGTCATTATCGTCACCCAACACTCATACACCACTTGCATCATTTGGCTATTCACATTTCAATATCATTTCCCTCAAATTGAAGACTTCCCAACAACTTACAAAACCTCATGTCAAAAACAGAGTACTACTCAAAACATTTGATATTTGTTTAATAACTCTAAACTGCTATATATCATACACATATGATCAATGCCAACACCCTCAAACATGCAAGATGCCTTCGATGCTTGTGCAATGTAAAAACCTTGATAGGATAGTCCAAATTATGCATGAACATAGCAAATAATTGCTCCAGGATATAAAAGATCTATAAATGTCCTCATTATCTAAACTGAAATGCAAGTGTCAAACAAAACACTTATAAGACTTGATTTACCATAAAATGTTCACATGGAAAGCTTACGTTGAAGCCAATTTAAGATTTAAATTTTAAAAACAAAAAAATCGTTATTGCACATGCAAAAGTAGATTAAAATTATATAGTTGATATAAGTTATAGGCACATATTAGAATAGCATTTTCTCTCTTAACCATAAACATTTGCTGGTTATAGTTTTCAAAATACTATTACCAGTAATAAATCTAGAAATAACTCTCCACCATCAATTTATACAATTCTGACTTTAAACTTTTTACATAACAATACTATTTGAATAATGAAACCAAACTACTTTACAATTGAAATCTTTATAATTAAGAAAAATATATAATTTTATTAAAAAATTTATAAAAACTATTCATTATCTAAATTGTATTAACTATAAAAATTGAATTAGATTTACATAAACAATAAAAACTACAATTATTAATTGCATGCTCTGTTTTAGGCAGAGTATGCTCTGTTTTTAAGGCAAAATTCTCTGAAATTTTATTGCAGATTTTGAAAATTACACAGCAGAATATTCAATGGCATGTTTTTAGCTTCAAACAAACTACGCAGAACTAAAATATTGCTAAGATAAACTGCAGTAGAATCAACAGTTTATTACATGATAACTTATTGCAATAAACAAAGGCTAAAATAAACTCTTGTTAACAAAAACCAATTGAAGGTGCATGACATTCAACTACAGCTAAGACAGAGTTAAAACCTCATCGATGGCGATGCCATGCTTGATGTAAGCCTCTGTCCATACCAGGCGAATTCGTTTTCTATCATGTTCAGGGAGGCGCTTAGCCACAACAAGCGTCGCGTAATCAAGAACCCAAGCTTGACCAGAGACCAATTTTGCCACGATTGGTAGCCATGTTGTCAGAAAAGAAGAAATTTGAGAATCTGTTAAAATTATGTTCTTTCGTCGTATGGCACGCATAAACCAGGTTATAATGTCGTACACAGCTTTAGCAGATCCTACCAATCGTAGGTAAATGTACCACCCGTTTACATACTTGATAAATTTTGGATCTTCACAAAAGGCGATGAATGCAGCTGTCTGTACCTCTATGTCCCAATACCCACTTAAAATAAAAGAACTCAGCAACTTCACAAGTGGGATATTACGAGAACGGATGGATGATTTAAACTCTTGCAAAATCACCCGCTCGCATATTTTCACAGCATCTTGAGATACATTTCCTTCCAAGATCTCCTTTATGTATATCTCTGCATTATTCCGACTTCCTGTGGTTTCATGCTTATCTTTGATGAGAGAGAACATTAGATTGATCACCTTTTCCTCCAAAATTATATCGGTGTCGTCCTCTTTATGAAGCCTGGCAGCTAAATCTGGCATAAGTTTGAATCCGAGAGAAGAGAGAACTTTACCAGAACGGATGGATGCTTTGAACTCTTGGAAAAGCATTTGCTCGCATATTTCCCCATCATCTTTACCTGCTTCTCCTCTCAAGATCTTCTCCCTTATGTATTTGTACGCGTTTCTTCGGTTTCCTCTGCCGGCGAACTTGTTTTTGGTGAGAGAGACCATTCGTTTGATCATCTTTTCCTCATACATTGTATTATCCAGTTTGGCAGCTAATTCTGGTGAAATTTCCAGTCCCAGAAAAGAGAGCAGATCTCGAATCTGGGATGCTTGCTCCGCACTCCACCAAGCTGCTTGCAAATATTGCATGCATTTGTCGATGAGGTCATCAATCAGTAACTCGGAAGCAACAGGGAGAACAGCCAGGCACTGCCTAACATTGGAAAAATTTGCCAGATTGCCATTCATGAACTGAATGCATGTTATGTAGTCATCAAAATTATGAGAAGTAGTTACCCTTAATTCTTTTGCTGTATCTGATGACCACCGCTGGGACATCTTGGCTTTGAAAAACTGCGATCTTTCGAGAATGACAGAATGGAGATGAACTGGATTTCTTTCGTATTTTTCCCCATTTGAGCTCATCAACCACAATTTGACATCTGCAGAGGTTAGATCTCCGAATTGAGGCTGAGCTTCTTCCATTGCATACAGTTTGAAGCTGCAAAGAGAGGTGCATTTAGAAGGAGAGAGAGGTGCATGTATTTAATACTAAACTGTGATGCTAAAATAAAACAAAAAACAAACTAAAACAGAAAAACAAAATAAAAAAATAAAAAAACAAAATTAAAAAAAAACTTTAATTAAAATAAAAAAACAAAGATAAAAGATAACAATAGTGCACTATTGTTAACAAACTCCCCAATTCACAAATTCTATCAGACATCCTCCCTCCTTGGACTATTTGAATGGACTTCTCAAATATCAAAAAATGAAAAACAAAACATCACTTTGCATGCATGTCTAAATAATAAGAAAGAAATTATGATATTTGTTGATGGTTGTTAATACTATGTTCCAAACCTCCTATTTTGGCATAGGCCGGACTGGAAAAGGTTGCTGAATTCGGCTCGACAAATGCCAATTGTATTTTCTTGAATATCTTGTAATATCTCTGACTAACATTTTATCAAGCAAATGATGTACCTTTGTTCATGCGTCTACATTTTGCATACATTTCTACCAAAGCATTTCCAACTGCAATATCTAAGGATGCAAGAAAAGGTTGTCAAATTTGGTTTTACAAATGTCAGTTGCATTTGCATGAAAGTTTCTAAAGCCTGTTCAGAAAATCCATTTCCAAAAATCCATTTCCATGGCATTCCATGAAACTGCAGTGTATACATATCTAGTGCAGGGAAGTTGCAACAACATTTGACAAGATTCTTTTCCATTTGCATGCTAGCAAAGGTGGTTATGGAATTTGGATTTAAACTTGCCAATTGCATGTGGTTGAATGTTTTCAAAGCCTTTTTAATAAATCCATTTTCTACATTTCCTGCAATCATTGTAGTTCACAAGAACACATTGCTTTCAAGCACCCTGTCAAACAATTCACTGGCTCTATCTATTATTAAGGGCACTTGCAACTACATCGTCTGCTAAAATTCGTCTATTCTCGATACTTTGATGAATGTCCATTCCCTGTTCCAAAGATCCTATTTTGACACAGGCTGAGAGAACGCTGACGCATGGAACTGCAACATTTGCAATATCCGTGTTCAGAAAAGTTGAAGTGTGGGTTATATAGACACACACCTATGATGCATGAGATAAACAAAATCTAAAACACTCTTCCTCCAGAAAATAGGGTAAAATTATAAAAAATGTCAATACTGTAACAACACATTCAGACAACAACGTAACTTCATGAAAACGATAAATATCAAAACCAAAAAATGATCATTTTATTATCAATTCCATTACTATCCTTCATTATGTTATTCAATCTTTTAAAACACACCCAGTTCGCAGAGGCTCTCTGCAATAGAATGACACTTGATAGCTACATTCCTTCACTCTCTCCAGCCGTACTACTCAGCCAATCTCCACCTGCACCGGACTTCCGCCTGAGACAATTTTCGGGTGGGTGTTTCTCATGTAAGGAGCCTATCGGCTAAATATAAATAAAAAGTAAAAAGGTCAAATAAGAATTTAATTTGATGTTATATATATTTTTTAGTCAATAGGCTATTTGTGGGAGCTTTGCTTTCGGAAAAATAAATTTTTAACCGGTCTTGATAGTTTTTATTTCTGACTATAGAAAACATTTCATTTAAAAAAAATAAAAATAACAACTTACCTTTTTTACTTTAATGCTATTTTTTCAAGTATGCATACGTTTATAGTATTCTTTAATTGGTTGAAGAATTTGATATTTACATTTATTCCATTTTCTAAATTCACAAATGTGCCAAAGATTAGTAATAATGATTAGCAAATTTTAAGTGACCATAAAACATTCAGATTTTAAAACTTTGTTCATTTTAACGATATTTAAAATCCATGAAATTGTGGAAGAGCTTCATTATCATTATAATAGTTTTATTATTTATTTATTGTTAAGAGGTTCTTAAACAATTTTTAATTATATTTTAAATTTCTTAGTTTTCAGTGCTAAGTAAAGTTGTACGACTAATTGACCTCTTTTGGTTAAAACTCAAATGTTTAAGTATATCAGTTATGGGCTTTGTACTCGACAAACAACCAAATTTATCATTCTCTAAGTGAAAAAAATAATAATAGATAAAGTTGATATTTTATAATGTTAATGGACACATATATGTCTTGTTAGTACTTGCCGATAGGCTAAGCAAGTACTATTGCATCCATTTTTTGATTTCTTCATGATTAAATGAACTGTTCTACACCAATGAAAATAAATTCAATTTTATATTTCATTATAAGTTTTTTCATATGTAAAATATAGATGCAAAATATTTAACTTTATAATATCTAGAAATTAATTTTTGATCATCTAATTGGATGAATGCGTTTGAAGTCTTATTACAGGAGTGAACCAATTAAAATTTACCACGTTTTTAATTTATTCTCGGATAATATGTATGTATTCTCATCCATAAATTTTGTTCCATTCTGACAATCATGTTTATACTATTAATTTTTACAATATATTATAATTTAAATAACAACCTATGATATTATAATATATTTATTTTTATTCATATTTTTAAAGTTTTTTAATTTTAATTTTTATTATATACTAATTATACATTAACAACTATTTATGTAAAAAATTTATGTGATTTTATTTGCTTATAATTTTTATTTTTTCTTTACAAAATATTAATATTTAAATTAAACTATATTAAATTAATATTTAATATTATTATAATAGTTTTATTTTGAAAAAATTATTAAAATTTAGTTTAAAAGATCAATTTATTTATTTATAATAGTTTTAATTAATTTTTTTTTTATAAAAATTTATTACTTTTATTGTAACTATATAAAACATAATAATTAAAAAATTAATATACTATTATTTCTAGTATAACTTAAAAATTTATAAAAATTTATTATTTCTACTATTACTATATAAAACATAGTAATTAAAAAATTAATATACTATTATAGTTTCTACTATAATTAAAGGCAAGTACTTAGCCACTACGTGGCACTTGTTTATGAATATGATGTTTAATTTTTTGAATTTGTGAAAAATAGCCCTTCTTGTTATTTGTAATATTTGGATCATATAGATATGTATAGTTTCTATTTTTTAGGTCCTTATTCCTATCTTTGTTGAATTTGTATAGAGCCCCTTTCTTAGGGATTCACCAAATCTATCTTGTATTAGAAAGTTGTGTTTCTATAATGGGTTCTATTTTTGGAGTTTGAAATTCAACAAAAAGATAAATCAAATAAAATCATATTTATATAACAAATTTGAAATTACTTTTTTTTTTGGATCGATGAACGGCCGAAGCTGGGATTTTTATATATATAAATATAAACATAAATTAACAAAGTATCTATCATCAGTTCAAGCCCACTGTTGCAGGGCCTAATGTTCAGAATGAAATCATTTCAACTTTCAACAATAGTAATCGGCTGATACCGATATTTACTTCTGAAACCATCAATTTTGGTACTTCCTGTCGCAAAAACCATCTGCCAATTTAAAATTGAAAGACAACGGTCATATCTTGGCGCCTGCAAAGAATCGACAACCCATATTCAAACTGAGACTAGCTTTAAGTCCCGACCGTAGACCCTCTTATCTTTCTCGGGCTTCGTGACTTAACCTTTATCTTTAGTCGTGCAACTGTGATCACAAACCCACTCAGAAGTCTCTGACCACATCACCAGTCAACAACCAACCAGAATCGAGCAACTCGGCAACACTGTCACTGTGGACCCACCTTAACTCCGCAACGACGACATTCAACAGTTGTCACATGATCGCATAGCCAGGAAATGGGCTATGCGAACATGCGACACACCTCCACGTCACCTTCTACCTTGCCGCATAACCGCCACCGCTAACACACAGGGTTTGTCACATGATCGCATAGCATGAAACTGGCTCATGCGAACATGCGACAAACTGTCAACACTTGCCACTGGCAACCTCCATCCAGGAACCACCATGTCAGCGAGACCGAACAACTGGTGCCACATCAAACATGTTACAACCTGAGCTCTGCTGACAACTTTCCACATCACCGCTCCCCAACCAATGAAAATCACGCACACCAGCATCTCCATAGCACGTTGGACTCACTAAAAACAAGCCCCTTTAATCAGATGATCGGCGTATGATCTCAAGGGGGGAGAATATTCTTTGAGATCATACGCCAGCCGTAGATCTTGATACACGCTGGCCAACCCACAAACCCCTCTGACAACGACCCCATCGAGAACTTCCATGTCGCCACCACATCGACCAATCGGAAAATGCCCATTTGAAATTACTTTTAATAATAATATTTTAGTATATAAAAAATTTCATATTATTTGTTAAATATTTTTAATGTATGTAACATTGATTTTTTCAATTTAGAAATATTATATTTTTTATGTACAAAATATATTATATTTTTATTTTTTAATCTTTCTCAATAAAATAAGATTATTTCCTCTTTTTTCTATCAAATCTCTCCTTTTTCTATCTTATATTTTCTTTTTTATAATTTTACCATTATTTATTTTTAAAAATTTATTTTACAAACAAAACTAAACATCATAATTTTTGGAATAAAATATTTGTTTTAAGAGAGAAAAAATATCACACCAAAATATACCATATAATAACAAATTGCACAAAAATTCCAAAATTCCTTAAAATTACAAACTAAACTAAACCTTTCTATTAACATGTTTAACAAACAACTCCAAATTTTACATATGATAGTATTGAGCATTTTTACATGAATTTTATTAATAAGATATATGTATTGCAAGTTGAATTATATATAAATAAAGTTAAAAAAAAATAAAACTCCTATTGACTCATCGTTGCACGCACAAAAGCGCAATTGCTAGTAATTATGTAGTGTATAATATTATTAATAAATGATATTTCAAAAATATAATTTAAAAAGTAATTAGAAGTTTTCTATAGACTAAACTTGTACACTAAAAAAATTATGAGACACAAAGTTTGATTTACAATTTTTCTCCAAAAAAAATATCATTTTACTATGCATAATAACTACCTATCCTTCCTTGTATTATATTATATAACCCTAATTGAATTATAACCCTTCATGAGTTATAACACTAACCTAATTTAAAACTAATTACAATAACATATTATTTTATTTTCTAATCTTAACTATGCCTTAAATGATATCTTTCAATTCTAATCTTATTATCTAAATATTTAATTTGATTAAAAGTATTCAATATTTTATTTTAGATTAAATTTTATTTTATTATTCTATTGTTTGAATTTCATCTTGCTTTTAAATCTAAATCCTATTATTAGTACTTGCCGATAGACTAGCAAGTACTATTGCATCACTTTTTGCATTTCTTCCATTAAGTAGTGATTAAAACCAATTCTTTGCACCAATTTTAATTTAGTATTTTCTTATTTTGTTAAAAATAAAACATATTCTATAGTCTAAATGTTAATTTTTTAAGTTTATAATTTGTAAAAATTATTTTTTGATGATATGATTGGCTAATACATTTGAGCTCTTATTACTAGAGTGATCCAATTAAAATGTACCACGTTTGTTATTTATTGTACATGAAAATCGTGCATTCAAATAATACAATCTAATTTATATATCATCTGATTTTATTCGGTTTATGGTTTACAACTTTATAGATACCTATTAAGAGATTAATAAGTTTTTCCTTATATTAAAATAATTTTTCTATTTTTGTTATATTATAAAATATTGAATATTTTTTGGATTTATTTTAATATATTATATAAATTTAGATTTAATAGAATAACATTATAATATTGTTGAAAATGAGTTATTTGGACTAAATAATTAATATTAAAATTAATTATAAGTATAACTATTTTATAATTTAAATTAATTATAAATGATATTTTATAATTATTTATAAAATTAAAAAATATTATTAGAACTATTATACACTAAGTTTGCACCCTTAGTTCAAGCTCTCGTAGTCTTGATAACTCAGTATAACTTGGGAATCATCTCTAGGTTGTGGGACGTTTGTTAATTGAGATGAGACCTTTAGGTTCTAGGCTGGTTCCTCTTGGATAATCACCTTAATTTGCTCTCAACAGGAAAGTAAATCTTTGAGGGAAAGGGATAGAAGGAATGCATGAAAAGGGAAATGACTGAAAGCAAACTATCCTACAAGGTGATGCACCGATACTAGGGTTTGGATCTCAGTATAGAGGAATGAGACCAATGGAGGAATTAGGTCTAATAAGTCACAACTCACTATATAGGCTTGCATAAGTGTTTCATAGGAGGGCCTAAACAAAAGACTCAACCTATGACCTGCAAACAAACACCCTCTTCTGCAACTAGGTGTAGGAATGAGACAAGACTGTTAGGGGTTGTAGTATACCCACAAAACATCTAAATCAGATCAGACACAGTAACACACAAAATCACAGAAAATGAGAGGGACTAGGAACCCCAATTTCCATTAACAACATTCATAAAATTCAATCCAATAAGAGATAATCAAGACAGTGAAGACAGGGATAGAACAAATATCACAAGTACTTCAAGAATGCCTTGATCATCAATGGGAGATTACAAAGAGTAGAAGAACCAGAGGGTAGAACAAATAGCATAGATGGCTTTCTGAGAAAAGATGGCTTCCTTGCAAAAGTGGGCTTCTCTCCTTTACAAAAATTAACCTCCTAAGCACTAAGGCTCCACAAAACAATATATACAACACTCACTACCCGTAGGCAGGAGTCCAAAACTGACCTAACCAGAGTTACAAATTCTTACAATATAATAATAAACCCTAGAGTACAAGATAACATTGAATTCACTGAGAGCACTCGGCAATCAGATCACATCTTCTTTTGCGTGTATCCATCTTGTATTGAGCTCACCCGCAGACACAACAACCTTGACTCAACTACCCACCTGCAACTCCACTAAGCCATGAAGGCTTCAAATCTGATCTCATAGATATTTCTATTTTCAATAATCACCCTGCAAAAGGTGGCGACAACCCATTGAGCATTTCACATGACATGGTACCCTGCAAAATCCACGGCACCGACAATCAGATTGTTCTTTATCATCTTCTAATCATCAACCATCTCTATCCTGAATAAATCAATTCCAGCTACCAAACTGTCATGCATGGCTGTCAAAATGCAAAACCCTAGCAGGAAACTAGCGCAAAAATTCAAATTTGAATGTTAACGGCTAGTGGGGCCTCGAGTTAAAATGCAACTGTTGATGAAAGATCCTTCCCGGTAAATGAATGGCCCAGATGCGCCCTTTAAAATAGCTTAAAATCCTTTCTGACAAGTCAACTGCCACTGCGGCAGTCAACAACTAATCAAACTGCGCCATTTCAGATACATGTTGTGATCTTCCGACATTGGACCCACCGCTTGAGATACCGATCTAAAGACAGGCATATGATCCTATAGCCCTAGAATATTCCTTACGCTTTTACACTAGCCACTAGATCCTTACCTTTCTGAGACCCCACTAACACATCAATCCACCTGGAAATCCTCATCAACATGCGTCAACCAATCATGTTCGAACACCTGAACACACCTGGCAATGTGGTCCCATGGATTTCTCTTTACTTCGACCAATAAAATGATGGCAAATCACCTTGACCTGGCACTGGACCCACTGACAAATCTTGAACACTTGGCACAATCGACAGCTGGCGCATAATCTCATGTGTCAGAAGAGCCCTTCGCGAAGATACGCCATCCGTTGATCTTCATCCTTTTGATATCCTTGCAGACATTCTGACACGGATGCTCCAGCATCCAAGTCATCACTATGTGGACCAATGAGAAATGAGCACATCATCATCCGAGGACCCACCTGCAAGGCTCTGACAAAAAGCAAGATTGACGGCTAGTCTTATCCCCTTATAGCTCTGACAAAACCCTTGTGAACTTAAGACAGCCGTCGATCCTCTGACAACTGTCAGAACCTTTGACCGCTGCAAGAACTTGGTCCCATCGACAAAAAGATGACTTGATACATGTGGACCAAATAGAAGCTGCCAAATCAGATGAGGTGGTGTCGGTCCCACTTAACTTTGAAGTGCTGTAGACATGGAAGATCTAATGGTCATCTTAAGATCTCAAGCTCTGACACCAGCCTATGCAAAGATACGCTAGCCATTGGATCCCTCTAACTGGGACCCCATTAAAGTGACCGCCAGACTTCCACACAAATACGCGACTGAAGAAAAGCTAACCATCGCTAGGTCGCAAGAAGTTAAATGGTGACCGGAAAATACTTAGCGATTATGAGAATTGATGTATTCGCTAAGTCGCCGAATAAAAAGGGGACCGCCGGAAAGAAATAGAGAACTGGCGACTGGGCCAATAGGAAATTAGCGCACATGGGAAATGTAAACCTTTAGTGGCCAAAAAAGGTAATGAAGAATTATAATGGGCCAAAGGGTTTTGAGGGTTTTAAAAGGTTCCCAACACAACGACTAGTTTTATGAATATTTTGACCTGCAGACCAGGGACTTGAAATAATTGCAGAGGCCAGGAAACAAAACATGAGGTCATGAAACTTTCAGAGATGCTCGGCAGGAGTAAAACAGAGACTTAGAATAGATTTTAGCCAAATTTGCATGGATATGAAAATTGGGGTAACAAGAACTATAATTATAGTAATTTTATAGTTTTTTATAATTACATAATTACTTTACATATAAACTAAAATTAAAATTAAACTTAGTTATAAATTATTTTAATTAAAAATTCACTTTACATATAAATCAAAATTAAAATAAAATTTATTTATAAAACTAAAGGCAAGTACTTAGCCACTACGTGGCACTTGTTTAAATTATAAAGTACTTTTAAAATCTAAAATAATATTTAACATTTGAGAAGTAATTTTGTTTATTCTCTCATTTTAACTCTCACCCAAATAAGATCTTAAAAATCTTTTTTTTAATAAGAGGCCAAAGCCAGGAATTTTTTTATTAATTAATATAAAATATTACAACTCTGTTTAGTGTGGGTATCAGGAGGAACGAATGGAGTCAAGAAAACCTCTGATATAACCTAGGACTTATTAAAGTTTGGATTATTAAAAAAAATTGCATATCCCACTTAATCTTGGCAGGTCAATGAAAGTGTTACACGTGTTACACAATACAATCATAGCCATACTTGACATTTATGGCTTAAGCTTACATTTCATCCTCAAAAGGGAGGAATCCTTTAAAGGAATCCCCTATTCCATTACAACTTCCATTGTATACTTCTATATATTTACAACAGAAAATTGATAATTTATGAGTTGATTCATGAGTATTATTCTCCTTGGTATCTGAAGTAATTACTCAATTCATTACATTCATAGATCCAATTGTAGTAGTAGTCTCTTAAAAGCCATTGGAGTACTCTCCCTGGTGTTAGAGTCATCCTTCCATACTACAAGTAATCCTTACTTCCTTCCAACTAATATCAATTATTAGTATACCAAGTAGACTGACAAAACTCCCAAACTAAAATACATTTTTTGTAGGATAAGATCATCATAAGTTAGAGATTATTCATATTAATGAGCAAATGAAATAATGAAATAACATGTACCACTCATTTACATAATTGATAAATTTTGGATCTTCATAAAAGGTGATGAATGTAGCTTCATGTACCTCTTTGTCCCAATACCCACATAAAATAAAAGAACTCAACAACTTTATAGATGTGATATTATGAGAATGTATGGATGATTTAAACTCTTGCAAAAACACTCACTCACATATTTTAACATCTTGAGATACATTTCCTTCCAAGATCTCCTTTATGTATGTCATCACTTTAGTCTGGATTTATGTGGTGATGTGCTTATCTTTGATGAGAGAGAACATTAGATTTATCACCTTTTCCTCCAAAACTATATCGATGTCCTCCTCTTTATGAAGCCCGATAACTAAATTTGGCAAAAGTTTGAATCACAGAGAAGAGAGCACATTACCAGAACAGATGGATGATTTGAACTCTTGAAAAAGCAATTGCTTGCAACATATTTCCATAGCATCTTTACCTACTTCTCCTGTCAAGATCTTGTCCCTTATGTATTTGTTCGCATTTCTCCGATTTTCTCTGTCGGTGTAATTGTCTTTGGTGAGAGAGACCATTTGTTTGATATAATCCTTTCCTCATACATTATATTATCAACTTTGGCAACTAATTTTGGTAAAATTTCCAGTCCCAGAAAAGAGAGAACATCTCAAACTTGGGATGCTTGCTCTGCACTCCACCAAACTTCTTGTAAATATTGCATGCATTTGTCAATGAGGTCATCAATCAGTAACTCGGAAGAAACATAGAGAACAACCAGACATTGCCTAACATTGTAAAAAATTTCTAGATCCCCATACATGAACTAAATACATGTTATGTAGTCATCAAAATCATGAGAAGTTATTACCCTTATTTCTTTTGTTGTATTTGATGACCACCATTGGGACATCTTGGCTTTGAAAAAATGAAATCTTTAGAGAATGAAAAAATTGAGATGAATTGGATTTATTTCATATTTTACCCCATTCAAGCTCATCAAACACAATTTTGTTGAGGTTTATAAATTACAGAAATAAAATAAAAAATTAGAACAACACAAGCACATGAAAGACATAGACAAAAATTTATAGTGGTTCGTCCAAACTGGACTACATCCACTCTTCAAGCAGAGGATATCTCTTTTATTCAGATTAAAATCATTGTCATACAATACACATTAGCTCAAAAACCTATTCATATTCTCATGCATATAATAATCTATATTTTCCATCGCAACGTTTGGAAGATAAAGGGTTTTGGAATATATTAGTTACATCCAACAAATTGATTGGGCTTCACAAAATGAAAGAACCATTACAATCTCATGCTTGAAGTTCAATAAATACTATGAGAAGTGCTACATAGAGATATCCCCTACTTGGATCTTATGGTTATGTCGTCACAATGCTGAGAGAAGCTCTACAAATTCAAACTTTTCATGAGATACCACCTTTATTTTTGATTGCAAGAAAAATTAGGTTTTAAAGGGGACCTGGAACCCCGTACAAGCTAGACAAAAAGTTTATCATTAAAGGAAATTAAAAAGAAATAGGACTGGGGACCAGTCCGCCATAACCAAAACCAACATAAAAACCAAAAAACCAAACACCAGCAAAAAACCGACAAAAGGCCAACACCAGGGACCCAGGGCACTAGACAAACTCCTTGCGAGTTTCATCAACTTCCTGCTTCACCTCATATATCTTCTTTATTGCGGCGTTGAAGTCAGAGAGCTCTTGGATTCTTTCTTGAATATTTATCCTTTTCATAGACCTGGTACATTTTTCTGAACCTTCCTCTTCCAAGTCCTTTGTATTCTCATTAGGTTTCTTGCTGGGGGAGCCAGCATCCAACTCAACTTTAATGGTCATAAAGCAATCCATGACCAAACCCATAAACTTATTGTTGTCATGCATGTGTTTTTTCATGGTGTTCTCCATCGTTACCATTCTAGCTTGCATTTCCTGCACTTTTTTATCCCCATCAATGTTCATGTTTCCATTCGTAGTTTTCAAACCAGACTCCAGCTTATCCTGCAGGGAATCCACCTTAGTGAAAATGGAGTGATACTTTAAATTTAAATTCTTGATTTCTTGAAAAACCCATTTCAGTAAGAAAAAAGAATACATGGAAGCAGCCTTGGCAATTTGGAGAACCCCAAAGGGGTGATCTATTTTATCGTCCATGTCTTCCTTAAGCAGTTGAACATTCCGTTCCTGCATATCCACTATTTTAATGAAAGGGATGTTCCGAGAATTGCCAGGAGCATTCACTTTCTCTGCACCAGGTGAAGCCATCTCCGCATCAAGGGAAGTTTTCTCCACGTCCATGGAATCCTTCTGAATATCCAACCCAACCTCCATGATCACTTCCAGTTTAGGGGAAATGGGCACGTCATGATCTTCAGAACTGTCATAGTCCACTAAAATGGGCACCTGTTGACCACCAACATCCTCCTCATTCCTATCATCCTCATCATTACTCTTGATTCTAGAGGTATTACCCATCTCCATAGTACTTGTAGCCTCCTCTTCAGTGTTATCATTTTCCTCCGAAGCCATATTCGAGATCAAGGTCGAAGAATAACTATCTTCCTTAGTAGAATCAGCCATGTCATCATAACCTTCTACACTATTAGTAGAGGTATCCGTTTCCATACCAACCTCCTTATCCTTTCTTAACTTTTTACTTGAAGGACTCTCCTCTTTAGCGACCGTCTCCCTAATTCTTTTCTTACCTGAACCAGTTTTGGGCGAAGAAATGATAGGGCTAGCACTAGCAGTCTTCTTAATATGTTCAACAATTAGAAGAATCAACCCTTCATGAAGAATGAGTTTCTTCTCCTTCTTCCTATGCTGGGAAATACTAAGATGGAGGGACTAAAGAATATAGTAAGGTAGGGACACCCTAATTTTATGATGAGAATGACAGAGCAACACAAAATGGTAGGAATGGGTGCATTTGAACCTACCGTCGAGGGTAACATATTCCATAATCACCATCATAACCATCGCATAGTTTTCTTTGAATGAAACAACACCATAGCACCCGCTAGACTCTTTCACCAGACTTTTCTTTTCATCCTTACTTTTGGGAAAGCATCGAATGCCCTTTTGCAAGACTTTCTTATCACGGTAAAATTTGATGCCCTTAGTACTAAGCCCAAAAACCTCAACAATGAATTCCTTCATAATGTTCACTCTGATACCAGCAATACTGACATCCCCATCTTTCTAGGAATCAACGAACAACTTCGTGGCACTATCTTTAGTCCCATGCAACCGTTCCATGTAGGTGGTAAGACCCCCCTTAATGAGAATATTTGAGACCTCCAACATATTTTTCCATTTCACACAATCCTTAGGCTCTTTATGATTAAGCCCTCCACCCATGATCTCAAAGATAATAATGACATTCGTAATAACAAAGAAAAACCAAATATTGAGGTAACAGACAACTTTGAAGCTAACAAAGTTAACTCGTGTCTGCAATTAGTTCTCTTGGGAAAGGCACCACTTTTCGTAAGCATATTACCCTATTTCTCTAAAATGTGTCTAATCATCATAACTTCTTGAGATACACCCAATCCACCCTTTTTCTTGGAGACCTATCAAAGGCCAACTTGGCTTTCATATCAACGGTGAGATTGCTGCAATCGTGCCAAATCATGATATCCTTGGATTTAACTGCAAAGTTAGCCAACTCATTAGTGGTACAATTCAATTCCTAGTAAATATGAGATATAATGACTTGCTTAAAGGATCTAATGATAATCCTAGCTTCCTCAATTATCTCCTTAATGGACCATGATGGTATAGTCATGTCACTGATGCATCTTAATATGTTCATTAAATCTCCCTCAATCCAAATATTCTGAGCCATATTCTTCTTGACAATTTTAAGAGTTTGTAGAAGGGCCATGGCCTCCACCACGTGGTTGCTTTGCACCCCAATAGGCATCACCACCGCAACCAGGAAATTAGCCTTGTCATCACAAATGAGACCACCACAACCTGCTAGGCCCGGGTTTCCCTTCACAGTGCCATCAAAATTTATTTTTATCCATCCTGGCGGAGGAGAAAGCTAGATGGCATTCTCCCTTTGATTTGAGTTTTTATTAGTAGTCCCAGTGCTCAAATCACCAACATTGAAGTCCAGCATCCGACTAGTCGACAGTTTGTAGTTTTCCTTAATACTTCTCTTAATCTTCTCAGCAATCACCTTAGGCAGAAGTTCAATATTCCTGAAGACTCTGTTGTTGTGTTCTCTCCATAACCGCCATATCACATGGGGGGATGTGATGTTCCATAAATGCTGATCCATAGGGACCTCCGCTTTTCTCCATTGCATAGAGAAACTCTCCATGTTGTTGGGAAAAAACCAGTTAATCTACTAGCATTGTAATAAAAGATTCCAAACTTCCCAAGCAAAGAAACAATCAATGGCAAGATGAAAGACCGATTCCTCAACTTTTTTACACAAGAAGCATCTATTGCTCAAAATCATGCCCCATTTCTAGAGGTTGTCCATAGTAAGAATTTTATTCTACAAAACCAGCCAGAAGAAAATATTAATTTTAGGAATTAAACTTTTATCCCACACCTGAGCCCAAAAGGGGAGAGGATTAAGTTGTTTCAGTAAAAGCTCAGAATAGGAAGCCACCATGAAGATACCAGAAGGAAGAATATCCCAAAGCAACTCATCTTCTCTAGGCTCCTTAACCTTCTAGATCATAAGATCCAACATCAAAGGCTTAAGTGCTTCATCCACTAGGGAGAGGTCAATCCATGAGCCATTCCTCTAGTAGTCCCTAACCCTGGCTCCAAATCTCTGAATGCACTAATTAATGAAAGGTTGAAAAGTAGAGATAGATCTAAGGGGACAACCTTTGAGCCAGCAATCCTCCCAAAACCAGATGCTTCTACGATTGCCAAGAAACCACTTAGCCCCTTTAAAAGCCACCTCCTTAGCATTCTGAATACTGTTCCAAATAAAAGAGCCTTGCACTTTCAAATCTATTTCCCAAAATTTAGAAATATGGGAGAAAGAGAAGAGATATTTTCTATGGATAATTTCATTCCATTCTATTTTTTCCCTAAAAATTCTCCAAGTCTGTTTGGCCAACATCGCCATATTGGTAACTCTTAGAGGGGGAATTCCCAGCCCCCCCCACTTTTTAGGAGTATAAACCTTGTCCCAGACAACTAAAATAAGTTTCTTTTTGTCTTCCACTCCTGACCACAAGAAGTTTCTTTGGATTTTTTCAATAATATCATCATGTTTACTAGGTATCTTAAAAAGACTAAGAGCATAAATAGGGAGGCTTTGCAAAGAGGCCTTTAAGAGCTGAAGTTTACCTGCTTGACTAAGAAGCACACCTTTCAAACCAGCCAATTTCCTATTGAATCTGTCAACAATGCCAGCCCAGAAGGAGTCTAGAGGTTTGAGACCAAGAGGAAGGCCAAGACAGGTAGTAGGAAAAGAATCAATTCTGCATCCTATGATTTTGGAAATTCTATTCTACCTATCCTTAGGAGTGTTGATAAAAAATAAAGAGCTCTTATCCCAGTTAATGGATTGGCCTGAACCTAGAGAATAGGTAGAAAGAGCTTGTTTGATAGTCTTCACTTCTTGGATTGAAGAGAAACCCATGATGATAGTGTCATCCACAAACTGTTCATGAGAACAAGTACTAGAAGTCGAAGAAGGGGAAAGCCTTTTGAACAACCCAGTGGAGACAATCTTATGAAGAAGATGCCCTAGACATTCAGCCAAGATAGAAAAAAGGATAGGAGAAAGAGGATCTCCCTACCTAAGACCCCTGGAGGGTTTGAAAAATCTAGAAGGGGAGCCATTGATCATAATAGCAGCAGTAGAAGTGCTAATGAGTTGATAAATCAATTTGATGAATTTGTCACCAAAACCAAAGGATCTCAACACCTTGATCAACAAGTCCCAGTCCACCCTATCATAAGCCTTTGAAAGATACAATTTCAGAAGAAAACCAGAGTTAAGAGAGACCTGAGTGGAGTGGATAACCTCATGAACCTTCATAATCGAATCAAGAATCTACCTACCAAGAACAAAACCACTTTGTTGAGGAGAAATAATCTGAGGCAGAATAACCAGCAAATGAGAGGTTAAAAATTTGGATAAAATTTTGTACACATAATTACACAAGCTAATCGGTCTAATATGCCATCATTGTTGATATCCACACCAATAATATGCCAGAATTTTTGAAAGAAGAACATTGGGAATCCATCTAGACCCGGGGACTTATCACCTTCAAAAGAGAAGACAACAAACTTGATTTCATCCAGAGAAGGGATAGCAATAAGAGCTTTTTTGGTAGTATCATTAACAATGGAAGGAATGGTTTCAAGAAGGATATTTTGATTCCCCACATCAAGAATAAGGTATTTAGAGAGCAGAGAAGAAAAAAATTTAATCATAGCTTCAAAAATATCTTTATCATTGGTGATTTCCCCATCCTCCACTTTAAGTTTGGATATTCTATTAGTAGCTCTATGTTTTGAAGTAGATAAGTGAAAGAATCTAGTGTTCTTATCACCAGCTTTAAGCCAAATAGACCTAGATCTTTGTCTCTAGTATTCTTCCTCCTTGGAAATGATATTATGTGTTTTGGCAAGGATGCTCTCCTCCTTATCCCTTAGCTCCACCGTTAGCCTAGAATGTTGGATGGTGTTTTGAATAATGTCGAGATCCCTTTTAAGCTGAATTTTGGATTTAAAAATGTCACCAAAAACTTCTTTACTCCACACCTTCACATTCTATTTAACACTAAGAAGTTTCTTAACCACTCTAAACATAGCAGTGCCTTGAATATTAACATTCCACCAATCTTTGATATGATGTTCCAGCTCTGGATGATTAGCCCACATCTTTTCAAACCTGAAGGGCGGGTGACCCTTCGCAGTAATCAGATCAACACTAAAACACATCGAGAAGTGATCAAACCCAATCTTCAAAAGGGATGACAATAGACAACCAAAGTTTTTATGTCAGCACCCAGTGATCAACACATGATCCAACCTAACTTGGATGAGGTCTTGACCAATCCTTCTATTCGACCAAGTAAAATTGACCCCCTAAAGCTCCATATAAAAAAGGGCTTGATTATTAATAAATTCCATAAGCTCAATTCTACCATCCAAATGACTCTGATTGTCCACCCCACCAAACTTCTCATTGTCTTTTAAAGGACAATTGAAGTCCCCAATAATCAACCAGAGAAGCTCCTGGAAGGATTTATGTTATTTTTAACTTTTTTACAGAATTGGGATCTACTAGATTTAGAGTTGGGGGCATAAATAGTAGTAGCAACCCATTCAAAATCCATCTTAATATGAAAAAAGATAATGCTAAGATAGTTCAGATTTTCCATGATCATAGTCCCCCGAATGTGATTTTGATTCCAAAAAACAACAACCCCTCCTGAAGCACCTTCAGAGCTAAAGCCAACCACCCCATTATTTTTAAAAATTATAATTTTTTCTACCTTCTCTTTCCCCATCTTAGTTTCTTGAACAAAAATGATGTCAGGATTGTGGTCTCTTACCAGATTCCTAAGAATGTCTTGCTTGTGAGGGGCATTCAACCCTCTTATGTTCCACGAAATGAGCTTCATTTCTTAACCAGAGTGCAGATTCCTTGGATAGTAAGTTGCTTACCATCCGCAATATCCTTTTTGCTTTCTCTTTCTCTGATCTTTTTGTTAGTATATCTACCTTGAGTCTTTTTCTGAGATCCAACATCCACTTTTAGCTTGGATCCCCCATCTATTTTACTTCGAGTGGTGACTCCCTTGGAACCTGATGTGACATGTTTCTTCTCTTTCTTTTTTGTTTCTTCCCTTTTTGAATAGTCCAAGGTCTATTCTCATCAGAGGGCTCATCTGATCTAGCTACAAGATCTTCATCACTACTTCCTGAAAGAGTACTAGGAACAAAAGAAGAGTCATCTTCATCAGATTTGACATCTTCAACAAGAACTTTGTCAGCCGAGGGTTCTATTTGAGAAACCTCTTCCAAAATAGGAACGAACACCACCATTGGAACCGAGTCATCATTAGAAAGACCAACACCCAAGGGATTCTCAGGAGATTCAAAAAAAGAAAGAACCTCCTGGTTACTCTCATTAGAGACAACATCCTTATAGGAGATATCTACCGAATTTGACACATGGGAAACCAGTTCAACCATTTCTCCCTCCTCCAACACTGGGATAGAGTTAGAATCCCCTTTCTCCACCGATTCTTCCTTTTTACTTCTATTGTCACCTTTAACTTCCTTCTAGACTTGTCTAGTCATCTTTTTAGGTTTCGAGTCTACTGTTAGAGAAACCTTAGGAGTTTTCTTTGGGTAGTGTTTGGCCCAATGACCCATTTTATGACAAAAGAAAAAGGTGAACGGGAGCGACTCGAAAGTCACCTCCTGTTTCCACTGACCCAGTTTGGAGTTGATGTTGATAACTAAAGGGAGATTGTCAAACTGACTGATATTAACATAGATCCTAGCAAAAACAAGTCTAGACTTGGCCGCCGTCATAGGATTGACATAAATGAGTTCTCCTTCAAAAGAGGATGCTAAACCTTTGAAAACCCCTTCATTCCAATATTCTAGGGGAAGCCTAGGAAACCTAACCCAAATAGGGGTTGCCATAAAGAAATTATCAGAATAGTTCCAGTTGGGAACCCATTTGTGAAAAGTCACAGTCGTTCTACCAAACATCTAGGGGCCACCACACAACACATAGTCTCGATCTTTGTTATTTGAGAAAGAAAATGATAGAAAGCCTTTTGGAAGGGCCACAATATCAACATGGCCTTTCAACACCCATTTTTTCTTAACAAAAGATCTTACCGCCTCAATATTAGGATGAGGGCCCAAAAACTTACCAACCAACAAGAACTCCATAGCCAAAAAAAATTGATCCACCAGAGAATCTAGAACAAAAATAACAACTTCTCCTTCTTGAAGAAATGCCTTAACTCATTCTTCAGAGGACGTAGTGTTTTCCTCCTTTCTCGCTCCCACTAGATCTGACCACTTTTTTTGACTATGAGGGTTGAATTCAACACCGACAAAGCTAGAGATGCCTTTTGACCCCACTTGTGGGTCCTTTGAAGAAGTAGCTTCAATGCTCAACACCTTAGAAGTAGGATAGGGCCCCTCTCCTAAAATAGCTTCACACATAGAAAAAGCCCCATTTTACATTGCCTTCGAGGGGGTACCCATGACACCCTTGCACAAGGAATAATTTCCCTGCCCCAACAAAGAAGGATCTGACATTGGTAATGCCAAATCTAGTATTGGCAATGAAGGCATCCCTAGGACCATAGGCCCTTCACTAGTATGAGGGCCAGAGCCAACACCTACAGCCGCACCACCATGGCCCTGCCTACAGTTTGAAAATCCATTCCTGTTTGAATCCTCTCATCTCTCACTCGAATCCTCTCCCATCATGCCCTTTCCTTGACCGTTGAGATACCACCTTTGTTAATACATCTTCCAGATTGACTTTAGTGTCAATTTTTGCTAACTATGGCTTTCCTTCCTCAAGAGCATGACAAATGAAATGATATCAAATCTCTATATGCTTTGTACAACTATGGAAAGTTGATTTTTTAGCCAAATGAATGGTATTGTTACTATCACCAAAAAAAATGAAATTAGATTGCTGACACCCCAAATCTCCTAATAATCATTGTAGCCATATCATCTCCTTGGATCCCTTAGTGAGAGGAATATATTTAGCCTTGCTAGAAGAAAGGGAAACTACCTGTTGCTTATGAGAGACCCAATTGATCACTACCTCGACAAAAGTGAACACATAACTAATAGTAGATCTCCTCTTATCTAAATCTCTAGCTATATCAGAATCAACATAACCATGAAGATGAATATTATCACCAATAAAATGTAATACATAAGTAGAGGTACCTTTCAAGTACTGTAAGATCCATTGAACAATTTGCCAATGACTTTTCCCTAGATTACTCATAAATCTGCTCACAAAT
This sequence comes from Chamaecyparis obtusa, assembly GCA_027943335.1. NCBI lineage: Eukaryota > Viridiplantae > Streptophyta > Pinopsida > Cupressales > Cupressaceae > Chamaecyparis > Chamaecyparis obtusa. Next base: position 288,429 of record BSBK01008686.1, read on the forward strand.
CCCCTTGCATGAACAATATCTAGATGAGTACAAACCATCGCATACATAAGGCTAGCTACTGTAGATGAGTATGGAACACTATCCATTTCATTTTCATCTTCCAGAGTTGAAGGACACATCTCAGAAGAAAACCAGAAGGGATCAGCCAATGGAGTATCAACAAATTTGGCATTTGACATATTGAACTTGTCCACAACTTTTAAGATATATGTTTCTTGAGATAATCTGATTTATCATTTTTATCTATTTTTTATTAAATTCATCCCAAGAATCCTCTTCACTGCCCCTAAATATTTCATGGGAAAATAAAGAGCCAAATGCCTCTTTAATTCATTGACAATCCACAGTAGTACCAACAACCAACATATCATTAACATATTTAGCAGAAGAATAAAAAAATCACCATTAGGAATCCACATGTAGTAAACACATCTCTGATTCACAATGAATAAAATTTTGTTGAGTCATAAAACTATCAAATTTTGAATACCACTAGCTTGGGGCTCAATATCACCATGAACGAAAGTGGTTTTAACATTGAGTTGCTCAAGCTCGAGATCCCAAATAGTTTCCATACCCCCCAAAAAATGAATTATTTTCATTTTCATAAATGGAGAAAAAATTTGATTAAAATCAACACCCTTTGTTGAGAAAAACCTTTTACCACCAATCTGGCCTTCTATCTTTTTTCGTGCTCCATCTTCTTTTAATCAATAAACCTATTTATTTTTTTCAATTTTTTTTGATTTGGTGAACATGGACTAAATCCCAAGTATCATTTGCATGCAATGACTCTAATTCATCCTGCATAGCATCTATCCAGTGAACTGAATTTATATCATTGTAGGCCTATTTAAAAGTTTGAGGCTCTGTCTGGTTAGAACATTATAAAGAAAATAATAGCTCATAATCATCAAATATGTAGGGATATTTTATTTCTTTGGTATACCTCTTCAGATGTATACTATGATCAATTGATTGATTTTGAACTTCACCAAGTTCTTGTTGATGACCACCAAACCATTCATCACTAACATCTTGTTCATGACTAGTACCTTGTTCCTATTCATAAATGACAACAGTTGAATTCCCAATGCCAAGGGATAGAAAAGGAGTGAGACCAAGCACCATAGGTTCCACATGAGTTTGAATGGGAAACATGGATAAAGTAAATAGATGCGTACATGGAGAAGTGACCACAACCCCTTGAATAATGTGAGGTAGTTGTTCAAATAGAGCATCATGTTGTATAGGGATTGCATTGCCAAAACTTGGACTAGGTTGCAATGGTAAAAAGATAGCTGTAGAACCATAAGGAGGTTGCATTGGAAATTGGGGGGCCATAGAACCATGGGTAGAATGGGGAGTCAACAACGGTAGTAGGGGGTCATTTAAATTTTCTATAGGAGCCACCATATTAGAGGAAGTGTGTGTGGGTTAAAGACATGAGTGAGTAAGAACGAGTGGAGATGGGGCATAATAGGTTGGGATGTAATAGTGCAGGGAAATGGAGGAACATTTGTAGTGGATACAACATTTCCTAAGGAGACAAAAATAGTAGATGGATGAAATGTAACTACAAGAACTTTAAATTTTTGAACATGTCCTCCATTTTCAAATAAATCAAATTGAATGGAATCATTTGAAGAATTACTCCAAGTTTGCAAACCTAAGAAAATATTCTCATTAAAGAAAACATCATGACTAAAAACAACTCTATGAGAAATTGGATCCCATAAACGAAAAACAAATTGGCCCTCACCATACCCCAAAAATATGCACCTCTTCGATTTAAAATCCAATTTTGTTCTCTGCTCTTTAGGAATGTGAACATAAGCATCACAACCAAACACTCACAAGTAATTGAATGAAATCCATTTCCCAAGCCACCTTTCTTTCAAAATGTCAAAATCAAGATGAGATGAAGGAGCATGATTAATCAAATAAACAACAGTGTCGGGTTCAACCTCTCAACTGCACCATTTTCTTGAGGTGTGAAGGGGACTATTTTAATCCTTCCAATACCAATCTATAAAAAATTATCAAACTCCGAAAAGAAAAACTCACCACCATTATTGGTTAGTAGGAATTTAATCTTCTTTCCAATTTGATTTTCAGCCATAGCCTTGAATATTTTGAATTTGGAAAACACCTCAGACTTTTTATTCAACATATAAACCCACACTTCATGAGTGCAATCATCAAGAAATGTAACAAAATAATCTGCACTATCAATAGAAGTTACCTCTGTAGGACCGAAAACATCAGAATGGACAAGCTCCAATGGAGAAAATTTCTTCTCATGATCTATCCTCATAGAGCTGGTTTGATTTTATTTTCCATAAAGGCAATGATCACATAACTCCAAGTTGATTGATTTAAGACCCAAAAGATGATCACGTTGGAGCATAACTTCAAGACCCTTCTTGCTCATATGCCTAAGCCTCTTGTGCCGAAGTTCAAATTTACTATCTTTAATGGACATGGAAACTCCCACTTCACCATTGCACTCTAAAATATATAAGTTCCCTAATTTATTTCCTTTTTCTAGAACCAATTGGCCTTTGGTTTCTTTCCAAGAATCCAAGGAAAAATTAACATTGTAACCTCGAGCAAAAAGGTGACTTACATAAATTATATTTCATTTGAGAGTAGGAACATGTCTAACATCCTTGAAAAGCCATTTACTACCATTTTTAGCAATAATAAAACATCACCCCTACCGAAAATGTCACATTCTTTGTTATCTCCAAGAAAAGCTTTCCCAAACATACCTTTGTGATAATTTATAAAAGTAATCTGACACGGAGTAGCATGATATGAGGCACTAGAATTGAGAACCCATGAAGTAACATTCATGTCACCAGTAGTGAGAACCAACACACCATCATCTTTAACAACTGTAGTGTTTAAACCATCATTTATCACTTTATTTTGAGCCTTTTTGTAATTCTAACATTGCTTTTTCATGTGTTTTGATTTACCACAAAACCAACAAGTACCATTTCTGCCTCTAGATTTTGAATGATGTGAAAATTTGGACCTTCCATTGTTGTTATGTTTTCCTCTTTCATGACTCCTACCTTGATTTATTGTGCTTATAGTGGTTAGTACATCACCAGAGGAATATTCTTTATTCTTCCTTCGTATGTCTTCAGTGAGGACTATGGTTGCTACCTCATAAAATTTCAATTTACTATTGGCATCTACTGAAGTAATAATTTCCATTACTACACCTTCTCATCTATTCAGTAATGAGCATGTAGCAATAGAATAGCTTTGTTTTCATCATCTAAAGTGATGTCGATTGAAATAAACTAAGTAACTAAGGTGTTGAACTCATTTAAGTGATTTGACATAACTCCACCCTCTTTCATTTTCTTTATTATATAACTTTTTCAATATGAAAACTTTATTTGATGCTGATGCTATCTCATACAAAGAGGACAACTTATCCCAAAATTCTTTTGTTGTGTTCTCTGTTGAAACATTAAAGAGCATATTGCTTGAGAGTGATAGAAAAATAATTTCTCTTGCTTTCTGATCAAGTTTTTCTCAGTCTTCATCTAATAAAGATCCTTTTCCCTTGGTTTTTCCAAGCAACGCGGGTGATGGATCCTTCTTGATCGATGGTAAATGGTCTGCACACATATACTGAATGGACTAGGCTGAGCCAAATGGTGCATATGATGATGATGGAGGCGGCACAGGTGATGATCCCTCCTCGTGACTAACTAACTATGTGTAATGTTGAACAATAACATCATTCAATGACGTATCTTCCTAAAGAGTATGGAACTCCATAGACTCCTTCAAGGCTACTCAGATCGTGATGTGAAAAAAGGGTTTAGTAGTTAAATGCCTCATATGTTGAGGGTCTACCACCCTCTAAGCCCTGCATCTATCCTACGTAGAGCCTCTCCCTATACCTTGGAACTATCATATTTTAAATTAATTTGGCTTCAAGCCAAGCATAAACTCACAATATAACTTTCTCAAAAAATATAGAGGCACCTCTCAATTATTACAAGGTCATTGGTCAAATATTATATACCACCTATCCAAAAATCCATTTTTCATCCCATCATGTACACACAAATGTATATGAAAGCTACTTGTATTAGTAAGTAGGGTGTTATTATTTTTAGGATCAATAAAAGGAGCATATATGTCATCTTTAAGTATGCCCTTTCTTTTCACCTTATCATATGACAACCCATCAACATTAAATGCACATCTATCCCTATATGGACCCCATTTTAACCTATCTAGATACCTCCTTGGCACTATTGGCCATTGATTCTAGAGTTGTGGCGAGGGATGTGTTGGAGCTTTAAATTTATGGAAAAATTTGGAGTTCCATATAGTGATAAAACCCTAAAATGCCCCCCTAAACTCCATGCCCAATAATTGATGAGATGTTAGATCACATGACATGGGATAAAAAATTATATTATTTTTAATTCAAATCTAAAGGATTAAGGAAAAAAGCTTTGTTACAAGAACAATCAGAATTTTGAGTGAAGGTTTTAGAGATCCTAGAATTTTGACTTGCTGCAAAAATGGCATCAAAAGAGGATGATAACAATTAAAAATTGAAAATAGAAAAATGATCTAGTTTAGAAAATCAAACTCACAAGCTCCAATTAAAATTTGAGCTTTTCACAAGGTGTTTTGGGACCAAACCAAAATTTGAAAGATATGTAGTTATTATTTAATTAGTTGATTAGTTTTTTCATTTTTTTTAATAGGGTGATGTCTTTTCACCCTAAAGGAGTGTGAAAAATATTCAACCACATATATATGTGTGGTGTAAAATGTAAAGAGGGAAATAATTCATATTTTAATCAATATCAATCAACAATGTAAATATTTTATTTTCTATTGCACTTTCTGCAAGTGATTTAGTGTACAGAAGAATTTATGAAGCATTAATATAACTAAGTATTTTCTCTAATTTGGACTTGTGGATTTGATCATTTCAAGTTGATCAACCCTTTGTGATTTTATCTCCAGAAGATAAATTTTCTTTAAAACTTTGTATTTGGAAATTATCCTTGTTATTCTACAATTTGATCATTAGAATTATTAGCCACTAGTAATTCTATCTTCTTGGTCTCATTAATCTTGGGTTAAATTCAATAAAATTGATTATGGTGTAGTAAAATAATCGAAGACATTGAAGAGGAGTAGTTGATAGGATAATTAAGGTGGTGTTCTCTATCTCAATTAGTCATACATAGGATTAAATAAGGAACTGTATCTATTTCCCAGTAGAAGAAAGGTGATGGTCTATCATAATTAATTGAAGCCTTTGTCTGAAAGATTACAAGAAGAAAGTAGTAATACATATTCAAAATAAATAAGATATCACTACATAAAAGAATTCAAAATATTCTCAATACAACAATCAAAATATAAGTGTAATGATTTATAAATTATAAATGATACAATTTGATTTCCCTCAAACCCAACTGCCATCTTGAGAGATTACCCTAATTCAAAATACAGCTACAGATCTGATATAAAAATCCTTAAGCCTAGAGTTTGGGTTAAGGAATAGGTACCCTTGCATTGGTCCTACAGAGCCTAAAGTACAAGGGAGAGGATCATAATCAATCATTCTTGTTCATCAGACAATTGATTTGGAAAGTCTAAGAATTGAGTTAGGAAAGCTCATAGGATGTCCAATCTATTTATTTTGGAACCAACAGATTGGCGACTCTACCGGGGAGTTGTTCATAAAAATATTAATGAATTTGTACCATCTTAAAATGGATGTAGTTCATTTTGAGACCTTTTATCCCTCAACGTGTTTTTGGTCTCCCTCTCTCCTTCCTAACCCCTCCCTAATTTCCAGGTCATCTCTCATTTGCTGGCATGGTCCTTTAGCTGGTGTTATTTTATCACCCTCGTAGCCATATCTTCTAGTAGGATTATTATCTTTGGATTCAATTTGCACTCCCTTCGAGGCCTCTAGTCCCCCATTTTGGGACCCCTTTAGGGAAAAGGTCAACTTGGTTGACCTATTCCCAAGGAAGAGGTCAACTAGATCAACCTCTTCCCTGAGGGATTTTTGGTGCGGGGCCCAAAGTATCTTGGGTTTGCCAATTGATTTATTTTGTTCTTGGGTTGGCTTTCTTTGTTTTCAATCCCAAAAACTATTATATAAGGAGGCTTGTGAATTTTGTTTTCATTTATCAAGATACATTATCATTCTACTAGCAATCAAGAGAAAGCATGGATGCATTCATGAGATTTCAAACAAGCATCTTCAATTTTTCATCAAGTTCAAGCATTTCCTTCTTGCATCAAGATTTTTATTTCAAGGTGGAAGTAGAGATTGGCTTCTAAGGATGAGATCCATCAACATTCAAGTCCTTCCATCCTTCATCATTGCATGTCACACATATTCCTATACATGAGGAGTAGGATACAGGAATTACAAGTACATATCTAGAAGTTGTTGGAATTAGGAGAGATAGGTACTGAGAAGGGAGGGGTGAATTAGTGCCTTTATAAACTTTACTTGTAAACCTTTTAGATCTAAAACTATAGACAGTGATAACCGACCAATATAACTTGAATCTAATTGCATGAATAATTTATCCACTTAACATAAGTAGTAAACAACATGAAATCCATAACACAATCACATGACACAAGTATTTTGGTAATGCAGAAACCCTTGTTAGAAGGTAAAAACTGCAGTGGGGATGACACCCACAAATTCTTCACTATTGCAGATAGAAAAGGTTTGCCTGTTAGGGCTACAAGTTTTGATCACTTCTGGTGATCTCACCCTTTTAGGAGTGACATGTTAGATCGGCTAGATCTACCTAGTTGTAGGATTTTAGCAACACTAATGAAGTGTGCACTCGGTTAAGAGATTTACATAAGACTGTTAAGTCTACTCTATTAAGAGATTTTATCCAAAAAACTCTATTACAATTGTCAGAAAGCAATAGGTATTTATCTTCTATTTGACACTGAATTGTCTGTTACAGATCTATAAGCTCTGATAAAATATCACCTTACTTGTGATGAATATTTTCTCTGAACTGCTTGGTAGCCTCTACTGATTCTGCTTAATTTGAATTCCACTGAAATCGGTTCTATTCTATTAACTGATAGACTTGAAGATAGGCAAATGCTTCAAGTGCTCCATGATTCATATATCAGCTCTTACCAAAAATGATGTGAACACATAAATATATAGTGTTCTATTTTTCCGCTTTAACACAATTAGGTTACACACTATAATCATAACCCTAAAATCTACAGTGTACAATAATAACCTAGATCATCTATTACAAAAGATATACATTTTATTTAATGAATATCATTACATTAAATGTTCCTCGATCTTGGTAAAATGTTTTACAAATTGTTGTAACCATTTTCATAGAAGAATGTGCCATTCTTGATTACTATGCCGTTTCCTATGATCCTCAGTAAATACTATGTAAACTGATCGGTGTATAATGTGATGCTCAGTGTTTACTATCTATCAGTGTCGGTGTCTTCTGGTACTCGGTAAACTATCTACTTCTTGGTGGATAGGCTTTATTGACTAGTCTATTTTGCTTTATGTTACCAATTAGCTCACTGTAAGTAACCGACCGATATCTTTACACACCTTTGGTACTAATGACAACCTTAGAAGGCTCAATAAAGATAAAAATCTCCCCCTTTGGCATTAGTATCAAAACTTTGAATGTATAAAGACAAAAATTTCTATGTGAGTTATATCTCCTTATATCTCCGCCATATACATATACACATCAAAAAAATTTCTAAGTACTAAGTACTCCCCCTCGATGCATGCTCGTGTTAATATATAGTATACATAGCATCTATGTACATAATATTTGGCATAATAGCATTTGATACATTGTTTTCCCCCTTTTTGATAGTAATGCCAAATACAAAATTGAGGTAGTATACTAACAGCTTGTCAAAAATTGACTGATGGGTTTTCTTTAGTGACCCCAAGAGGTTTTCCCATTCCTCTTTCAAGTTGGTGAGAGCAATGTACTCAAGACTGACTTGTGCATGCATGTCAAAGATGTTTTCTAACACCAAAATTTTTGGTGTTGCAACTAATATCTCAGCTTTGATAATATGTGCTTAAAAAATTTTCAGGTACGGAATGAGTTTGGTTTGCAACTTAGTAACCTGATCTGTTAGGTGTGCTTCTTGTTTCTTCAAATCTGCTATCAACTGCCAGAGTTCCTAAACTTGGTGAATATGCTTTAGGAAAGCATGTGGCTCGGTGATAGTTGCATTGGTACTCAACTATATTTCAGCTTCCAAACCTTTGATCTTTTCATTGACTTCAACAGTGAAGGTATCTGTAGTACAAAGCTTCAATAAGTATTGACAAATTGTCTGGGTGATGGATTTTGTTTCAATAATTACCTTAGATAATTTGACCTTACGTAATGCCACTTCTTGGTTGATTTTCTCTGCTAATTTGTGTTGTATTCTAGATTCTGCCCTTTCTTCAATTCATTTATCTGCATCGGTGTCCAGGGCATTGATCTTCTCGGCAAGTGTAGCAAGTTGATCTATAATGGGCGTGTCCTCATCAATATGTATCTTAGGTATGACCCGTTGGAGGATATCCCACACATCATTTAATACTTCTTTTCATTTGTGCTCTTTCTTTAGCTTCTCTTGCGCTACCTTTCTTGAACATAACTCCCCATATTTATTCAAGTCCTCGGGGCTTAGGGTCCTCAGGTCACACTCAGGGATAATAATCACTTCATCTATGGTGACCTGCCCTTTTCCTTTCTTCTTCTTCTGTGCTAGAGGAGATTTCTTCTCAATGATAGCAATAGATCTATCTCCAATCTTTGAAGTGTCCTTCCCTATTAGCACTTGTTCTTCCTTCTTCTACTCCTTGGTAGTGGTGGTCTAAGTTATTGTAGTAGGAGTCTCGGTTGTGGTGCTCAATGGGATCACCTCTATTGCCTTTGGTTCTTGTGTGTCCTTTGTTTCATCTGTATCCTTTGGTTTGGTGGAAGGTGCCTCTGTATGTGTAGACTCATCTATCTTTGCAGGTTTTTCTATGTTTTGATCTCCTGTGGTATCTTGGTTTTGCTCAGGATCTGAGCCATCAGGTTGTACTTGGTAAAGGATTTTTGATGTAGGAGCATCCTGGGTGTAAGAGCAATCTTGCATCACCCAAAAATATTTTTGTTTTGTATTCAATAAGGGCTATCTTGTGCAGAGCTACTTGTTATGGAAACTTGCTATTTGTAGTAAGTTGGTCTTACAATCTCAGAATGTTCTGATTTTACATGTGGAGGTTTATCTCAGTCATATCAGCCTACTAGTAAATTTTTATGGCTATATCAGGTCTAGTTTTGAAGATATTGAAGATTTTTCATATTGGCAACAGGGTATAGAAACTTTGAACTCAGTTTTGAAGGCTTTAGAGGCCCCAAATGAGGTCAAAAATTTGGGTGACAGGCACTTGCATGAGTCAAGCCTGTAGAGTGCTTCGTGGCCTTTCTAAAATGGGGTTATAATAGTCCATCGGGTCAACTAGTGATGACTTATGGTCTCCGAAAGTCAGGTCACTTGAAGTGGCATAAAATAATTTTCCTTCAAAATTTTTGTTCGGGTTTCAAAAGTTATTTTGAGCTGAATTTGATGTAATAAAATGAAAAATAAAATAATTCTAAGTTTGGTCGACCCTTAGGGCTAAATTTTTGGAACCTTCTCAGGCGGTGGAAATTGCCTATATAAAGAAGGCCTATAGTGTTGTCTAGGGTAGTTTTGGGTAGAGATCTAGGTAGTGATTCGAGGCTTTGTCCTACAGAATATTGTAAGGGAATGCCCATGTGGCTTTGCATATTGTAATTCTGAAAGTTTGTAATTCCACATTTGTGGAGATAATAAGAAGCCAATTTTCTATTCTTGCATATTGTTGTTGTTTCTCTATTTCTATTATGTGTTTTTGGTATTAAGGGGAGCACCCTTCATCAATTTCAGCTACTTTGACAAGTACAAGAAGTTCACCCAGTAGTGATGTAAATAGACTTTCAGTGTCTAGCGCTTCATCTTTATTTGGTGCAATGTTTACATCTTCATCATCTTGGTCATCAGGATCACCATGTGTGATGTCTACAATGAGTACATCATCATCAATTTTCTTCTCCAGTTGGATTTTAACTTTATCCAGTTCATCCCGTGAAACTTTTATTTCTTCCTTGTCCTCAGTTATATCAATTGCCTCGATAACTGATATATCAGTACTCTTTGATTTCTTTGCTGGTCCTTCATCAATGTAAATACTTTTACCTTTAAAATTTTGTCTCTTCTTAGACATGTTCAAAAATGCTTGTTGCTCAACTTTTTCTTTGGCTTTTAGAATTGATGTCCATATAGAATTAGTTGTGACATCCATATTTGCTACATTGTCATCCATGATCATTAAGGCTCTATTCTTGATCATTAAGTTTGCTTGGTATTTGATCAAGTATTCACTAACTTGTCCAAAGCTTAAGTGTGCGGCTACCTGAACTAGAGAGCATTCTCTCTTTCTCTTCTCAGTGTCTAATGCAATAGCCCATTTCTTAGTAATTATATCATCCAATTTCTTTGGTAATGCATAGGCAAACTCCATTGGAAATTTCTTGAATTTTATCATCATTTGGATGATAGCCTCTTCAATTTTAGTTTGATCTTCTTTTGACATTTTGTCAAATCTGTCTAGCAAGGGATCAACAAGGTCTCCATGTTCAATTATATCCTCAGTGACTTTATCTATTGTTTTGGCCTTGTTACTAACTATTATACACTAAATTTGCACCTCTGATCTCAAGCTCTCTTGGTCTTGATAATCCAGTATAACAAGGGAATCATCTCAAGGTTGTGGGACCTTTGCTAACTGAGATGAGACCTCCAGGTTCTAGGCTGGTTCCTCTTGGATAGTCACCTTAGTTTTCTTCTTAGATAGGAAAGTAAATATTTTGAGGGAAAGGGATAGAAGGAATACATGAAAAGGGAAATAATAGAAAGAAAACTACCTACTAGGTGATGCACCGAAATTAGGGTTTGGATCTCAGTATAGAGGGATGAAATCAGTGAAAGACCTAAGTCTGGGAGATCACAACTTACTAAATAGGCTTGCATAAGTGTTTCATGGAAGGGTCTGCAAACAAAAGAGGGTGTTCAGGGAAAGAGAAAGATTCTTTCACAACAACAAGACTCTTAGGATTAGACATCAATTCATGACCTGCAAACAAACATTCACTCCTATAGCTCAGTGTAGGATTGAGACAAGATTGTTAGGGGCTGAAATATACCCTCAAAACATCTAAATCAGATCAAACCAATAACACACATAGTTACAGAAAGCAAGAGGAATCAGGAAACCTGAGATATCATTGAAAACATGCATACACTTTGATCCAATAAGAGATAATCCACACAAGAAAGCATAGGGACATAAAAAAATGTCACAGAATGCTTTGCAATATCTGAACAATCAATGAAAATTTAACAATTGCAAAAAGCCAAAAGGGTAGGAAAATGCCACAAATTGCTCTCTGAGAAAGAAACCTTCTTTTTACAATTGCTGGATTCTGAGCCCTAAAGGCTCCAAAAAACAATATATACATCCCCTACACGTAGGTAGGAATCAAACTACTAACCTAACTAGGGTACATAGTTATTCAATTCTTTACCAGACCCTAGAGGTACAAACCCTCAAAAACTCTAAAAAAAGTCAACAAACAAGTCCAAAATCTCATGATGCATATCTTTCCTGTACTAGGACCACCTGCAGACACACCATCTTCACCAACAATCTCACCTACAACTCCACTAAGCCATGAAGGCTCACAAATCTGATCTCAGATATTTGGGTTTAAAAAAGATTAACCCCGCAAAAGGTGGTGCCAAGCTCATTAAAGCCTCGACACGACATGGTACCCTGCTGGGACAAAAATCAACCCCTGACAGCTACCTGGATCTTCTTCAAATTTTGCAACCAAAAAATGTCCCGATGACATCAATTTTTTGAGCTACCACACCACTGCAACCATCTCACAGGAAAAAGCCCACCAAAACTGGCCGCACTACTTGAAAATACCACTGGTCGCATGATCGCATGAGCTAAAAAAGCCTCATGCGATCATGCGACAAGCTTCGCTGAATCACCATCCGGTCATGCAAGACACCTCGGGCTCACTCTCCCTTTGGTCATCAAGTTGCTTTAACTTTTCTTAACCTTGAGGTCCACTCAGTGACCACGCAAAACATGTTAACTACACAACTGCGCTCTTGCCAAGTTTGGAGGCCTGCTAAATCATATCCACGAACATGCAAACAAAGAAACCCTTTATCTGACACCGCCAAGTTAGAAGAGAAAAGAATGACCTCCTCTAAATTTTTGCCATTAAAATCCAGCCCCACTTACAACTACATCATCACCACCAGCTCAGCATATGAGAAACTAGCACATCAACATGACATGGCACATCAGACCCACGATAGAAGGATCTCATCGAAAGGTTGTAGCATGATTGCATGGGGTCAAAAGATCCCATGCGAGCATGTGACCACCATCAGATCTTTACCGCACTTGCATCTCAGGCCCATTGTAAAACCTTATCACCAGCCAACCAATGAAATGCGGGCACATCACCAAACTACAGGCCCAATGCTAAACTGCAAGCTCTTATCAGCATGGCTAACGGTTTGTCACATGTTCGCATAGCCTAAAAAGGGGCTATGCGATCATGCGACAGACCACTAGCATTCTTTGAAAACAACCACTGGGCCCACTGATAGATTAGGATTTTGTAAAGCAAGGAAGATCAACGGTCATCACTAGACCACGATCTTAAATAGGATGCATCTTGGGTTGGCAGTATAGCGAGGACCGTCAGATCTTACTGGGGTTTAGTGGCTTAGAAAAATAAAAGTGCGCCGAGACTTAGGAAAAATTAAACTGGAGACTTAGGAAGTATTTCACGCATGGGGTAAATTGAAGATTTAAGTGGCTGCCAAAAGGTAATGAAAAATTAGAATAGGCCAAGAGGATTCTAATCCGACCGTTGTCGCATGATCTCATGGGCTTGAAAGATTCCATGAGATCATGCGACAGCTGTCGGATCTCCACTGCACTTGCACGGCTATGAGGAATTGGGACCCGCCTGGTCGGAGTTGCACACTTGAAGGTTGAAAACATAGAGGGATCTCAGGGAGAAGGTTGAAAACACACTGGGTTTTTGGACCAAATGGTAGAAAACACACTGGGTTTTTGACACTTGAGCACTTCTTTGGAAAATAGGACCGTGGCCAAAAATGAATGATAAGGAATTTTTGGGTAACATTTTGGTGACCTCTGCAGGATGTTAGCCTACTAGACATAGACCAGTGACCTTGACAATCCATTGGGCATGGGGTCATTTCTTGAGCACAAAAACTTTCTAACAGGGAGAGGGACAAAACTGTGCTCGAGCACTTCTTGAAAAACAAGGAAAGACTAAACTAGAAAACTGGAAGAAAGTAGGAAACCTAACCTAAGCTAACTAGTTACAAAAACCTGGTCAAACAAAGCCATTCACTAGCATGTTGAAATAGCTACCCTTCCTCCTTAGGACATTGCACTTTTCATACAGGAGGATAGCTAACAAGGAGGGTAGTACACACAGTTGTGTGAAGAACCGATGCACTACCTTTTGGAGGACATAAATAAATTAACTCACCTCCACCAAAAGATTTTTATCTCCATCATCCAGGGGTAGATAAGTGAGTTGCGCTTGCCTTTTCTGAACTGCAAGTTCACCCTCAGCTTCGGCTTCACTTGAACACTCATGTTTGGACACAAACATGACTGGATCCTTTTTACTACTGGCCTCCATTCTTGCTAAGTACCTTAAAGGGCACCCCCTAGAAAGAATGAACTGAGAGCTCCCTTTCCTACTATCAAGATGCATCTCATCAATAACTTCAGCAAGATGATAAAAATTCTGTCCCTCCATGATAGTCTGCCATAATATTTCTTCTTCTGCAGTTAGCGGACCATCCTCTTCATTAGTTGAAACATCCAACAGCTCATCAAAGGTATCAAACTATCTCATATTCTTGACAATCACTAGCCCCTCCTTATGGTCCAAGAAATATGATTCTTTAGATTCTTCCCCCACTTTATTGCAAACTGGCCTAAATTCTTCAATTAAGACATTATCAACCTCCTCATCCTACTCAATGTAAGAAGGCATCTCCTCAAAAATATTAGCCGGGCTCTCACCTTCCTCATTTTATTTCTTATCCTAATCTGATTGCTCTAATCCACCTTGATGTAATAGCCTTACCTACTCCTCATGATTATCATGGAAAAGTATACCTAAAAGACAAAAATCATCCTCTTCCTGATGGCCTAAAAGTGCTTGAGGTGTAGTGGACTCTTTAAGAATTGGCTTATAGGGCTTTATTTGCTGTAGGACAGGTTCATTATCATCTATAAAATCAAACCTTCTAGGTATCTCATTTATAGGAATAGGATGAAGTGGTTGGAAATCTGAGACAAGGTCATGAATAGGCTCTAAAAATGCATGGAGATTAGGCTCACATTGACTAAGATTCTGAACTAGAGGAGATAATCTAAAACTTGGAAAATTAATAGAAGTGTCAGTGGACTTACCAGGAAAGGAACTTGAGATTTGGGCTTTGTGAGTCTCTTGTTGCATTCCATCCTTAGGGGTATGTGCTTGAGAGGTCACTGTCTCCTGTTGTAACACTTCTGACCTTTCTCCATTAGGAAGCTCATAGTTCAAGAGAACAAGTGGACAATCTATGGCCTCCCTCCCAAAAAATGGGTTCAGGTGACTACCAACTACTTTGATGCTTTGTGTTGGGAATGTCCTCTTGACTGGATTATATGGATGGAAAGGCCTTTTTACCAAATTCTTCCTTTTGCTCTGGTGCTTCTCCTGATATTGTGGCCTAGACTCCTGATATAGTTACTCTTGAACTTGCCACTGCTGGTTAGGATTTTGATCCTCTTGTTGATAAAGTGATCCATCCTCCAAATACTGCCCTTTTACAGTGATCAACTCTTTGGTTAAAGCCTGCAATAGGCTCATCATCTCCTTGTTTGTTTCTTGTAGATCGCTTTTCACTTTGAGTAGCTCTTGAGGAAGGTCAACTATGGACTTCCCATAGCTAGTGCTTGCCTGAGGTTCTATTAATGTAGGTATGGGGGTAAATGGAGGCATATGCAGAGGTATAGTAGGCTGAAGATTAAGAGAGATAGGCATGGGTGGTCTTTTGTCTATCATCTTTGCCTGGATTAAGCAATTTTCTACTTTGACAGCTAGGTAAAAAGCCTAGGGCAATGAAGTACCTCCTAAAGATTGAATCATGGCAGATATATCACTAGTTAGGCTTCTAAAAAAATAAAGGAAAGCACAATCTGTTGAAGGCCTTATATTAATTGGAATCCTATTCCATGTCTTGAGAAATCTGCCATTAAAATCTATCATTAGCTCATGAGGATCTCTCTTTATAACTTGGAGCTGTTCTACTAGAGACAAAGAGTCTGCATTATCCTCAAAGTATTTGCTAAGGAGATCTCCAAGTTTGTCCCATGAAGTAATGGAGCCAACTGCCAAAGTTCTAAACCATTCCAGAGCCTTACCTTTGAGAGAGGCTGCTAATAGCTTGGTGGCCACATCCTCTTGAGTTACATTGTGTATACTACAGATAATGGTCACATGTCTTATGTGTTCCAAAACTATAGTTTTCCCTTCACCTATGAAATCAGGTATACTTTTGAGTGCTGCCAAGGGCACATCATGGTGTTGGGCAAAACTTAATGGGCTACCCTGATTAAAGGGTGCAAATGCAAATAGTCTTTCCATCAGAAGGGTCTATTTTCTTCATAAGCTCTATCAAAAATTGGGTCACTGCTCTTAACATCCATGGAGTCGCCAGATATACTTGAGTACTAACCTCTTTAAGGCCTGTATTATGCAATTGGTATATCAAAGATAGCATAATATTTGAAATTGACTTCTTTTGTAGTCCCACTGGGCGTGCCAAAAATGTTATACACTAAATTTGCACCTCTGATCTCAAGCTCTCTTGGTCTTGATAATCTAGTATAACAAGGGAATCATCTCAAGGTTGTGGGACCTTTGCTAATCAAGATGAGACCTCTAGGTTCTAGGCTGGTTCCTCTTGGATAGTCACCATAGTTTTCTTCTTAGACAGGAAAGTAAATCTTTTGAGGGAAAGGGATAGAAGGAATACATGGAAAGGGAAATAATAGAAAGCAAACTACCTACTAGGTGATGCACTGAAATTAGGGTTTGGATCTCAGTATAGAGGGATGAAATCATTGAAAGACCTAGGTTTGGGAGATCACAACTTACTGAATAGGCTTGCATAAGTGTTTCATGGAAGGGTCTGCAAACAAAAGAGGGTGTTCAGGGAAAGAGAAAGATTCTTTCACAACAACAAGACTCTTAGGATTAGAAATCAATCCATGACCTGCAAACAAACATTCACTCCTATAGCTTGGTGTAGGATTGAGACAAGACTGTTAGGGGCTGAAATATACCCTCAAAACATCTAAATCAGATCAAACCAATAACACACACAGTTATAGAAAGCCAGAGGAATCAGGAAACCTGAGATATCATTGAAAACATGCATACACTTTGATCCAATAAGAGATAATCCACACAAGAAAGCATAGGGACATAAAAAAAATGTCACAGAATGCTTTGCAATATCTGAACAATAATGAAAATTTAACAATTGCAGAAAGCCAAAAGGACAGGAAAATGCCACAAATTGCTCTCTGAGAAAGAAACCTTCTTTTTACAATTGCTGGATTCTGAGCCCTAAAGGCTCCAAAAAACAATATATACATCCCTTGGAAGCCCTTTAAAGCCCTTGGAAGCTTGAATGTCAACTTCGCTTTTTGCTCAACACCAGACTCTTTCAAGAGAGACTTTGGAATCCATATAGCCATAGGCTTTTTATTTCCTTTTGATGATCTAGAGAGAATATCTTCAATGATGGATTTTGGAACCCATACTTGTCTTGTAGTTTTTTTCTTAGATATCTCTTTTGACTTTATGCCTCCATGTCGATTAGAGGAGACATGGTGATCTTCTTTTTTTGATGGATTCTTGTATCACTTCTTTTTCTTGTATTAAACATTCAAGTTACTTCCAAAAGACTTGGGACTTGTGGAAGAAGGAGGATATGACTGGTTTAGATGGGTGGGTGGATGAAAAGGATTCAAGGGTATGCATCTATGTTGATCTTGAGGAAAGATGGGAGGTGGAGGTATGTAAGGACCCAAGATGGATGGCGAATTAGGAAAGTTAGGAGGGGAAAGTGAAGGGACATAAGGACCCAAGATGGAAGGTAGACGTGAAGCCTTTAGTAGTGGTGGAAGAGGTCCAAGGATGGAAGTGGAAGACGCAAAAGGATAATCAATAAGCTCATCAACATCTATATGACAACCAAGGATATCAAAATCTTTAGAGTGAGCATTAGGATTTTAAATAGAATCATGGACATCTTGAATATGAGCACCTTCTTTGATGAGATTGTTCAAAGCTTGCAAAGACTTAGGAAGAGTAGAAAGTGGAAGCGAACATGGAGTGGTAGAATAAGAAGATGGAAGACTTTGATCTTGACAAGGATCTTTGGACAACATAAGTGCATAATTTGTCTCTTGATTTTCAATAGGCTTAACATTGGAAGTAACAACACCATTTTTAACAACCTTAATGAAAGTATCATCTTTGGAAAGTGCAAGTGTAATAAGGTTATTTTTATTGTCAATAAGCTCAACGGTGTAAGTAGTAACTTGAGCTTGCTTAGGAGAAGACTTAAGACATGGTGGAATGCATGAAAAAGGGTCTACATGATCAAAAGAACCATGAAGTGGATAAGAGACATCAAGAAAAGGAGTAGATGACATGGAGGGTTCTTGATCTTGATCTTTCTTTATGTTCTTTTCTTCATCATTTTTAGAGTCCTCTTGACATGGAGCCACTTCTAAGGACAAGGAAGCATGTTGGGATTGTATGGATGACTTTGGAAGAGATGGTGGAGGACTAGCTAAAGTAGGGATTATAGCATATGAAGGCTCAGGCTCTTTAGGTTTACCATTATTGAAAGTATTTGTAGCCAAGTGAAGGTTAGCTTGAGTTTCTTTAAGAGGTAGCCCTGGAGGATAACTATAGGGAACGACATGAAAAGTATCAAGGCTTGTGTCGGATGAAGGTTCTGTGAAAGATTTGGAAGACTTGGAAGCTTTAGAAAATGTATGGGTATTGGAGGAAGTAGCAGATGGAAGGGAACCATCACTAGACAAAGGTTCAACATTAACATGATCTTGCTTGAGAAGATAATCTTTATTTTTAGCATGAGAGTTCTTAGAGGAGAGATCCTTGTAGTATTGATGCTTCAAGCTAGCACGATGCATTTTATAGTTCTCAGTAGTAGTAGATGGATCATAATCAAGGTATTGTCCACAAAAGCCATCAAAATCTCTTTCAAAATCAGAATCATATGGATCACCATCATGATATATCCAATGTGACAGCCCATTTGTAGTAAGAAAGAACACATGACCATGAGGATTCTTAGGAACAGAGGTGTCATAAATATCATTACATTGTCTATCATCATAGTCATCATAGTCTTCAAAGCTAGATGTGTCACTCTCTATGGAAGAGGTATCATAAGGGTTGTCACATTGCTCACATTTTGTCCGGGGGCATGGTGATATGTACAAGTCTTTATCAAATGGAAAAGGGCACAAAGCTTCCATGGAGAACTCTTTAGGTTCCTTTTCTTTCTCAAGTTTGTTAAGTTTGACTTGCATAGCATGGATTTGTTTCGTCATAGCTGAGATTAGAATTTCTTCCTTATGTGTACTAATTCTTTGAGACATGTGTACTGATTCTCAATAGCTACTACTCTGTTCCTGACACAGTGATTTGTTCGACAGATTCTGGAAATAGGCTGAAAAAGCTAAATATTTGGCAATTTTGATAATTTTCTGACAACTCTCAAAAATTTCCCAAACAACACTCTGCAGACTTGTACGACAGTGGGTATGCTATGAAATGATAGTTGAAAAGCTCATACGACAGTTGAAAAACTTGCATGATAGTTGCTAGCAGGATTTGACTTTTACAATTTGACTGGCAGAGAGACTCGTACGACACTGGGTCCCCTATCATACGATAGATGGGCAGTAATGAAATGACACTTGACAAAACTCATATGACTTTTTGACCTCCTGAGATGACTTTTGACTCCAGAAAAGTATTTTACTTCAGATTTTGCAAATTTTAGGGTTTTCAGATTTAGATTGTTTGCAAATTGTACTATTCAGATTTGAGGATTGTAACAGATTTGTCCATTTTCAATAACCAGATAGATAAACAAGCATGCAAAATAGCAAGCAAGTGATTTCAAGCATGTCTGAAAACAATGAACAAGGGCAAAAGCAACCTTGCACATGAACAATCAAGTGACTTATTCGTTCTAATCCTCAGAAGTGCTAATTGTGCATGTTCCAAAATGTTTTGCAATGACGAACATATACCCTATAAAATGAAAATTTGGCCTCGCTAAGGTTTTTAGTAATGGTTTGACTCTGCAACTTTTATGATCCAAAGGGGTGAACTCCAATCCCGGTGCACCAGGGTTTTGACACAGTCCGAGAACTTAATCTTCAGGAGTTGCTAGGGAGATCTAACAACCCAACAATGAACCATACCCATGGAGATTTCTTCCACAAGGACATTTATATAGTGGCTATCACTACCATGGTGAAAATGGCTATTACCGCTTGAGGTTCTGTCAATGCAGTTTGCCCTGTGAAGGGATTGTCCACTATGGTTAACCCTTTCTAAAGGTGACTCATAGTATGATACCACAAGGGGACTTGGCTCTAGATCCAAGGTTTTGATACCTCTTCACTTTTAACCCAAACAAAGCAAGAAGATTAATCCGACATGCTAAGACAAAGTTTGTCTCACCAAGGTCTATGATATCAACCCCATGTGATCTATCAACCTCTCTGGAGAGAGAATGTATCAATCAATAAGGGAAGATGCACGAATGAAGTAGAATGTGAGACACACTAAGTATCCTCCCCACCTACAAGGTATCCCTCATTGAGAAGGGTTTTTCTAGGAACCCACTCTCTCAGGATCCACAAATAGTGTTCATGGGGCCTAATTATTATGTGAGTACATATATATTCCAGAAAGCAAATTTATCCAAAAGTATTCAAAAGCACAAGGTGGTACACTTAATGCTTAAAGAAAATATGAGGCAAGTCCACAAAGTGGAGAACTTAACCCCTCACACAAGCTAGAAATGAGTCCACAACTTAGAAACCAAGTGAGTTCCAAAAAGCACAAAAGGGTTTCTTGGTGGAACACTTAACGCTTCTTTCCTGTAGACCCCTCCCCTTTAATCTGGCCCTGATATTGCAACCACGGGGTGAAAATGAGGGGCCGATGGATTTAGCGAGTCCAATAACCCAAGATAGCAATCTAGATCAATCACAAGTAATCTAAGACTGCCAATAAATACCTAAGGTGTCACAACCTAGTATTCAATTATGCAAATTCATAGAAAAAGCATGCAAAGAAACACTCAAGCTAAACACATGAGAGATTTATTTAAAGGCCAAATTGAAATGTTATTAGATGAAGGAGAATACCTGGGATCCTTGCAATGCGCTTAGTAGATTTTACCTAATTTTTAGCAATTCTTGTTGAGCTTTTCCATGCAAGCAAGTGACGAACTCTCCAACAAGCAAACAAGCAAACAAGATATGCAAAATATATTCAACTTATGAAAACCATAGGGTTAGCTCTAAAAATCAATTATTATCAGCAATAATAACCAGCGATTAACCCAAATGACAACTCATATCATTCATTGAAAGATGTAAAATGCATAAGGAATTGCATGTAAAATGTGATCTTTTAAAATATCAGTCCCATACATACCTATTTCACTTTAAGTGGAGGTACCGATGTCACCCAATCCAGTGGATGAGGTTTCACTGACAACATTACTTGACTCAATATTCTCATTAGATGCCTTCTTCCACATAGTGTTCCTTAACTTCATGATATCAGCAATGGTATATCCACTTTCAAATATATGGTTTTCATCTAGTGCTCGGTCTCTACAGTTCTTTCTTAAATGACCAACCTTATGGCAGTGTAGACAAGCCATCCCAGAGTTTGTCCAATTTCTTGATTGTCCAATCCAACTCTTCCTATAATAGTTTACTGCAATGTGTCCATATCTACCACATACAACACAGTTAGTCCATGTATTATAATCCCAAACATAAGAGTTACCTTGTCTCTTCAGTTGGTATGGTTTGTGTTGTGGTTTCTCCTTAGGTGTCCAGACTTGCTTCATTTTTGCCTTGCAATCTCATGTAGTGTGTCCATGCTTGTTACAAGTGTGGCATATTTTCTCCATAGTAGTATTATTAGCAAGATCATTTTTCTTAGCTCTACACTCATAAGCAGGATGTCCAAACTTACCACAGTAATAACAATATCCATTAAACTTAGGAGTTACAGGAGGTTTACCTTGTGCTTTGCTTCTGCACACATGAGATGTATGTCCCGGTTTGCCACAATGATAGCATGCTAACACTTTAGGTTTCTGATTTTGTTCGATGTTAATTTGTTCATCTTGTTATGATGATTCTCCTTCACCGGTGTAGCCTATACCGGCTTTGTTTCCAAATCTTCTCTAATTAGTTAAAAAGTCATCAATCTTCTTGGAGCTATCCTCAATAAGTTTCTTCATTTCATTTTGCTGCTGTTAATTTTTCACTTCATTTCTCAGCTTCTCATTTTCTTCTCTGAGTCTTGCAACATCTTCTAGTTTTCTTGACAATTTTGCATTCACTCGGTTTACTTCTTGATTCACAGTCATCACTTGATTAGTTACTTGGAAATGTCGGTCAGTGAGTCTTTGTATCTCAATTTCTTTAGTTTGAAGTTGTTCACTCATCTGTCTTCGATCATCAATTGCTTGTGTGTGTGAATTTTGTACCTGATCTGTAGACACAACACTTCAGTAAAATATTAGAGGTTAGCAAAAACAAAATCATGCAATAATTGAAATCTAATCTAACCAAGCGATTTACTACCTTCTAATAGGTGCGAGATTGATGTTCTCAGATTGTTATCAAGATCAGTGACCTAGACGACACCTAAATGAAGGATTTGAATTCAATTGATCTAGATATGAACTTGAATGCAATTAAGCTATTTTTTTGATATTTTCTATGCAATAAGAATTATAAAAACTTGATATGAAATCTAATCTATATGAAATTGATCTATGATATGCTAAATGATCTAACAATGATATGAAAAAGAATCTAAATGAATGTAAAAAAAATAAAATTGATCTCACAATAGACTTGATTCGCAATAAGCTTTGATTCTCCAAATTCCAATTCTTCAAAATAGTTGTGCAATTCGTAGATGACTTTGACAAAGTAAGCTTGCAAAATTATGAGATGCTGTAGATTTGAGAGATGAATTATGAAGAGCCAAGCCTTATTTTTATAGAAATCCAAGGTTTTGGAGGTGCATGGAAAAAAGCCATAAATCACTCAGATTAACTCAGCTTATTTTTTTGAGTTATCTAATAATAAAGATAATTTAATTCAAAAAACATGCAAATCATGCAAAAATAGCTTTTTAACTCAAATTAGAGTTTAGATCAGCTTTTTGAACTCCAAAAGGATGTTGAGTTCCAAAAAGTCAATAACTTGCATTGATTTGCTGATTTGGAGTTTAATTGTTTCTTTTGAATGTGCATAATAATTATGAATTAATTAAATAAATAAAGTGATTTATGCTCAACTTAACTGATTTTTGAAAATAAATAATTGATTTATGGGTTAATCAATTATTTAATCAAACTTTTATTAAAAACTATATTATTAAATAATGACAACTTGCTTTAATTAATTAAATAAAAATTTAATCAATTATTCATAGGATATTGGATTTATTGTCAAAATTAAATAATACAATTAATAATAGATAGAATTAAATTTAATTACACAATTAAGTGGCAAGATATTAAATCTAATTAATTAAATATGAAAATATTCAATTAATCAAACTTAGGATAAATGTGATTTATCGCCAAATAATCATTAAATTAAAGATAATTAAGATAATTACAAATATTGCTAGGAATATTCCCCGATACAGAATTTAAGATAATCAATTATGATTCGATGATGTTTAGATGTGCCTTAGGTTAGGACTTTGATGTCGATTTCGTTCGAATTGTTGATATAAAAGATTAATGAACTTATAGCCCATTTTTGGGGTATTACATTGCCAGGTTTCTTTCTTGCTCAACTTGTTTTTCTTTGTTTATTGTTTCTACCATTCTCACCATCTGAGATTCTTGACTGATTTGTAGTGCTTTCACTTGATAAGTTAAATATTGATTCTTTTCAGATAGATCAGTGATTATGCTTTCAAATCCATCGGAGATGCTTCCAGAACTAGATCCAATATGCTCGAATATGTCATCAGTAGGTTCTTCATGGTAACCAATCTCATTCTATAGTCTAGCTAGGTTCTTGCTTTCATCCAGTAATTTCTTCAGTCCTTCCTTGGCTTGCTTATACTGTTCCAAAAACATTTGCATTTGTATCTTCTGATTCTCAATAGTCTTGTCAAGCTTGTATCCCTCCATGACTTAGATCTTTACCCTTCAGTGGTTAAATTGTTCAATAAGAGAACTGTGCTCTGATACCAATTGTTGGAATTAGGAGAGATAGGTATTGAGAGGGGAGGGGTGAATTAGTGCCTTTATAAACTTTACTTGTAAACCTTTTAGATCTAAAACTATAGATAGTGATAACTAACCAATATAACTTGAATCTAATTGCATGAATCATTTATCCACTTAACACAAGTAAACAACATGAAATTCATAACACAATCACATGACACAAGTATTTTGGTAAAGCAAAAACCCTTGTTAGAAGGTAAAAACTATGATGGGGATGACACTCACAAATTCTTCACTATTGCAGATAGAAAAGGTTTGCCTGTTAGGGATACAAGTTTTGATCACTTCTGGTGATCTCACCCTATTAGGAGTGACATGTTAGATAGGCTAGATCTACCTAGTTGTAAGATTTTAGCAACACTAATGAAGTGTGCACTCAGTTAAGAGATTTACATAAGACTATTAAGTCTACTCTGTTAAGAGATTTTATCAAAAAAAATCTATTACAATTGTCAGAAAGTAATAGGTATTTATCTGCTATTTGACACTCAATTGTCTGTTACAGATCTATAAGCTCTGATAAAATATCACCTTACTTGTGATGAATATTTTCTCTAAACTGATCGGTAGCCTCTGCTAATTCTGCTCAATTTGAATTCTACTGTACTCAGTTCTATTTTGTTAGCTAATAGACTTGAAGATAGGCAAATGCTTCAAGTGCTCCGTGATTCATATATTAGCTCTTACCAAAAATGATGTGAACACATAAATATATAGTGTTCTATTTTGCCGCTTTAACACAATTAGGTTACACACTATAATCATAACCCTAAGATCTACAGTGTACAACAATAACCTAGATCATCTATTACAAAAGATATACATTTTATTTAATGAATATCATTACATTAAATGTTCCTCGATCTTGGTAAAACATTTAACAAACCTTTGTAACCATTTGCATAGAAGAATGTGCCATTCTTGATTACTATGCCATTTCCTATGATCCTCAATAAATACTGTGTAAACTGATCAGTGTATACTATGATGCTTGGTGTTTACTATCTGTTGATGTCGGTGTTTGCTAGTACTCGGTAAACTGTCTGCTGCTTAGTGTATAGGCTTTACCAACTAGTCTGTTCTACTTTATGTTATCGATTAGCTCACTATAAGTAACTGACCGATATCTTTACACACCTTTGGTACTAATGACAACCTTAGAAGGCTCAATAGAGATAACAAAAGTTGCAGATAGATATCTACCAAAAACATCTGGGTCAACTTCAGTAAAGTGCCCCAAGAACAAGGTGACTTGGTTGACCTATTCTGGAACATGATAAAATGGTTGAGCTGTTCGCAACAACCTAAGATTTTAAACATTTTCTGGGTTTTATGTCGTGATCACAAATCCACAGTTGTAAATTTAGCTACAGGTTCTGGACAATAGTTTTTAGAGAGAAAATCATATTCCTCTTCATACTTCAAGGTGAGTACCTCATTATCTATCTCACATCTTAATTTGACTAATTACTTACGTTTAGCACCTAGGTCTCTATTGCTTATCTGGCTAAATCAATTAGTTCAATTTTACAAATGCATTTACACAACCTTAATCAAACCTTACATTACATGAAAGTGGAATTTCTTGTGTACTTCCTTAGTATAATTTTGGTTTAGCATTAGCATCTCCTTATCTTCTTGGGGTTTTGCAAATATAACTTAGGTTATATTGACAGTTACACTTGGAAGCCCCTCTTTCTCTTGTACTGAATGTTACTTTAAAAAGTGGAGGTCTTATATTTACATATCCTATTATGTGCGTCAACTTTTACTCTAAACATTTTGGTGAACCTAATGCATCTCCGCCTTTTGATTTTAGAGTTAGATCCTTTTATCTCTCTTATTTATTTATTGGAATTAGGTGTTCACCTTTTTTTTTGGTGAACCTGAAACATTCCCTCCTTTGTTTGATTTTGGATTTGGATTGCTTCTTTGTGCATCTAGTTAGATCTCCTATCATATTATCTTGTTTACATTATTTTCATATAGATTTTCTTAACTACATTGCTTCATTTTCGTATATTTGCATTGTGAAAATTAAAAAAAAATTCCGTCCTACATTCTTAGATTGCATTGCATTTTGTAAAAAAAATTTCATTTTCAATGGGGTTTTAATCTATATTTACAAGTTTTCTTCATGATCTTCAAGATATTTCATTTCATGCATATTATGAAACTCTATTTTTTCCTTTCATTTATTCTCATGAAAAGATTTCTTCAAAAATCCCCCTCCAAAGGTAATCTTTACCAAGATGATGTTGATCAACCTCTAGTGAGTCATGATGTTCCTAACTTTGATAATCCTACTATTTTGGATGAGCCTTGGATGGGCATATTGAATACTCTCTCCCACATGAAAATTTTGTGAGTTATGATTATTCCTCTGCTAATATGTGCTTTCTTCCATCCTTTGATAATCCTACTATTTGGGATGAGCCCTTGAATAAGGACACATATTACTCCCTTCCTCATGAAGAAACCTTTATACAATTGGATGATAACATGATTATTGCTCCTAATGATCAAACACTTCCTATTATTTCCATAAATGATGCCTTGATGAGTTATGTTTGTCCTTCTCCTAAGAGTGCCTTAGAAATAGAATATCACATCCTTGATGCTTCTTTTGGTTCCTTTCAAGATACATCTCAAATCAAATGCGGGTGTATTGAAAAAGGTGACCATGATAATTTTATTTTCACAAGTTTGACCATAGACTATAAGGATCCTAATCACATAAACCCTATGGATGGCCTATCAATTATTCAAGATTGGGGAACATTAAATTTCATACCAACAATCTATACCAAAACTAACATCCTTGACGGTGGGAATCCAACACCTTTCTTTTATGAGTGTATGCATATTAAATGTTTCTCTTTAAATTTCAATCTAATTATGCCTAGAAGATCTTTTTCTATGCCTCATAAAATTCATAAGATTATTCAATATCATTATTTGTAATTCATTTATCATGGTATGTTTCAAATGAATGGCGATGATAAATGATATCTTTTTCATGATCATTCTACTTAGTACATCTACATCCCTATTGTGTTTCTCCTCACTTTGTGAAATTTCTAGCATATCCTTTAGGAGCTCTTTATCCTACTTTGTGAGAAACATAATAGTCATTTCCCTTGTCTACTCACTTGGGGGGAAATGGGCCTATTTCCTTTTCCTATCGATATCGCGGGATCCATTTTCTCCCTTTGTTGAATTTTTTTCCTTTTATGTGATGAAATCTTTTATTGCATATATTTATTGTGTTACATAATGATTAACATCCTAAGTGAAATCTTATTCTTGTAAGTTCATCTTTAAGGATCTCTCATAAATTGGATATTTTATTTCTACTTTTTCTCAAGGACCTGTTATCTCTTTTTGTTCCTCCTGTGTTCACTAAAGTAGGCATAACATGGTATCCTTTCATCTCCTTCATTCATTTCTCTATATATTTTCCTTATTTATGATACATTCTTATCTGTGGGTATGTAATTCTTTGTTTCATGCAAGACGTGATTATCGCTGCCTAACAATGTCTTTCCATGCCTTGGATTTTAATGTTTGTCATTTATTAATCATCTATAGTTTCCTTCATAGGTGATATCTTTTCTATCATATTATATATCCTATGATGTTTCTTGTCCTACATTTCTCTATGGTGTTGTATTATTCTATGATACTTCTTATTTCATATAGGGTGTTTTGTTTTGTGCATGGCTAGATTATGGTTTCTTCTTACAGTTCATCTTATATATTACAATATTGTGTTGTATATATAATCCACTAGGGGATTCTCTTTCTTGTCTCACGCTTGGGGGGAAAGGTCATTTTTAAATTCTTTCTCTCTTTGTCTAAGGATCTACTTTCCTTATTACAATGACATTTTTCATTATGTGACATTTCTTTTCATGTAAGGAATTGTTGTCTTGATCATGAATCTCTCTTATAAACAATAGATGCATGTCCTTGATCATCACCTCTTCTTTATTGGAAAAAATATGTTCATTATAAATATTTTCCCTTACCATGTGATTTAAAGTTTGACATCCTCCAAGGATCCCTATCCCACCTATACACATGGGGCTAGATAGGTTCTTTTTTTTTCTTCTTTCCCTCTTTTTTTGAAGTTGTTATCTTCAGTCATGATAATAAGATCTATTACCTTCAAGGGTCTCTCTTATAAGCGACATATCCTTTCAAGGGTCTCTTCTTATAAGAGACATATCCTTCAAGGGTCTCTTCTTATAAGCGACATATCCTTTCATATTTTATCTATTTTCTTAGCTTCCAAGAGTCAATTCTCTTCCCTAAGTTTATGGCCTACATTGGTGTTAAAGGATATCTCATTATTCCTATAAGTAGTTATCCTTGATTTTCTTCCTTATGATGTTTATGGCTACATATTCATCATACGGAGGGGGGCATACATACACCCTCTATGTACTATAGTTTACTTTTTATGTACTTTTACTTTTACATTGCTACATGCCACTCTCTAGTGGGTATTAGTGATACATCTTCATCCTAGGGAAACACATTTTTCTTTTTACCTTTTTACATCTTCCACTCCCTAGTGGGTATCATTGATACTTCTCCATCCTAGGGAAACACACACACATAACACACAAACACATGTTCACTTTATGGTGATACTAAGGAAATGATCCACAAAGGGGGTACATACATACAAAAAAAGTTGCAGACGGCCGCACATGATTGGCTAGTAGGAACAAAAACCTGCTAGATCATTTGATCCTACCTTTTTCTTTATTTTTTTCAAGATTGACTACCAGAAACACAAATCTATTAGACTATTCAATCCTCCCTTATTATGCTTCATAGTAAGGCACACAAACCTTACTGGACAAGATAATCTCTCTCTCTCTCTCTCTCTCCATGCTTTCACATAACAGGATGGAATCATGAAGGATGTAATCCTTTGTGGTGATTTTTCCTTTTCTATGTGATCCCTTATGATTTGTAATAGCCATCCAAATATGATATTGGTGGGTGAGACATTTCTTCAGCTAAGGTCTCTTTCACTAGTTGATTTGGGTTTTTGTACTAACTTGTTTTTAGTCATTTTATTTTTGGTTTGTTTGTCCTTTTTATTTTTGCTTTGATTTTGCGCTCTTATGCATAGGAATGGAGTTCGAATCCTATGTTTTGGGGATTACATCCTTGAACTTCATGATTTTATATCTTGTTGTGACATTGTCTATCTCTTCTCTTTCCTTTACCGAGAGTATGACTTGCCTCATACTCCCACTAAAGTGAGGGCTAAATGTACTATTTTAAGATGGACACACTTCATTTTGAGACCTTTTAGCCCTCCATAGAAGGGTTTTGGTCTCCCTCTCTCCTTCCTAACCCCTCCCTCATTTCTATGTCATCTCTCATTTTTTGGCATGGTCCTTTAGGTGTTATTTTATCACCCTTTCGGCCATATCTTTTAGCAGGATTATTAGCTCTGGATTATTTTTGCACTCCCTTCAAGGCCTCTAGTTCCCCATTTTGGGACCCCTTTAGAGAATAGTTCAACTTGGTCGACCTTTTCTAGAACAAGTAAACTTTTTCAACCCATTCCCAAGGAAGAGGTTGACTAGCTTGACCTCTTCCCCAAGGGATTTCAGAAGCGGAGCTCGAAGTGTCTTGGGTTTTCCAATTGATTTATTTTGTTCCTAGGTCAGCCTATTTTTTTTTCAATCCTGAAAACTAGTATATAAGGAGGCTCAGACATTTCATTTTCATCTATAAAGATACATTATCATTCTACTGGAAATCAAGAGAAAAAATACACACCTTCATGAGATGTCAAACAATAATCTTTAATATTTCATCAAGTTCAATCATTTCCTTCTTGCATCAATCTTCTTCCTCCAAGGTGGTAGTGGATTTTGGCTTCTAAGGAGGAGATACATCATCATTCAAGTCCTTCAATCCTTCATCATGGCATGCCACACACATTTCTATACATGAGGAGAAGGATACAAGAATTGTAGTTATAGATCTGGAAGTTGCAGACAAAGATCTACTAGAAAAATATGGGTTGACTTCAATAAAGTGCCCTAGGAACATAGTGACATGGTCAACCTATTCTTTAAAACCTAATATTTTTTTAGCATTTTCTAGGTTTTTAACTATGATCGCATATCTGCAGTCAAAAATTCAGATATAGGTTTAGAACAATAGTTTTCAAAGAAGAAAATCATATTCATCTTCATACTTCAAGGTGAGTACCTCATTATCTATTTTACATCTTAGTTTAGATCTATTTTCACATCTTAATTGGACTAATTTCTTATGTTTATCACCTAGGTCTCTATTGCTTATCTAGATAAATCAATTAGTTCAATTTTACAAATGTATTTACACAACCTTAATCAAACCTTACATTGCATAAAAGAGGAATTTATTGTGTACTTCCTTAGTATAATTTGGGTTTAGCATTAGCATTTATCTTCTTGGGTTTTTTCTAATCTAACTTAGGTTATATTGAGAGTTACGCCTGAAAGCCCCTCTTTCTCTTATATTGAATGTTATTGAAAAGTGGAGGTCTTTTATTTGCATATCCTATTGTTTGTGTCCACTTTTCCCCTAAATAGAAGTTTACCTAGAAGCTCTAGTGTGAATTTATTGAAGATTGGATACTTTCAGTTTTCCCCATCTGAGTCACACAACAAATTGGAGACTCTGTCGGGGAAATTTTTTCATAAAACACATTTAGAATCTTTGTTCATAAAAGAAGTTTACTCTACTGGAAGGAAGAATCCAGAAGACCAGAAAATAATATTTTCCTCGAAAAGAGGTGGCAACTCTATTATTCAAAAAACATTTCAGTCAGTGACTCTATTGAGGGAGAAGATCTATAAGGAGATGAAATTTTTTATTTTTGAAAGAAATAGCAATTATATTTCAGAATGTATCAATATAATCAACCATTACAAAAAAAACCATGTATTCCAGATGGCATCAAGCTATTGGATCTCAAGAGATTTCAATGTATTCCTAATAAGTTATTCCCAAAGTTTTCACAACTTGAACCAAATTTTAATGGAAAAGATGATGGATCAACACTTGAGTATTTGGATGCATTTTACACATTCATAAATCATAATCAGATTTGTGTAGAAGATTAGGTGATTCAAAGCTATTTTTTAGGACATTGAAGGATAATGCAAGATAAGCATATGAATTACTACCTACATAGACCATCTCATCATGGAGAGATTTTGAACAATGGTTTCTTGATGTGTTGCATGATGCAAGTGAAGAGGAGAACATGTGTTGTGAATAGGAAGAAGATCAAAATTTTATTATGGAAGAAAAATCATATATGTCCCCCTTGGATGCATTTTTCAATTTTAAAAGATATGAAAATGAATATGCAGTAGATTTTTTCAAAAGAATTTTGGAAATTCATGGGAAAATACCTTTAAATATTAGGCATTTGCATGATGAGTTATCCAATAAGATATATGATTCTAGAATCTTGCATGACTCCCAGTTGAGATTTGTGCTTAATAAATTACATGAAATAATTGTTGGACAAATGGTTGCATAAAATAATGAATGTGAAATGAATGATGATAGTGCACAATCTACATAAGAAAACATGGAATTAAATAAATTAGAAATTGATTCATGTGTACATGATTATTTTAATGACAGAACATGTGAAAATGATGCAAATCATAGAAATGAAGAGGAGGAGGAGGAAGGTTCACTCAGTAGTGAACAAATTTTAGAACTTTTGGATAAAGAATATCATAAGCATGTTCATGGAAATAGTGCAATTTTTTTTCCTGTTGTCAGGAATAAAAATAGAAATGAAACAGCACAGAAAATGAATCTTTCCTATGATGAACAGATAGAAAATTCATTCATTCTTACAAATAACAATAGATTTGATAATCGGGAGGATTATGATCAAATTGAAGAAATAGATATTCTCCAAGAGGATGGTGGAGATGATGAGTATTTTTTTCCTCCTACTTATGAAGATGATTGTATAGATTATGATTCCTTTGATGAGGTAGTATCTCTAGATAGTTATGAATAACATAAGAAAGATGCACAGATATGTGAAAATGATTTTTATAATGAAGAAATAGTAAGGGATCAATTCATACCTTGTAAAGGAGTGGTTGATGGTAAAATTTATAAGTTTTCAAATCCATTATATGGGGATGAGGAATTAATTTCAAATAATCATTATATTGCATCAACCTATCAACAAATCTTGTACAAAGTTGTGATGGAGCCATTTGATAAGCATGTTGTAGGATCACAACATATTAAGGACAATAATGATAGTGATAATTATTTTCTTTTGGGTATGGAGCATGATGAAACTACACATAGTGTATCATATGATGAGGATATGGACTTAGATTCAGAGTTTGATTGTGAACCAAGGCATTGTGATTAGAAAGAACCAAAATAAATCTTCATGCATCCCAAGGAGATATTGTATTCAGATAATCATCATATTGGCCATACCAAACAAAGTTCATTTATAAATGGGAAACTAGATGAAATTGTGGGAAACATGCCTTATGATCAATATTCATAAGAAATAAAAAAAAAATTGTTCAAAGAAATATATGTCGGATAATGCATCAAATTTTTCTTTGAGTTATAAACATGATGAAATAAATCACGAGGTAGTTAGAGAAGTGTGTTTGTTAACTGCTAAACAAGATGAATATCATAAGAACATATGTAAGGATAGTTTTGAGTTTTCATATTTGACACAACCGGGTTCAAATAGTAATGAAAATCTTTATGACCAGAAGGAAGCAAGGTGTGATAAGTATAATAAAATACATGAAGAGTTTTTGGAATGCAGAAGTACTACCAGTCAGGGAAATACAAGTGCATATGAGTTTGTAGATGCATTAAACTAAATTTAGATGAGTTTTCTGCTAAAGATCCTGAAGAAAATACTGATGCATATTTATACAATGGGGAAAACCATTTACAAATACAAGAGCAAGTCATATATGGTCATGATAGAAGCATAGGTATTTTTAGACCTTGTTTTGAGATATTTAATAATACTGGTCATTGTAGATTAAGGAAAGATATCAACATGCTTTATCAAGCATATATTAATACCATTCTCAAATTGATGCTATTACAGAGTGATGAAAATAAGATATTTGACACAGGAAAATGGAAATTTTGGGGATGATAACTACCCAATAGGGTTGTGATGTGATTTTTGAACTGAAGTATGCAAATATTTCTTAGCATTGGGTCTTCATCTACCATAGATAGATGGATTCTCGCTATGCCCATAGGGGGCATATGATCCTAGAAAGAGCTTGTTGGAGCTCTAAATTTTTAGAAAATTTTGGAGTTCCATATAGTGATAAAAACCTTAAAATGCACCCTAAACTCCATGCCCAACAATTGATGAGATGTTAGATCACATTAAAAGGGATAAAACATTATATTATTTTAAATTCAAATCTGAAGAATTAAGGAAAGAAGATTTGTGATAGGAACAATCAAAATTTTGTGAGTGAAGGTTTTAGAGATGCTAGAATTTCAACCTACTACAAAAATGGCATTGATAAAGGATAATAATGATGGAAAATTGAAAATATAAAAATGATCCAGTTGAGAAAATCAAATTTCCAAGATTTAGTTAAAATCTTATATTTTCACAAGGTGTTTTAAATTTCTGACCAAACCCAAATCCAAAAGATAGGTAGTTATTATTTAATTAGTGTATCATCAGAAAATGGAAGCACTTCCATTTAAGACTGGTTTAGCCCTCTGAGTAGGTAGTTTGGGGTCATGTCAAATGCCTTGGATAGGTCCTTGGCTTGAATCTAGATTTTCTCCTCACTCTGCCCTTGTCTCCACCTTCTTTCTACACTTTTCTAGCATTCTGGACTGAGATCCTAAGATCTTTGACCTCAGGGTCAAGGTCAACTTTCTAGGTCAAAGTCAACCTCAACTCTGACCTAGGTCACAGTTGACCTCAACTCTGGACTAGGTGAAATTCAACCTCCACCTTGACCCTAGGTCCAAATTTTAAGATTCCATGATTATCAAATATTGGGTTTCAGACAGATTTGTTTTCTTGCTTCTGGGTCGGCTGTTTCAGACGTACGAATGGTAAACCCCTAAATTGTATTTAATTTAGGTCCAATTATAGGGGTTAAGGCATAATTAGAATTTAATTCCCTAATGTTGGCCCCTCTAGAAGTATGTTCCCTAGATCACTATAAAAGGAAGCTTTCCTCCTCTCATTTTCACTAAGCAACTTCATGATCAAGACATCAAGCTTTCAAGGAGACCTCCAAAATCAAGCAAGCATTTTCAATCAAGGAAGCATTCAAGACATCCCTATCCATTCAAGCATTCAATTTCTCCATTTAAGATCAAGGATTCAAGCATTCAAGCCTTTGAAGGGATTTGGTTCAAGCATTCAAGATTCATCATTCAAACCATAGATCTATCCATCATGGTGGTGTGATCTTCCTTCAAGATCCTTTCTTCATCTTCAAGATCTATTCATCCTTTCTTCAAGGTGCATTAAAAGCATACATTCATGGAGGTTTTTATTTACATTTATGGTTTTGATTTACATTGTTGAGTCCAAGCTTTTTTGTCAACATACTTTCTTACATTTCAAATACAATTGCATATCTATTGAATATCATAGCTTCATTGTTAAATCTACTTCTACTACTTGCTAGCATTCTCTATTTCAATTCCATTATTAAGGTTGATTCAAAACTAGGGTTTGACCAAGGCAAACCCCTCATCCCAACAAAAAAACCATTTTTCTTGTAGATGCAGGTGTGAGACGATGAATATCAGAACAGATCTAGATACCCTTTTTGATGAACTTTCAGGATCCGCAAATAGAATTCCCATCAGAGTTGTTTCAGGTCAAGGTCAAATTTCAGTGGGGGTCAAGATTGTACCTTGGGGTAAGATCTTACCCCGATCCTGAGGTCAAGGTTGACCTTTCTCTGAAATATGAAAGTTTTCTAGTTTTTCTGTCTTTGTATTTCCAGGTCGGATCAGGTTGCAGAACATCTTGAAACTGATCACAAAGATCATAAAACCATGATTTCCAAATTTGCCTCTCTTCAAGATAAGTATTCTTGTTTTATTAATTTTGTATGTCCATAACATTTTCCATGAAATTTTATATCTTTACATATCATATCATCAATATCCAAAAATATCTTTACATTTTGGTGAACCCACGATAGACAACTCTTTCTTTTTGGTGTTAGATCAGCTTATACATTTCAAAAATAATATAAAAAAATCATATAAAGTAAAATACAAAAATATTTCTTGCATTTTATCTAGTATGAATATTTCTAAGATGCTTTGGTGTGTTCTTATTTTCTTTATTATCTCCTCTTAGCATCTCTTTATCAAACTTATGATGTTTATGAAAGTATCATTCACTTCATTATGTTGGTTACTCTTCATCTTTCACTTGCTTATGCTTTTGTGAAATTGATTGATACTAGTCTTCCTACTTTCAAAATTTTCATTAAAGATTTATGTGGTAGACTTATTACTCTTTCGAATTATATGAAAAATTGGGTAGATGATACACCATCTCCTAATCTTCTTAATCCTACTCCTATCATCACTAATCTAGTTCCTAACCTTCCTAATCCTAATCTGATGCCTAATATGCCTAATTCTCCATCTGCTAATCCTAGTTCTTCCCATACTTATGATGGGATTCAAGCTATTGTTCATGATGTAGATGTGCAAGAGTTTTTTGATTTACCTTCTCCTCCCATCCACGATGATATTAAAGGAAAAGGTAAAGAAACTTCTTCTAAATCTATTATTCCACCTTATACAACATTTACTCATGAACATGACAAACAATCACCTCCTGGAAGCCTTACACGATATGTACACTATAGGATATAATATGGTGACTAAAAAAGGTTAAAAAGGTTTAGGGCTTGGTGTTAATGAGCATAGTATTAAATATCGAGTTCATATACCCCCTAAATAGGATATGCGTGGTGTTGGTTGTTTGCAATCTCAATTCAAGATAGTTGATTTTGATCATCGTCCTCCTCTTCATGTTCTTCTCCCAACACCTAAATTAGATTACCCTGATATTGCTCAAGATGTAGCTAAGAAGGTGTATGTTCAGTTGATGAATTCCAAGAAAGAAATATTTATACCTATGCCGAAATATGCTCTATCCAAGTATAAATGTTCTTTTCATTATAGTAATACACATTTACTTGCTGATTGTGTGCATTTCAAGTTATATGTTAGAGAAAGAGCTACTTTAGGAATTATATCTCACTCTCGTTTGGTGTTAAAATTCCTTCATAACTTTGATAGGGAACATCCCCTTGAATTTTCCATCATATAGCTCTTTTATCCTCTTGTCTCATGACTGGGGGGCAAGAGGCATGTAATCCAGTCTTCTAGGATCTATTGGGCTCTTGGAATATATTTTATCCTGTGCTTAATTGGTATTCTTTCTACCCTTCTCCCCTTCTTCTCTATGGTTTTTTCATTATGTTTATAATCATATGCAAGATATATTTTTGAAAAGGTATCCCTTGCTTTCATCCCTAGGGGGCAAGGTTCTTCCTTCTTTCTCTTTGTCTAGGGATCTGCTTTCCTTAGCTTAGTGGCATTTGTTTATCTGGCAATATTGTTTTATTATACTAACATATGTTTTGACCATAGATAACCTTTTATGAGATATTTTTCTTTATAAACTCTTTCCCTTGCTTTGGTGATTAGAGTTTTTTCCCTCAATTCAAAGATTCCTCTTCCTCTTGATTACAAGGGGCCTGATGACTGAATCTTTGTTCCTGCTTGGTTTATCTTTTTGAAAGATGATATTTTATCTAAGAGCACTCCTTTATGGTGGGGGTCTTATTGATAATATATATTTCTTTTGAGGATCCTTTCTCCATGAGTGACATGTCCTTTTCATGATTATCCATACTCTTGGATGTAGGGGCTAATACCCTTCACTAGGAATATAGTATACATTATTGTTAAATAGTATATCTCCTTACATTGTGAAGTAGGTATCCTCTTTCTCTTCCTTATCATGTCTAGTAGACATCCATGATAAGGAGGGGGCATATATAGGGTCTCCCTTGTACTATAGATTTTCATTTATATGCTAAATCCTATGAAGGTAACACACATAAGTTGCTTAATCCTGAAGATACACACATTTTTCAATTTTTCAATATGCTAAATCCTTGGAAGGTAACGCACATAAGTTGCTAAATCCTGAAGAGACACACATTTTTAAATTTTTCAATTTTTCAATATGCTAAATCCTTGGAAGGTAACACACACAAGTTGCTAAATCCTGAAGAGACATGCATTTTTCAAATTTCAAATATGCTAAATCTTTCAAAGGTAACACACATAAGTTGCTAAATCCTGAGGAGACATGCATTTTATATTCCATGGTGATACAAGAAGGTGGATCTATGGGTATTACAGAAGCTATTAGAAGATGCATTACAATTTCAAGGCATAGTTTTTGGGTGAACTATTAGGTTTGGCACCTATTTGGCTCTCCCTCCTTGGTGATTCATGGTAAGGTGGTCATCTTGCTGGGTGAGGTAATCACTTTCTCTTTTCTCTCTTTTCACTTTCATGCTAGTAGGACTGTATCATGAAGCTATGTTATTTATAGTGTTGCTCTTGTCTTTGTTATGTAATCATTTATGCTTTTATGATAGATTTCCAAACATGATATTAGTATATGTGAAATTACAATAAACTTTAGTTTTATATTATTATTTTTCTTGATTTTGTATATGATAATCCTTATTCAGACCTGCTGTATATAATTCATCTCAAATACAAAAAAATTTATCAATATATATATGACTTTGCACATAGAAGGAGACGTGACTCATAAATGAGTCACGTCCCTTCAATACCGATGCCCTTTCATAACAAATTACCTTTACCGATAATCGAATATTAAAGACTGCACTTTACATATATTGTAACTACGATATATGTAAAGTGTAGTATCGTATGTTTTTGTATTATATAAGCCACGGGTAACATACTGCACGATATACATATTGTAAGATATGTATACCGTGCAGTATGTTATATGAATTAACAATAATATAACATATTGCATACGATATCCGATATATATATATAACAGTCGGTATGGTGGCCGATATGCATAACAGTCGATATGGCATCCGATATGTATTACAGTCGGTATGACATTCGATATATATCATAGTCGGTACTTGGTATAGCAGTCGATATTAATTGGTATGTATTATCGTATCAATAATACATATTAACAATATGTATTATTGATATGATAATATCATATCACATCAATAGTGCAGATCGATATATATATAAGGCTTAGTTATATTATTAAATATATATATATATATATATATATATATATATATATATATATATATATATATATAAGTATATTGATAATATTAGATATACATAAATATGTAATATTATCAAGTATATATATATTAATATAGAATATTAATATAAAATTATCTAATCATAGCTATTCATTGTTAACACTCCCTCTTAGCTAGATAAGATAATTTTCACTTTATGTTAGCATCATATTTTTCATTTGAAATGAGGAATCACCATTCATTGTGACACCTAGTTTCCATATCATAAAGATATGAGGAATCACCATGCATTGTGACACCTAGTTTCCATATCCTAAAGATATGAGGAATCACCATGCATTGTGACACCTAGTTTCCATATCCTAAAGATATGAGGAATCAACAACTGATACCTATTTCCATATCACAACGATATGAGGAATCAACAACTGATACCTATTTCCATATCACAACGATATGAGGAATCAACAACTGATACCTATTTTGTATCACAGTAATAGTGATACAAGGATATATTAAATATAACATTATATCATATTTTATATAACCTTATTATGGTATGTGCACTAACAGATAATCTGTTTACCATAACAACACCACATTACAAGATCGTCATCTCGTAATCAAATACAAGTGTTCATTATCTAAGAAGTCGTCACCTCTAGAAATGTCCACAGGATGGGTGAGCCCATAAAATAACATTTATATATTATATATAAAATCATATTACAATCATACCAAGAGTTTTCCTAAAGTGATCAACTTTCACCTTTGGAAGAGCTTTGGTGAGAATATCAGCAGTTTGATTTCCTGTACAAACATATTCCAACTGGAGTACCTTTCTTTCTGCCATATCACGAACATAGTGATAAGGAATCTCAATGTGCTTTGATCTATCATGAAATACAGGATTTACTGATAACTTGATACAGCTTTGATTGTCACAAAAGATAGTAGTTGGTGGTAGAGTTTTACCAAATAGTCCATTGAGTAGTTTCCTAAGCCATACTGCTTCTTTAGCTGCCATTGAAGCTACAATGTACTCTGCCTCTGTAGAGCTTTGAGCTACTGAAGATTGTTTTCTACTGATCCAAGAAACCATAGCTGATCCCAAGCTAAAACAACATCCTGAGGTACTTTTACGATCAATCACACTTCCAGCCCAATCTGAATCAGTGAACCCATGAAGGTTTAATTCTGTCCTATCATACTTGAGTCCATAGTTTAATGTACCTTGAAGATATCTCAATACATGTGTAGCAGCAGTAAAGTGAATTTCTTTGGGATCACACATGAACTGACTTAATGTGTTTACTAAGAAACAAATGTC
Source organism: Chamaecyparis obtusa (assembly GCA_027943335.1). Taxonomy (NCBI): domain Eukaryota; kingdom Viridiplantae; phylum Streptophyta; class Pinopsida; order Cupressales; family Cupressaceae; genus Chamaecyparis; species Chamaecyparis obtusa. Next base: position 328,047 of record BSBK01008686.1, read on the forward strand.
AGGTCTGGTATTCCCTAAGAACATTAGAGATCCTATTAATTGTCTGTATAAAGAGATATCTACAGAAGGAGATTCTGATGTTGCTTCCTTTAGTTTATGAAAATTTATTTCCATGGGTGAAGACATGGGTCTACAATTCAACATGCCAAATCTCTTCAAGATATCAAGGGTATATTTGCCTTGATTCAAAATAATACAGTCTGATTTCTGCCAAACTTCTAGACCAAGAAAGTAGTGTAGAAGACCTAAGTCCTTCATATCAAATTCTTTGGCTAAGTCTTTCTTACATTGTTGAATCAAATAGTCTTCCCCTGTAATCAGTAAATCATCAACATATAATATGATTATCAACATATCACCTTTGTTTACCTTGAAGTATAGATTTGGATTAGCATCATTTTTGGAAAATCCTAACTTTGTTAGATAGCTGTCTATTCTAGCATACCAAGCTCTGGGGGCTTGTTTAAGTCCATATAATGCTTTCTTCAACTTACATACATGTGTTTTAGGATCATGAATCTCAAATCCTTCAGGTTGTTCTAAGTATACCTCTTCTTCAATACTTCCATTTAAGAAGGCTATTTTAACATCCATTTGATGAACTTTCCAACCTTTGGCAGCTGCAATGGCTAGAACTGTTCTACTAGATGTGTAACGTGCAACAGGAGCAAATGTTTCTTCATAGTCAATCCCTTCCTTTTGAGAGAAGCCTCTTGCTACAAATCTTGCTTTGTACTTTTCAATGCTACCATCAGCTGCATGTTTGATTTTGAATAACCATTTAGATGATACCACAGATTTTGATTTTGGTCTTGGTACAATATCCCACACATCATTCTTTATGATAGATTGATATTCTTCTATCATTGCATCCTTCCATACTTGTTGTTGAATTGCATCAGATACATTTGTAGGTTCTAAGTTAGAGAGTTCACTCATGAGTGCTGCATAGCTGGATAATATGGAAGGCCTTTTTCTTTCTCTGACTGTTCTTGGAGGAGCACCAAGAGTCTTTCCTTCTTCTAAGAGTTTAGTGGCCCAAAGTGGTCTCTTCTTAGGATTTTCTAGTGTGGATAGATTTTCATCATTTTCTTCTTCCTCAGAGTCCTCCTTTTGAGTTTCCTGTGAAGTGTTTTCTTTTGATGGAACAAAAGTCTCTTGCTCTTGTGAATTTATACTTTTAGAGCAAGCTGTATCTTCCTCAAATATTACATCTCTACTTAATTCAACAAGGTTCTGCCCAGGTATATAAATACGATATGCTTTTGAGGTTTCACTATATCCTACAAAGATACCTTTCTTCCCAGACGGTTCTAACTTTGTTCTCTTTTCCTTAGGAACATGAATGTAGACTGGACATCCAAATATTCGAAGATTACTTATATCAGGCTTTGTCCCTGTGAATGCTTCTTCAGGAGTTTTATTTTCAATGTGTGAGTGTGGACATCTATTTTGTATGTATACGGCTGTATTTGATGCTTCTGCCCAAAGAGAGGTATCAAGGTTTTGATCAAGAAGCATTGCTTTGGTGGCCTCAATAATAGTTCTATTCTTTCTTTTAGCTACCCCATTTTGTTGTGGATTATAAGGTATGGTGTACTCCCTCTTAATCCCAGCCTCTTTACAAAATTGTTTGAATATTTCAGATGTGTATTCTTTTCCATTGTCTGTTCTCAAAATTTTAATTTTCTTTCCAGATAGATTTTCAGTAATAGATTTGAAGTCTTTAAACTTACTTAGTACTCCCTCAGATTCTTTGTACTTAAGGAAGTAAATCCAGGTCTTTCGTGAGAAGTCATCAACAAAGATTATATAGTATTTGCAGCCTCCTATTGAAGAAACAGACATGGGTCCACATAAATCTGAATGTATCAATTCTAAAACCTCATTAGTTCTACTTACACTAATTTGAAATGTTCCTTTTGTGTTTTTGCCTAGTGCACACCCTTTACATGCACTAGAATGATATTTTTTAAGTTTTGGTAATCCATTAACCAAATTTTCCATAGAAGATAAAGTTTTATAATTTAAATGTCCTAATCTTCTATGCCATACTTCATTTAAATTTGAAATGTCATTTACTAAGACTTGATTTATATCAGTATTTAATTCATATAAGCACCCTTGTCTTCTTCCTATGGTATTAGCTTGTTTGAAGGTTAAACCTTTAGGCCATGCTTTTACTTTGCCATCCATGAAAGTTACTCTATACCCATTATCTTCAAGTGCCGATATGGATAAAAGGTTTCTCTTGATTCCTGGGACAAATAGGACTCCTGTGAGTTGAATTGAGATACCGGTCTTTAGTTTGATTGTGCATGTCCCAATGCCTCTTACTGGATAAGAGGAGTCATCTCCAATGGTTACCTCTTCATCCGATTCTTCTGACATAGTTTCTAGTAGTTCTTTGAACCTTGTAATGTGACGTGAGGAACTGCTATCAATAACCCAAATGTTCTTGTTTGGAACTTGATTTGAGAGTGCAGAGTAGAGTACAAATTGCTCCTTCTTGATTTCTTCATTGGGCTTCTTCTTGGATTTGGTAAAAGAGGCTTGATGATTCTTGTAAGGACAATTTGTTACAACATGTCCGGGTTTGTCACACCTAAAGCATTTAACATGAGATAGGTCTCTTTTGGGATACTCCGTATTGAATTTCTTCTTTCTGAAATGTTTGAATTTCTTCTTCTTGTGAGTATTTACATTTAGTGCATGATTTTCTTCATCATTGATCTTTTTCTTTAATCCTCTTTTATCTAACCTTGATTCTTCTTGAAGACAATCTGTTCTTAATCGATCAAATTTTGGAAACTTGGATCTAGCACTTATACTAGCAACAAAGGTTTCCCAAGATTCAGGTAGTCCATCTAGAGCAATTAAGGCTAGTTCCTTTCCATCAATTTCATGGCCTAGTAGTGAAAGTTGATCTCTTAATGCTGATACCCTTAGAAAGTATGCATTTATTTTCTCATTCTTATTCATACTAATCTGGTTCATTTCTCTTTTCAAAGCTAGTTTCTTGCTAGCATTATTTATTTCATATGTTTTCTCCAATGCCTTGTACATCTCATATGCCTTATCATATTTGGATAGGATTGGTACAATATGATCTCTGACCCCATCGATAATTATCTTCATGGCTTTATCATTCCCTTCATTCCAATTTGATAGATCGGGTTCCGCTTCTGGCTTAACCTTGTCTGGTTTAATAAAAGTTTCAACTTTATTCTCTTTTAGCAGCATTATGATTCTTATCTTCCATGATTGGAAGTTATCAGCCCCTGCAAGTCTGTCCTCAAATCTGATCATGTTTGCCATTTTATAATATCTTAAGTTTATTAAATTTCTTTAAATTTCAGAACCTTGCTCTGATACCATGTGAAATTACAATAAACTTTAGTTTTATATTATTATTTTTCTTGATTTTGTATATGATAATCCTTATTCAGACCTGCTGTATATAATTCATCTCAAATACAAAAATATTTATCAATATATATATGACTTTGCACATAGAAGGAGACGTGACTCATAAATGAGTCACGTCCCTTCAATACCGATGCCCTTTCATAACAAATTACCTTTACCGATAATCGAATATTAAAGACTGCACTTTACATATATTGTAACTACGATATATGTAAAGTGCAGTATCGTATGTTTTTGTATTATATAAGCCACGGGTAACATACTGCACGATATACATATTGTAAGATATGTATACCGTGCAGTATGTTATATGAATTAACAATAATATAACATATTGCATACGATATCCGATATATATATATAACAGTCGATATGGTGGCCGATATGCATAACAGTCGATATGGCATCCGATATGTATTACAGTCGGTATGACATTCGATATATATCATAGTCGGTACTTGGTATAGCAGTCGATATTAATTGGTATGTATTATCGTATCAATAATACATATTAACAATATGTATTATTGATATGATAATATCATATCACATCAATAGTGCAGATCGATATATATATATAAGGCTTAGTTATATATATATATATATATATATATATATATATATATATATATATATAAGTATATTGATAATATTAGATATACATAAATATGTAATATTATCAAGTATATATATATTAATATAGAATATTAATATAAAATTATCTAATCATAGCTATTCATTGTTAACAGTATAGGAAACATTTCTTAGCAAGGCTTCCTTTGCTAGTTGATTTGGGTTTTGTTTTAGTACTAACCCCTTTCTTTTGTGTTGTTTTTAGTTTCTCTTTGTTTTCACACCCTTGTGCATGTATGTTGAGTTATAATCCTTAGCTTGGGGGCTTGCATCCTTAGCTAAGTGTTATTCTATCTCGTTGTGAATCCACTTGGATCTTTTCTTTCTTCTTGTTTACCAAGAGTTTGAATTGAACCCATACTCTTGCTAAAGTGGGGGCTAAATGTATCATCGGAAAATGGAAGCACTTCCATTTAAGACTAGTTTAGCCCTTTGAGTAGGTAGTTTGGGGTCATGTCAAATGCCTCGGGTAGGTCCCTAGCTTGAATTTGTCTTTTATCCTCACTTTTCCCTTGTCTCCACCTTCTTTCTGCACCTTTTTGGCATTCTGGACTAAGATCCAGAGATCTTTGACCTCAGGGTCAAGGTCAACTTTCTAGGTCAAAGTCGACCTCGACTCTGACCTAGGTCCAAATTCAAAGATTTCATGATTTCTAGATGTCAGGTTTCGGAAAGATTTGTTTTCTCGATTCCGGTTCAGCTATTTCAGATGTCAAAATGATAAACCCTTAAATTGTATTTAATTTAGGTCTATTTCAAGGGTTTAAGGCTTAATTGGAATTTAATTCCCCAATGTTGGCCCCTCTAGAAGTTTGTGCCCTAGATCACTATAAAAGGAAGCTTTCCTCTCATTTTCACCAAGAAACTTCATGATCAAGACATCAAGATTTCAAGGAGACCTCCAAAATCAAGCAAGCATTTTCAATCAAGGAAGCATTCAAGCCATCCCCATCCATTCAAGCATTGAAGTTCTCCATTGAAGATCAAAGATTCAAGAATTCAAGCCTTTGAATGGATTTGGTTCAAGCATTCAAGATTCATCATTCAAACCCTAGATCTATCCATCATGGTGGTGTGATCTTCCTTCAAGATCCTTTTTTCATCTTCAAGATCTATTCATCCTTTCTTCAAGGTGGATTACAAGCATACATTCATGGAGGTTTTTATTTACATTTATGGTTTTGATTTACATTGTTGAGTCCAAGCTTTTATATCAACATACTTTCTTACATTTCAAATACAATTGCATATCTATTGAATATCATAGCTTCATTATTAGATTTACTTCTACTACTTGCTAGAATTCTCTATTTTAATTCCATTATTAAGGTTGATTACAAATTGGGGTTTGACTAAGGAAAACCCCTCATCCCAACAATAAAACCATTTTTCTTGTAGGTGCAAGTGTGGGATGACGAATATCAGAACAGATCTGGATACCCTTTTCGGCAAACTTTTGGGATCCACGAACATAATTCCCATCGGAGTTGTTTTAGGTCAAGGTAAAATTTCCATGGGGGTCAAGATTGTACCCTGGGGTAAGATCTTACCCCAATCCTAAGGTCAAGGTTGAACTTGCTCTGAAAGATAGAAGTTTTCTGGGTTTTTTTTGTCTTTGTATTTCCAGGCTGGATCAGGTTGTAGAACATCGGGAAAATGAGCACGGACATCAGAAAATATTGATTTCTAAATCTACCTCTCTTCAAGGTAAGTATTCCTATTTTATTAAGATTGTATGTCCATAACATTTTCCACCACATTTTACATCTTTACATATCATATCATCAACATCCAAAAATATCTTTACAATTAGTTGATTAGTTTTTTCAAAAAAGTTTTTAATAGGGTGGTGTCTTTTCACCCTAAAGGGGTGTGAAAACTATTCAACCACATATATATGTGTGGTGTAAAATGTTAAGAGAGGGAAGCAGTTCATATTTTAATCAATATTAATAAAAAATGTGAATAATTTATTTTCTACTGTACTTTTTGCAAGTGATTTAGTGTACATAAGGCTTTTTGAAGCATTAATAAAAATTCATATTTTCTCTAATTTGGAGTTGTGGATTTGATCATTCTAGATTGATCAACCCTTTGTGATTTTATCTCCAGGAGATAAAGCTACTTTAAAACTTCGTATTTGGAAATTATCCTTGTTAATTTGCAATTTGATCATTAGATTTATTAGGCACTAGTAATTATATCTTATTGGTCTCATTAAGATTGGGTTAAATTCAATAAGATTGATTGTGGTGTAAGAGAATAATCAAAGACATTGAAGAGGAGTAGTTGATAGGAGCATTCAAGTGGTGTTCTCTATCTCAGTTAGTCATGCATAGGATTAAAGAAGGAACTATCTCTATTGCCCAATAGAAGAAAGGAACTAGTCTATCATGCTTAATTGAAGCCTTTGTCTGAAAGATTACAAGTAGGAATAAATAATATATATTCAAAATAAATGAGATGTAAGTACACAAATCATTCAACATATTTTCAATAAAACAATAAAAAGAAAAGTTTAGTGATTTATAAATTGTAAATGATACAATTTGATCTCCCTCAAGACCCAATTGCAATCTTGAGAGATCACCACAATTCAAAGACATTTATAGATCTTCTACAAAAAGCGTTAAGTCCATAGTTTGGGTTAAGGAATAGGTACACCATCCTTGGTTGTGTAGAGCCTAAAGTACAATTGAAGAGGATCATAATCAATCAATATCGTTCATTGGCCAAGTCAGTTGGAAAGTCCAAGCATTGAGTTAGGCAAGCTCATAGGATTTCCTATCTGTTGATTTTGGAACCAACAAGAGGAGTGTTGTTCATGAGTCAAGGACCTTAGCTTATTCACTATAATATTAATCTAAGTAGTGTTCTTTGTCAGGTGATTCATAAGATCCTCCTTTGTGTCTTGTACAAGTTCTACTGGAGGACACAAAGGTTTTTGGGGTGACGTTGGTTGTTAAGAAGAAACATTTCGAGGGTTTTGTTATTGTGGAGAAGAATTTTGATAGTGTTTTTGTTATTCATGTGCAAAATTTTGAGGGTTTGATTGCGGTGGTTGTTCAGGAAGAGGTCTTTGTTGTCTCTTTCATTGTTTGAGATTATTTTCAAAATCTGACACCAAATTAATGAAAAAAAATTAAATCAGCTAAATAAACGTTACTTCAATTCAAATTCAAACAAAAATAATAAAAAAATCAAATTCTTACCTATTCCACAATGTGGAATTGTTGGAAATTGGTCTAAATGCTAGAAAAATGCAAATGAGATGCAAACATGCTTGGGTTCTATTGATTTTGGGACCCTTGCAGTTGTTGTCAAGCTATTTTTCATGCAAAAAATGGGCTTGGTTGCAGGCTATGAATTTTTTTTATAGTTCTTCATAATGCACACACATTATGAAGAACTTTTATTGTTTCCTAATTTCCCATTTTAGGCTTGGTTTCCTTGAGCACACACATTTCAAAATTCAAACAACATGCACATGTTTTGTAAAATTTTGTATTTTTTTATTATCATGTGGTCATTTTTTTTGACTAGAAACTTGGTGCACTTACCCCAATATTAGTGTTTAACTTTAACTTTGATCAAGAAAATATATGCTATGTAGCTTCAACTAGGTCATGAGCTTGACATATTGTTAAGATATATCAGATCAACACTTTCGTATGAGTTGAAGTTCAAGGAAATAATGACAAGATTGCAATTAATAATTCATGACTGACCTTCTATCGGGAACATGTGATATCTCATTTACTATTTTATTCTATCAAGTGTGAGTTGGGAGATTGTGATCTCAAAAGGATAGGTTGCAACAAAAATAATTAGTCACATTGTTAATTCATTTGATAGATTTCCTTTTATTGGAAAGAAAAATCACAATAGTACTTATCATTGAAAAAATATAGTGTAAGAAAAAATGTTTTTATAATGCAAAGTTCTCTATGATTTTACAACTGTGATAGTTGTCAAGAAGATAGTTAAAACAATGATACATATACAATTATGAATGTTGTAATAGAAAGTAATTAAATTAAAATAAAATAAAATATTCATTTTCACATTTCTAAAATGAGGTTTGATATTAAGGGTTCAATTGTATTAAAAGGGAGAATGAAATTCATTTCCCTTAATGCATTAACCCCACATTCAATCTTCTTTAATCACATCGTAAATGATCACTTTTTAGTAGTAATAGTTTAAAAAAAAATGATATTAACTTCATCTATAAAATCTTCAAAGAAATTCATAAAACAAGTTAGCTCACAAAAAAATTCATTTATCATTCATAACCTGTGATAGGATTTTGGACATTACTATGTAACGTAGATTCATATTTTAATGAACAACAATGGAACAAGAACCTTATGATAGACAACACTGTGTTTCAATTTCAAATCTAAAATCTTTAGGAGAAGACGATGTTGTTAATGAGCTAAGCCTCTGGGAAGTTTGAAGATGTGGAGCAGGGATGGAAGAAAACATTGGAAACAAGTATATGAAGCAAAAGGTAGAGATTATAAATTAGAAGCCAAATTTAGGGAATAAGCATTAGAAGAAAAAAATATTTCTAGAACTAAGCCATAAGCCATAGCCTTTTACTATGGTAATGTTATCTATGGGAAAATATATTTTTTCCAGGTCAAAAGTTTAATATTTTCTCAAGAAGATATTCATAGGGAAGTTTTAAGAAATTCATATAGTTAATAAGTTTTTAATTAATAATATGTGTGCTTGTACATACTCAAATTTCTATCTTTGCATTACAATACAAGTTTGAGCATGGAAAAGACTTCGTACAATGCTTGTACATAATTTCTAGATATTTTAAACTTGGTTTGGAAAGTTTGAAGGAGAGAAGGGCATGTCCTAGATTACAATGATATTTTAAGAATGGGGCTTGTAGATGCCATCAGTGGCATTGAATTCTTTAATAATGCTTTAATAACTACAACTGATTATACTCCTTTTCCTATGAATTGGATACTATACAATGAGAAAGTTTTGCATGAATACATAAATGTACTAATTCCAAAAAAATTTGATAACAACGGGATTTAGTGAAGCAAAAGGGGCTCATTACACTATAGTATTACATGTCAATTATAGTGTGTAAATTCAAAATGTATGGTGTATTTGTTGATGACATGCCTATTTCAGAAAATCAATTCAAACAACAAGGAGAGGTACCCAAATTTGGAGACAAGAGTGAACAAGATAAGATAGTACTATAAGATGATGGAAATTTGAGTGAAAAAAGATAAGATAGTACCATAAGATATGTAGGTAAGTCAAATGGCTATGAAATTTTTAAGAAACCCTAACAATTTCTTAAACATTTTTTTTCAAGCTCTCTACTTTTTAGTTTAGAGAAATTTTATAAAACACTTTGTCTTCTTGTCAAGATTGGTAGTTTGTGTAGATTTGGGATATTATTTGTGTGCTATATTTTAATGGTGAAGCAAAAAAAAAACTAAGATAAATAAATATGGAACCAAGAAAACATAAAATAGTCTAACATTTAATCATCTAAAGTATAGGGCTTCCGAGTGGGACCAGAGTGACAAATAGTTTCCATATTTGATCGGCCACACTAGAAACTAATCCATCTCATATCTGTTGGAAACTGTAATTGAAATAATTTTTGTATTTCCATTGATGTCAAACCTTAACTGGTAAGACAATTGCTATCTAAGAAAGTACTATATCTATTGGTTGATGAAAAGGATTAGGGAAAGGGAAATAACAAGGAAAGGTTGAGTTATTTGATACTTCAATGAGTACTTGATTATTTGGCACTATGATGAGATAATGTATTGTTTATCTAAGTAAGAAGAAAGACTGAAGAAGTAGGCTTAATCAAGAAAAAGTGAAGAAATCTAGTTTAAGATGAGTGATGTTAGTGTCAACCAAGCGCCACTATATGTCGAGTAAATCTAGTGTTGACTGAACATTAGTTTATGTCGAGCGATAGGAAATTACCAAGCAAGACAATGTTAGCCGAGGAAGACAATTTATAGAGATGACCGAGTTACATAGTGATGACCAAGGAGATGAACACAATATTGACCAAGCATCAGTAATTTACATTTGGAGGAAGAATTCAGATTTCCATTTGACTCAGTTGGATTCTTGGGTTATGTAAATCGTGTTGACTTTATTAATTGATTATATGGAGAATTTAATGCATGGTAAATCATTTTATTATGGATTAAATGAGGAGATTAAAGATGTTTCTAGAAGGATGTATAAAGGACTTAAATTTTGGAAGGATCTGTTGGATCTGACCTAACCTAAGATCTATGGAGGAGATTAAGAGGCAAAAGATAGATCTATCTATCTAGAGAGGTATAAAGGAAACCTAATGGTGAGGTTACAAAGTATGCTAGTGTTGTTGATGTTATTGACTGAAAGTCTAAGTAGAAGGCTGAAGGTGAAGATCAGAGTTGTGACTAATTGAAGTGAATTCTGAGTAGATTAGAGATTGAGATGGAAATGATACCCACTCAATAAATCAACATATATGTGTGAATTGGATTTGATATCTACAAAGTGAGTTGTATGTTTTATAGATTGAAAAATACTGCTACTTTCTAACCATTGTAATAGTCAAAATCCTTTAATCAAGGTTGACCTAACAATCATTGATAAATCCTTTAATCAAGGTGGCATTCTAATAGAATGTACTCAAGTCCTCTAACCAGGCCACTCCTAATAGGGTGATTGAAATCCTTTAATAGGGTCACACCTAATAGTGTGTTTGAGGTTCAATTTTCACCAAGCTCACTTTAGAAGAGTGAAAATATCAGTAACGTGTTACAAAGTGGTTTTTCCCAAATTGGGTTTCCACTATAAATCTTGGTGTCATACTTGTTTGAATGTTTTGTTATGAATGTTTTGATATTCTGCAAGTTAAATACTATTGGAAAGTGGATTGCATGTTATATATTTTGTAATATATATTATTTAGAGACCAAGTTGTGTTGGTGATTAGATCTGAGTTTGTTGAAGTATTTGAATGTTCAATTGGTACATATGGACCCGAGAACAAATAATTCACCCCACCTCTTTGTTTTTCTAAATCATATTAACAATTGGTATTAGAGCATTTGGTGCTTACAGAGAAAATGTTTAAAGGTACTTGAAGCTAATGATAAAGATGTATAAAAAGGAGCTACCAAAGTTGAACAAGAAGAAATTCCATGCATGGAAAAGTCTGATGAAACTGCATGTAGTTGGTATTGGTGATTCAACAAAATACTATGTTGAACATGACTATGTTTCACCTACTGCACCTATGACTACTAAGGAGATGAAAGCAAAACAAGAACACAATCAAGAAATGTTGGAGATTGCATTTGCCTTAAGCTATCTTGAATTTGAAGACATTAAGGACTACACTATGCAAAGGCAATGTGGGATACTCTTGTAACCATCTATGGTGGTGATACAAATGTACTAAGGGAAAAAGCTGAAAGCTTGAGAGGGAAGTTTGATGAAATGAAAATGCAAGAAGGTGAGAATATTGCTCAGTATTGTGGAAGAATCAAAGAAATAGTGAATGCTATTAGAGGAGCTAATGGATTCATTGATGATGAGACTATCATTGGAAAGGTATTAAGAACTCTACTTCCTATATATGCTATCAGAATTTTGGCAATTCAATAATCAAGATGTAACCCTAGTAATGTTCTAACTCTAGAAAGCCTTGTTGGTAAGCTTACTACTTTTGAACTGTCTAACTATGATAACTACACTATTCCTAATGTTGAATCTGCATTCAAGTCACAAATGGTTTTGCATAAATCTAAAAGAGAGAAAGATAAATGTATGAAAAGTGAAAGTGAAAGTGGAAGTGACAGTGACACTTCTGATGAGGAATTGGATGATCTTGAAGCACTCATGGCTAGAAGATTGAAGAGAGGAAAAGGAAAATACAAAGGTAAACTTCCTATAATCTATTTTTCATGTAATAAAGTTGGTCATATTGCTGCAAGGTGTCTTGACAGGAATGAGAAGGATGAGGATAGAGAAAGTAAATACAAAGATAAGAGAGATAATAGAGATCACCGAAGGTACATAGATTACAAGGAAAAAGGTAAGAAATCCTTTTCCATTGTAGAAGAAGAAACTGATAGTGACAGTGATAATTTTGATATTGAAGTAGTTTATGTTGCTATGAAAGATGATTCTAACGAGGATGAGAAAAATGCACTTATTTCATATGTGAGTAAAGGTGATAAATGGATTATTGATAGTGGTTGCTCACATCACATGACTGGTGATAAAAGTAAATTTGAAACCCTAGATCATGACAAAGGTAGAAGTGTTAAGTTTAGCAATGATGCACCATGTCCTGTGAGAGGTAAAGGATCAATTAAGCTAACTGATAAGATCACTTGTGAAAATGCTTATTGGGTTGAAGGTCTTAATTATAATTTTCTGAGTGTTGCACAACTGAATAGCACTAGTTACCGAGTAAAATTTTATCATAGAAAGGCTAAAATATTTGATGCTACTAGTGAACTAATTGGAAGTGGTGAACATACTAAAGGTAATTTGTTCTATATAGATCTATCTGAAGATACATGTTTGTTTGCACAATTTGATGATGTATGGATATGACATAAGAGGCTATGTCATGTTAACTTTGAAAATATGGTAAATAAAAGTAAAAAGAAGAAAGTTAGAGGTTTGTTGAGATTGAAGAAACCTAATAATGTGATGTGTAAACAATGTCAGTTCAGAAAAATGATAAAGTATAGTTTCAAGAGCAAGACATTTAATTTTGAGAACATTTTGGATTTGGTTCATACTAACCTTTGTGGACCTATGGGAATATAAAGCTATTGTGGTGCTAGGTATTTTATTTAGTTTGTTGATGATTACACTAGGATGATCACTATAATGTTTTTGAAAGAAAAATCTTATGCATTTCAGTTGTTTAAGTGGTATTTGGCTAAGGTTGAAAAACAAATAGGTAGAATCCTGAAATGTCCAATATTTGACCGATGTGGAGAGTTTATATCAAATGAGTTCAATATGTTCTGCAATGATAGATGAATCAAGAGACAGATGTCTGCACCCAGAACACCTCCACATAATGGTATAGCTAAGAGAAGGAAAAGATCTATTATGGATTGTGCAAGGACACTGATGATTGAGAAGAATGTTGCACATAAATAATGGAGAGAAGCTGCAAGTACAACTCTTTATACATTGAACTGAGTATGAATCAAGAAAGGTACAAATGTTACACCCTATGAATTATGGCATGGATATGCACCTAAAATGAAATACTTTAGAATCTTTGGGAGTAAATGCTATTTACTGAAGGATAATAGAAATGGAAAGTTTGATGCTAAAAGTGATGAAGGCATATTCCTAGGTTATTCCACTAAGAGTAAAGCTTATAAGTGTTTGAATTCTAACACTAAAAAAATTATGGAAAGTGCAAATGTGCAAGTTGATGAATATGTAGAGAGAAATGAACAAGAAGGCAATAAAGAACCTGAAGACTATAGATCTTTTGTCTATATGGAAGAAGAAGAGTAAAGTAACACACCCGTACAGGATGCAGAGTCTAGGATAAGCAATGTTGAGCATCGGGAGGATGTTGCCGAGAAATCAGAAGCAGAATCTAATAATTTTCATGATGAACCTAAGAAGAGATCTGAACCTACATTGACATAGTATGTGAGAAGATATCATAAGCTTGAACAAATAATTGGAGATAAAGAATCTGGAATCTTTACCAAAATTAAGTTAAAAGACCCTACATGTTTATTGTGTGAGTTTGAGCCTAATACAGTAAAAGATGCTTTGGAGAATGAAGATTGGATTCAAGCTATGAATGAAGAAATAGATCAAATTGAAAAGAATTATACCTAGAATCTGGTGCCGAGACCAGAAAAAAAGAATGTTATTGGAACAAAATGGGTATTCAGAAATAAGCTCAATAAACATGGACAAGTCACAAGGAACAAGGCACAACTAGTATGCAAGGGTTATGCATAAGAAGAAGGAATAGACTATGGGGAAACATTTTCCCCTATAGAAAGATTAGAAGGAGTGAGAACTCTACTTGCATATGTTGCTTACAAATATTTCAAGGTATACCAAATGGATGTCAAATCTTCATTTTTGAATGGTATATTAGAAGAAGAGGTATATATTGAACAACTTGAAGGATTTGTTGATTCAAACAAGAAAAATATGGTTTGCAAACTAAAAAAAGCACTTTATGGATTGAAAAAAGCCCCTAGAGCATGGTATGAGAGGCTGCACAATTATTTGATCAAGATTGGATTTGTAAGGACAAATGACAACAATAATTTGTACATGAAATTTGAAGAAGGTAAAGGGATTTTTTTAGCAAAAATTTTTGTAAATGATATCATATTTGGAGGACAAGATGCCCTATGTCAAAAAATTTCAAATGAAATACAAACTGAATTTGAGATGTCTATGTTTGGTGAGATCAAATTCTTTGTTGGTTTACAAATCTATCAGATGCAGAAAGGTATCTTTATCACACAATCTAAATATTTCAAAGAGATATTGAAAACTTTTAGAATAGAGGATTCAAGGCTAGTGAGTACTCCTATGGCTACTAGACAGAAACTTTCTAAGACTGATGATACTACTGAATTGAATCAAACCCTATATAGATCCATGATTGGAAAGTTGCAATATGTTGTTCACAATAGACCATATATTGCTCTAGCAGTTGGGATTGTGGCAAGATTATCTACCAATCCTAAGGAAAATCATATGATGGTTGTGAAAAGAATACTGAGATATCTAACAAGGACATAAGAGTATGGATTGTACTATAAGAGAAATGACAAATTTGAATTGAGAGTTTACATTGATGCTGATTGGGAAGGAAATGTTGATGACAAGAAAAGTACAAGTGGAGGAGTTTTATTTCTTGGATAGAGATTAGTCTCCTAGACAAGAAAGAAAAAAAATTACATTTCACAATCTACAACAGAAGCTGAGTATATAGCAACTGCAATAAACTATTCAAATCTGCTATGGATCAAGCAATTATTGAAAGGAATGAAAGAGGAAATGATTGAACCTATTGTTATCTTCTATGATAACACAAGTGCCATTAACATATCAAAGAACCTAGTAATGCATACAAAGACCAAACAGATAGCCATTAAGTATCATTACTTAAGGGAATTGGTACAGGAAAAAGAAGTGAGAATGGAATATGTGAACACAAAGGAACAACTAGAAGACATATTCACAAAAGCTTTACCTAAGGATGCTCATGAATATCTGAGAGGTAAATTAGGGTTGCTTCCCCTAGTTGAGGCTGCCTAGTCAACCTAGGAGCACTGTATCAAATGTGCTGCACAGAATATCTGACAAATTGATGTAGGAAATGTCACACTTTAGGAGCTTCCTAGAGTTGTGAAAAGAACTGTAAAGCTGATAATCAGTCATAAGAAAGATGAAAGAGGGAGAAATACTATTACTGAACTAACAAGATGACATTTATATATGAAAGATGTAAAGTTCTAGTTGCTTCTTTGGAAATTTTGTCAAAGAGGGAGAGATTTCATAGATGAATACACATCAAGAGGATACAATCAAAGAGGGAGAGATACATAAAATATTCAGAGGGAGTTTCTGTGTAAATAGTCAAGAAAGGATAAATTATTGAGAATCAAAATGAAGCTAAGGATATTATAAATATTTTTGATGCAATGACAAAGTTTGGATTGGTTGGTAAATCATGTACTGTTATTCATGTGGTGTTGCCATCAATGCCAAAGAGGGAGATTGTTGGAAACTGCAATTGAAATAATTGTTGTATTGTCATTGATGTCAAATCTTAACTGGTAAGATAGTTGCTATCTAAGAAAGTACTATATCTATTGGTTGATGAAAATGATTAGGGCAAGGGAAATAACAATAGCACCTAAGGAAAGGTTGAGTTATTTGATACTTCAATGAGTACTTGATTATTTGGCACTATGATGAGATAATGTATTGTTTATCTAAGTAAGAAGAAATACTGAAGAAGTAGGCTTAACTAAGCAAAAGTGAAGAAATCTAGTTTAAGTCGAGTGATGTTAGTGTCAACCAAGAACCAGTATATGCTGAGTAAATCTAGTGTTGACCAAACATCAGTTTATGCCGAGCGACAAGAAATTACCAAGCAAGATAGTGTTAGCCGAGGAAGACAGTTTGTAGAGATGACCGAGTTACATAGTGATGACCGAGGAGATGAACATAGTATTGACCGAGTGTCAGTAATTTACATTTGGAGGAAGAATTCAGATTTCCAGTTGACTCAGTTGAATTCTTGGGTTATGTAAATTGCGTTGACTTTATTAATTGATTATATGGAGAATTTAATGCATGGTAAATCATTTTATTATGGATTCAATGAGGAGATTGAAGATGTTTCTAGAAGGATGTATGAAGGAATTAAATGTTGGAAGGATCCATTGGATCTGACCTAACCTAAGATCTACATAGGAGATTAAGAGGCAAAAGATATATCTATCTATTTGGAGAGGTATAAAGGAAACCTAATGGTGAGGTTATAGAGTATGCTGGTGTTGTTGATGTTATTGACTAATAAGTCTAAGCAGAAGGATGAAGGTAAAGATCAAAGTTGTGATTACTTGAAGTGAATTCTGAGCAGATCAGAGATGGAGATGGAAATGATACTCAGTCAGTAAATCAATATATATGTGCAAATTAGATATGATATCTACAAAGTGAGTTGTATGTTTTATAGATTAGAAACTACTACTACTTTCTAGCCAATGTAACAATCAAAATCCTTTAATCAAGGTTGACCTAACAGTCATTGATAAGTCATTTAATCAAGGTGGCATTCTAATGGAATGTACTCAAGTCCTCTAACCAAGCCACTCCTAACAAGGTGATTGAAATCCTTTAATAGGGTCACACCTAATAGTGTGCTTGTAAACCTTTAACACGGTTGGATTTTCACCAAGCTCACTTTAGAAGAGTGAAAATATCAGTAACATGTTACAAAGTGGTTTTTGCCAAATTGGGTTTCCACTATAAATCTTGATGTCATACTTGTTTGAATGTTTTGTTATGAATGTTTTGATATTCTACAAGATAAATACTATTGGACAGTGGACTTCATGTTATATGTTTTCTAATATATAATCTTTAGAGACCGAGTTGTGTTGGTGATTAGATCTGAGTTTGTCAAAGTATTTGAATGTTTAGTTGGTACATTTGGACCTGAGAACAACTGATTCACCACCCCTCTTTGTTGTTCTAAATCATATTAACATTATCATGATGAAATCCTCATCACTTTATCAAAGGCTAGGTCTCTATTTATGAATGAGTATAGTGATTATTACAATGCCCATAAAAAGCCATTTTCTTTGTAGAAGGGTTTCTTTACAGCTATTGTGGATTTACATAAAACCTAGTTAGAAAACAACAACCATGGCAGTTCATGAATGTAATAGCTATGAAAATAAAACTACACATTAACATTTAAAATTAAAATGTCAAATCAAATTTATGCCTAGAACATGAAAATTCGTAGATGTTCCATAAATTGGACAAAGTAAAACAAAGGAAAAATTAATGCAAGAAAGACGATTCTTGTATAGGAATGGAAAAGTTGTAGTAAAGTGTTCGTGCAAATGGGTTTATAAACTTAGATACTCAATTTTTTTGTAAGAAAGAGATAGATACCTTCTAGAATCAGGATGCTTGGTTCCTAAAAATATTTTGTATTGAATTGAAATGTTCAGAGAAAATTTGTACATTCAAAACCTTGAAATAATAACCTTGTTTAGCAGTAAAGAAGCTAAGCGTAGTTGAAGGTTAAAAGGGTAGTGATAGTATACAAAAGCTCAATGGATGAAATATCTGCATACTAGAAAGAATGAATGGAGAGATCTAAATTTTCACACATTATTGTGCATCATATTTTTACAACAGGAGGACTCTCCTCACTAATAGTAACTTATAAATATAATTAATTCATCCTTATACTGTTATTATTATTATTATTTAATTGGAAAATAATAAAAACCCCACCTAAATTAGGAATATCCAATAAAAAAAAAGAAATTAATGGTTAGAAATAAATTTTGAAAATAAAACACCTCTTAACTTTAGAATTTCAATAATTTTTTTTATTGTAAGAATTAATAAGACATAGGCAAATGAAAACATTAGTTCCCTCCTTATACAGGCAGGGATTAATTAAAAATTCAATCCTAAGTTATTCTTAAACTACATGTACCCTTATTTAGATTGTAAGCATGATCCTATGCATTTTTCATGGAGGAAATAAGATAACTCTACTTATTGTAGACGCTTTAAAATGGGTCGAGCCTGCTAGTCCATGTGTTACCATTTTCACATTACAATTGAAAAAATGTTTTGCATCCTAATTATTCCTCTATGTTGTGCATATGGTTTTTACTATATGTTAGTATTGTGACTTTCTTCATCAGTTGAGCGTTGAATTTTTTTAATTGATTATTAACATTTCTTGCATCTTTTTAATCGCAACCTCGATCTCTTTGGCTGAATTGATCAAGTTTGAATCATCATTGGATTATTCCTAATCATTCCTAAACTAATCTTAATCAATACCTAATCATTCTGAAACTGATCCTAAATGTTCATAAATTTTCCTAAATCAATCCTAATCATCCCTAAACCATGTCAAATTGATCCTAATCAGTTCAAATTAGTCATAGTCTATCCTCGATGAATCCAAAATCCTTTTGAACCAAGTCAGTGTTCTCAACTTGAATTTAAAGGCATTGTCCAAGTTCATCAATGCCTAGTCAAAGTTGGTCAAATCAGCCTATATTTGTCATCTTGTCAATATTTTCATCATTTTAAGGCATTGTCAAAGCTCATAAATGCCTTGTCTTTATCATTGTCTAATTTGATCAACCATTAGTCTTTTTTTTGATAGCATTGTCCAAGTTCATCGATGTTATCTAGTTAGTTTTAGTTCAATCATTTTGAAAACATTGGAAAATTTCATTGATGCCTCATCATCATCATCCTAAACCAAGTAAATTAAATATCATTGTCAAAGTTCATCGATGCTATTTCATCATTTTCGGTCAATTGAATAGCATTGTCAAAGTTCATCAATGCTATTTCAACATTGTCGGTTATTTCAATAGCATTGTCAAATTTTATTGATGCTATTCTGAGTCGTTGTCCTCAACCGTAGACATTGTCAATGTTCATCAATGTTTCATTGTTCCCTAATCAATTTTATACCATAAATATTGGTTTGAACACTTATCAAAGAAACCAAGACGAAGCCCTTTTTGATCCTATGTCATCATTCAATCAATCATTTTTTACTAATTTGTCCCCTTGTGATAGATAATCCATAGTTTATCCCTTTTGTATTAATCTATTTATTATATTAATTTCCCCTATCCTATGTCTCCTACACTTAATTAATTTTGAAATTAATTAATTGTTCCTTTTTCCATGAATTTTGGAATTTTCATTCCTAATTATCCTTTTTGAGGGACTAATTAAATTTTAAATTTGAAAATCCCTCTCCTACTAATTTTCTTCCATGTCCCCTTAATGTGTGCTTCATTTTTCCTATTAATTAGCTTCCATCTTTCCCCTAACATTTTTCCTCTAATTGTGCTTCACCTCTTACACTTTCCCTTCATAATTTTCCCTAGTAATTTTCCAATTTTCCCTTAATTTGTGCATTCTAAAATGAATCTCTTACACTTGGACATAATGTGTCATAATATGACACTTTTCTAATTTGGCTCCTCAATTATGACAATATACTAATTTGTTCACTAATTTTTTATAATTATGACATATTTCCAAGTTGCACACTAACTTTCCTTTTCTAGCATTTTGTCACTCAACCCTATCAATTGAGCCTCATTTGCACTAATTTGGCTAACCACTCTTGAACCACTCTTTCTATAATTTTTATCCTATTATTCTCATCACTTTTCTTTCAATATTTAGGGCATTTTATATCATTATCATAGAGATACATAATCCCATTCAAAGGAGAAGAAAGGAGAACATGGGTATTACACTAAAAGGAGGTTTTATTGTTGTTTAATTCCTTTATTTTTAAATAATTTTCATGATAAATTTAGATAGGTTTGCATGCATTTGACATTTTTTTGGGTATCTTGATATGCTAATCATGCCTTTTTCTAGTTGTACATTTGGTGAACCCAACATGAAAACTTATTTGTAAATGGTTTTTGATGTTTTTGTGCAATTGCAGGTCACAAGAAGCTTTCTGGCACTTGGAAAGAGAAATTGCACAGTTGGTAGAAGAAACTACATAGTCCGTAGAAGAAACTGCATAGTTGGTTAGAGAACATGTGCAGTTGGGGCTCATAATTGCACACTTTGGAACTGGAGCTACATAGTTGGTCATGGGAACAACACATTTGGAGTCTTGATTCTGCATTATAGGGTTTAGGGTGTTATTGAGTGTTTTGATCTTTTTTAGCTGCTTCTCTTGCATTCTAAGGATTAAAATGAATTTTCAAATGGATCAAAACACTCTTTAAAGGGATTTTAATGAACATCACATTTCAATTTGGGTTTCTTCAAAAAGTACCTCACACTTCAATTGGGTTGATTCAATGAGTTTTACCTAGTATAGGGTTAAATCAAGCAATCTTGTTAAAGTTTTAGTCAATCAAATCTAATTAGTTCAAATCTAAAAATTAGTACAATTAGGGGTTATAATTCATCAAATTTCACTCAAAACATCCTAAGTAATGGCTTAGTGAGTTCACATTACACACACTTACATGTTTCTAGGGATAATCTGCAAGTTACACCTAATTTGGAAGTCTTGAAACCCTATTTTATTTGTCTAATTACAAAACTGTGCAGTTGGTCTTTGAAACTGCACTGTTTAATTTGTCTAATTATAAAACTATGCAGTTGGGGCCTAGATTTGTGCAATTGCTCTTTGAAACTACGTTGTTGGTAGAACTACACACTAGGTAAAATTTCATTGTTGGTAAGATCTTTATGTTTAATCTGCAAATCTATTTTGTATGATTTCAAAAATCTATTTTTCCACTTAGGATAGCAGATTTGGTTTTACTGGTGACATTTTCTTTATCTTATGACAAACTTGGGATGAAGATATAATTTGAAACTACTATTGCATTTGATGCTAGAGATGCGATGAAGACCTTGTGTCTCTTCCAAAATTATGTGTGTATTTTAGTAGTTAGAAAACACTTGGTTTGGTGATTAAAATGAAAATTTTCATTTAAGTGTTTGGGAATTGTATGGATGTATCCTCTCCCCTCACCTTCATGGATCTTGTGTGAAGATAAATTCATGCAATTATTTTAGAAAGGTCTACCTTGGACCAAGGTGTTCACTTTGAATGTGCCAAGAGATGATGTCAATCGATCATAGGCCAAAGCCAGGTCTCCATCCAAATTTCTATATAAATGTGCAATTGTGACTAATAATCTAATTAACAGTGTGATTGGGTGATATCTCTCCTCCACTACCCTAGAGGTGCATAAAACCTTGGTTCTCAAGGCTGGAAGACCTCCTGCAAGAGTTTATCATGTCACCTACTGAACTATATTTCCTATACTAAAATATTTGTTTTAGTGTCCACAAAACCCTCTATTCATTGACACAATAGGTCACCCATGCCCGTAAAGACATCCCACACTTTTCACAACTCTTGTTAGAGACAATGGTTCCTTGGGAAGTGATGACCCTTGGAATTCAAATTTTGGTGTGTGAGAGAAGAGAGTGCAATTTAAGGGGGAGCTCGTTCCTCCAAGATTATAGATTGTTCACCCTAAGTAGGCATAGGTGAACTTTGTTCAAGTGGGAATTCAGTGGATATCATCCTTTTAGCATAGGTTCTAGTGTGTTTGTTTCATTTTACAACAATCATTTTGTTTGACGTGTCTGTTAGAAATAGGGAATACTGAGAGGGGGGGTGAATCAATATTCTACAAACTTTTACTTTTTCCCAATTATGGATATAAAAGATTATCTTTATACATGCATAACATAAGAAGCTAAACAACATGCATAGCAATAAAACTAAAGAACTCATAACACATTATTTGTTCTTGAGGAAACCCTAGCCAAGGGAAAACCCCGGTGGGGATGGTACCCACAAAGATCCACTAATCAAAAGTATCCTATTAAGGATATTGACCCTATTAGGAGTCTATTAAAAACATATAGTGTATCAATCTTGATTAAGGGACTATAGGTCTTGTTAGAAGCCTCAACCTTGTTAGGAGTTGGTAGTACAAAATGTGATTACCAGATGAGCCCACTACGCAAACAAGTAATATATAATATACACTGATTACAAAAATAGGTTAAGGTACATAACCTTATACTTCTTACATCAATATCTCTTCACTACTCTTTCACTATCGTTATTTCATATGCATCATATATTTCTCATCATATCACTGCTTCATTACATTTCATTACATTTTATTACTTCACTATACATTTATATCTTTTCTTACAATTAAAATTATATTTATACAAATAACTTTATCCAAGAGTTAACATCTAGGATGTCATCCCTTTATATTGTTAAGTCATTATTTTGATAAACAAAATAATCCCTTAACTCTTTACTAATTATGTCTTCATATTCTATCCTGTCGGCTTGACACTGTCTTCGGTAAAACTATCACAACTTCTTCCGTTCATGCCGTACTAACTTGCACTATGAGATGGGTGATCAATAGTCATCATATAGTCTATGTTAAAGTGTTCAAGCACTGAACTTACTCCAATCAACATCGCAAACAAAAACTATGTCCAGGTTCATTGGTGAAAATACTGTCTCATACTTAGACAATTTTGTATTGCGCTCTGTCATACTTGCTCTCTGACCTGTGTGATCTTCATGTGGATCATATGTTTCTATAATGACAAAATCTATGTAACCAACTCAGCCAAATTTCCAACAATCTCCCCCTTTGTCATTGGTGGCAACATATGAGAAAATGGGCTAAGTCTACAACTTTAAAATCTCAAAATTGTGGCCATAGTACAAAATATATACTATCCTTATAACTCCTCAAAAAAATATTATCTCTAATATAGTACTCCCCCTAAGAGTATCAATCCTTATCATATACTATCAATTTTTTGCTATATATCTCTCCCCCTTTGACAACAATGACAAAATAAGGTAAGGAGGGGTACAAAACTATATCACAAAAAGATTATACCTTAATTCATTATTGCAAAGCTGTTAGGCTTGCAACACAATCTACAAAATCAATCTTCATAGCTTCTAACTCCTTCTCCCATGATTTCTTAATGGAATCTACCACATTGAGTAGTGCGCTCAGTCCATAAGATGCTATTTCACATGCTTGGAGGTTCTTAAAGTTAAACTTCTGAAAAGATGTCTTAGCTGAAAGACATTCTTCCAACTGCTCTTCAATAATGCTTAGCTTCATAGAAGTATGTTCTCTCAAAAGAGTGAATCTTTTCATTTTTCTGTCTCTCTCATTCTTGCACAACCCTGATTTCATCATATAGCTTCCAAATTTTCTTTTGAACATCAAATACCTTCACATTGGGGCTAGAAAGAAGATTAGATTCAATCTGAATTTTTGCTTCCTTCAACTTCATCTTCTTATCTTCTTATGCTGTCAAGGTCTTTGTTTTTGTACACTATATGTACAAAGATTTTCCTGATTCCAAATTCTTCCTCAAGTCCTTTATACAAATATCAAGATTGTTGATATCATTCTTGATATTCTGACTAATGTTCAAAAGCATTCTAGCCTCATAGGCTTCTTGTGCTTTCACTTTTGCAATATCAGATAGAGTTGTGAATTAATTGTCAAAAGTGCTCATTACCTTCTTTGCTTTCTCCAAAGGGTCTACTTCTACAATTTGTGTAGTTACAATGCTTTGTAACTTCTCAGTAAGTTCCTTCATACACCCTTCAAGACTTTTAACTTTCTTGTTTTTGCCAATGATTTTGTTCAAGGATGTGATAAATTCCAACTGACCATCATCATCTACTTCCTTTGCCAAATGCTTAATCATAGATCCAATCTTATTCTTCTTTCCAATCTCAAGAGTAAGATTGATATCTTCTTCGGTGGGAATGTGTACTTGTTTCTCTATTACTGGGGGTTCTATAACAATTGTTTCTATTTTGACTTCTCCTTTTGTAGTTTCCTACTCTTCAAAGGCCAAATTGTCAACAATGTTCTCCAAATTCTTGAATACATTATCATCAGTATCCTAGGTGATTTTTGTTCCTTCTACATTCATGGTTTCATCTTCAATTTTACTAGCTGGAGGAGAGGGAATGTCCTCTTGTTCTATTTCACCTACTTTCTCTGTTGCAACTGATGATTCTCCAACATTTTCTGTCATAACCTTGATTATTGCTTGCTTTCTCTCAGAATTAATTTCTTCATATCTGCCTCCCATAATCTAAATGGGTCTCCTTTTGGTTCTTAGATGGGTTCTTAAGGATTTCATGATCTGACCAAAGTGTGTTTCATCTCTTACTACACAAATCTTCCTTACAAGATTTTCTCTGATAGCTGTGTCCTCCTCTGATGCTCTCTTCTTCCTATTTACAAGTTTATTATATAAATCATCAGGTATCTGATCCTGAATTGTATCAAACTTCTTATTAGCCAAAATCATATGCTTTACCACTGCATTCTCTAGATTAAGTCTCTCTGCATAATCATAAAGATCATAGTACTTATTCATTCTTGTAAAGTGTCCATCCTCAATGATATGCTCATTAAGCTTCTCAACTTTAGGTTTCCAAGCTTTCTTCTTAACAATAGTGACATCATCTTTTATTTTTGCAATTTTTCTTGGAACTAGTTGCACTAAATTTTTTTGTCTCTTTCCCAGTCCTATAGCACTTTCCTTTACTCTTTTGCTAGGTGTGGAGGAAGTGGATCTAGTGGATATCTTTGCTTCTTGATCCTTCTCAATTTCTTCCACTTTCACCTTCACTTGTGATTCTTCCTGCTGTGTTGCAATTGATGATAAAGGTGGAATAGACAAAACTTCTTTTTGTCCACTATCTCTAATTGCTGCTGCTGTTTGCTTTGCTATTGTATCTTTTAGGATTTTATTTATAGTGCTCTCAACTCTCTTCTTAGACCGTTTCTCTTCAAGTAAGGTCTTTGCAGAGTTGAAGTTCTCCTCAAAGTTCCAAACCTATTGCAATGAGTGTCCAATTTACACTTAAGTAACCTGCCAACATACTCTTCTATCTCTACCTCAGATATCTCATAGCCAAGAGGGTCTATGAACTCTGTTCTAGGTTCTACTACTTCAATATAGGTAAAGTCAATATCCACCATAAAACATATGTCATCTTTATACTTCTCCACAAGAGACTTTGGGATCCTTGATCTGCTAGACACAATATTCTGAAATCTCTTGATTACCAGTACTGCACTCTCATTTACTTTGTCAATAACATGTCTTCTGTACACTAGGTTAATCCTTTCCATTTTATTTTGGCCATCACTCTAGTCATTTCCAATGGTGTAAGGAAATCTTCTCAATAGATGAAAAAACATATAGGTGATTAAGGATGAGAACCTAAACTATGTATACTTAGTTTTCTTAATCTTCTCCAAGTTCTCAAATAGTTGAATTCTTAGAATTTCACACATATCAACTTGTACCTTGTCAACACACATTAGATAGGCTACATGTATCATTCTAGCTTCCATGTCATCCTCTCTTGAATTTGCACAAAACTTAGTGGTTAGGATCTTGCATAAGTATCTCACATCATCTTGTTTGATCTTACTAATCACAATTCCTCTACCATTATAGGATGAATTTGTGTTATCAATGACTATTTTCCTCATGTTTTTCTCATTTAAAGGAATATCACCAGTTTTAGATAATCTAGTGACTTCATGAATCAAATCAACTGTAATATCTATCACTCTATCTTCTAACCAAAACTTCTCATTATGAATTCTACTTAAGATAATCTTAGTACATTCTTCATTATCAAATTCATACTGTAATGCATACTTAACAATTTCATTATCTTCCAAATATTCAAATCCTTGTTTCAATGTCATATCCTGATTGTAAATCTTCTGATATTCATTTGTGAAATCACTATCACTGATAGTCTCTAGTTTGCATCCAAGATAACTTCTGACATTCTTTAGGTGTAAAAATCCATTTGGTATGGATGATAAAGCAAACCTAGGATCATCTTCCAAGGGTTCTACTAGTTCCCTTTTCAACTTAGGTCTATTCTTATCTCTGACATTGTGAATTAAAGAAACATCCATGATTTCTTCTAATTCCTTCATTGATAAAAAGATCCGTCAAGTAAAATACCTTGATTTTGTGATTTTAGGGCTTGCATAGATTCGACACAAAATTATTCTCCAAATCCTTTCAAAATGCTTCCAATCACTACTCTTTGATCTCCTTAACACTTGAATTCACTTTTATGATCAAATAATACCGATCATGACCTTTTATTAATTCAATCTCACTTAGATTTGACATCACATTCAATTCTTTTTCTGCTTCTTTCTAAAAAGTTGTTTCTGCTAACCTGCAAAACTTAAAACTTCTTGTGATCTCGTAAAACATAATATTTTTCTTTGCATTCTTAACCATAGCATTAGAACATTATAAAATACTTTGTATTAAATGCACAAGGCTCAATTCATCATATATCTACTTCTACACTAATCTAAGTTCCTATTCTACTGCAATTTTCATAAATTAAGTACTTTGAGTTGGGTCAGGTAAAGATTCATTCTTACCTTTTGATACTTCACCTTCCTGATTACTTTCAATGTTGAATATGTCTCCTTGATCTGTGATTTTGATAAACTTCACTTCATCTGATTTACTACAACATCCTTTCTAACTGTTACTTGCATCTTCATTTCTGCTAACATGATTTCTGGGATTAGGATTAGGATGAAAAACTCTATTGTTCATTCTACAAAACCTTGCTATATGTCCAATCTTGTTGCATATCTGACAAACAATTCCATTGTTTCCATATCTTGGTCCAGGCTGATTGATTTGTGATCTACATTTTCTAGCAATGTGTCCAACCTTGTTGCATCTATAACATATTACTCCATTTCTTTTGTTCATATCTTCATTAGGTTTCTTATCTGCATTGTTAGTATTCCTAAACATTCTACTACCATCATTATTCTCAATAAATTTAGGTTTCCTACATTCAATAGCTCTATGTCCAAAACCATGACAATTATAACAATAACCATTAAGAGGTTTAAATTTCTTACCTGTGCAATCTCTCTTCATATGACCAATAGTATTACAAGCAAAACATCTACCTTTGAATTCTCTTTGCATACCTTTGGGTGATTCCTCTTGCTTTGGTGATATTTCTTCTTTAGGTGTGTTGGTAGTTCCCTTTGATCTTCAACTTGCAGATTTATACTTTGATGGATAACTTAAATATAACTTTGACTCTATCACCACTCCAAAGTCTACAAGGAAGAGGGCCAATTAACAAGGATCAAAAGAGATCCTCCTACACTTTGAGCCTTAATGCTTAGGTGGGTGTACCCTTGATTCACTTCTTGAATGGAATCACTAAATGTTATAGCAATATACTCTTTACTAACTGATTTAAAGATTTGATCATTTGAATTTGTGTGTGTGTGATTGATGATGATGGACTACCTCTAGAGAAGAGATCAATGCCTTAACTAGGGCATAGAGTCACCTAATAGCATACATCAACCAAAGACCCTAACTCAAACACACTTGAATTCAGGATAAGTGCTTTGCCTATTATCCCTCTCACTCACATACCAGGACATCAAATTCTCATCAAGCCATGAACTCACTAAAATTACCTGAAAGACTTTAATCCTAACTTTGTTAGGAACTCAAAGATAATCTCAAAATATTCTTTGTTTACCATATACTAACCCACTTTGTGAAGTTAACATATATGAGCTCAAGAACAAAACAAAAAGACATACACCACTATGAGATTGGAATTCAACTATATTCTCATTAAGACTTGTAGAATCAATACATTATCAGACAACAAAATCCCAAAGAAATAGACCCAAAATCCAGGCTCTCCTTACTCCGTATAATACCATCAACAACAACCAGGGACCAAAGAAAGTTTTGGAACCCACACTAAGTCAAAAATTATGCAATATATACCACCACTAGTCACCTTGAGATCCTCAAAGAGGATGCATCAAGCTTCGGGTGACTAGGGTTAGGGTTTCAACCACCAAACCCACTGAAAATAGTCACAAATTTATTACAGGGGAAGAAACCTAGGAAACCAAGAGAAAGAAAATCCTAGAGTGATCCACAATCATGAGAATCTCACTAAGAAGGTACTGAGAACCACAAAAACATCCAAAATGTCAACCCTTTCAGTCACCTACAACATGCCTCAAGCACAAAACCACACGGTACAGACCCCTGTATACGATCAAATAACACCCTGGACCACACTACAATAGAAAATGCCACCAAACAAATCAAATCTAGCTGTGAAAACATTCAATTTCAGTCCTTTCTGTCATTGAGAAAACCTTAGAAATTCAAATTTGAAAATAAACAGCTACTTCCAAGTGCCAGCAGCAAATCGGCGGTCTAAATTTAAAATCAGGTTAACTTTATATCGCAATCGTTACATCTCTCCCTTTCATGGTCTTTTATGATCTTAAATCAACCAGACACCTCAGGTTTACTTCAAGAGAACATGCGACAAGGCATTTTCTTATTCAAAAAGTAAAAAATTAACTCTCTGCTTAACCTCGCGACTAGCGACTACAAGAAAATAAACTTATCCCAGTTACATTTGGTGAACTGGCAACAAAAGGCTTTCACCAGTTCGCAGAACATTCTTTACTTCCACCAATATATCTAGTGATTACACGACCCTTCTTCGCTAAATCAATAATCATTTTGGATCACCTCCATTTTATTACATGAATGAACGAACCCATTGAATTTTGTCAGGCTGCTAACCTTATTTATTTGGACCGTTAAGACCTTAGACCCCACCTAGGCCTGCTTTATGCCACTTGTCATTACCTCATTCGTGGCTCATGCTCTGTCACACTAACATAGGACCCACTTTTTGTAAGCCTTATAATTAAATGGTAGGCGTAAGATCTCATAGCTCTAACAAAACTCATGAGAACTTACGCCGACCGTAGATCTTATCCTCATCATTGATCTCTCTAACAATGACCCCACCTTGCCGCATCATCCACATTGACCAATAAAATTTGAACAATCTTGCACCACCTGGAAAATGGCCCCACTGAGAACATTAAGCTGCCTGGAAGATCGAATGGCTGGCACAAGATCTGAAAGGCTCAAAAGATTCTATGCACTTACATGCCAACTATTGATTAGGAATCCTCTGATTTAGATATCGGGCCCACCTAACAACACATGCAAGTCACACAACATGGACCAATCACAGTACAACAAATCAGCATATCTGGTAGATGGACTTGCCAAAAGAAAAGGTTACATCATACAAAAGAATCAAGGGTTGTCTCGAAATCTCATACGTCTGACACATCTCATAAGAATTTACGCCCACCGTCAGATTGAGATGTTGTCAGAAGACTGGGCCCAGGAAAATATTAAGCCAGAACATAAGAAAAATTAAAGTGCAGGACCTAGGCTTTTAGGAAAAATTAGGCGCTGAGGACCTTAGGAAAATTAAAGGCTGCCGGGGGTTAGAGACTTAGGAAAATAAATCAAGGGGGGCTAACATAAAACTTTAGTCGCATGATCGCAAGACATGAAAAAGGTTCATGTGATCACGTGACAAAGAGGTCACCGATTTTAACACATGCGTTAAAGGACTTTTAAGTGGCCTGAATAAAGTAACATCAAATTAGAACAAGGCCAGGGCATAACAAAGGGTTTTTCACACCAACGGCTAGATTTTTGAAATTTTGAACTAAGGGTTTAGCTAGAGACATGAAAAACATTGCAGGGACCAGAAGAAAAGGGCTAGAGCCATGAAATTTTGTAGGTGCATGCCATTTTCTAGAGATTTTGCATTGAAATGAAAATGGGCTAACAAGGTGTATCTTCAGATTTTTTGATCTCATCATACTTCTTCTCATCTATGCTTTTAGATATTTTCAAATTTGGTTCCTTGCTTTCATCATTTTCTTTAAAAGTGTTGAATCTAAGACCAGTCTTATCATAGAATGGTTTTTGATAAGATATTTGTTCATCAATCTTCTCACTAGTTGAATATAGCCTTTCAAGTTGTTGTTTGGATTGAGTCAGTTCACCTTTCACAATCTTATTGTATTTCTCAAGTGCAACATACTACAAATTGACTTTCTCAAGTTCAGATGTTACTTTTCCAAGTTTATATTTTAGTCCTTCATTTTCAATCTTTAGAATTTCATTCTTAGATTTTAGATTTGCTTCATTATTTCCATTTCCATCTTTCAAACTAAGCTTTAGATTTTCTATCTTAAGTTCATGGTTAAGGATCTCATTTTCTTTTTCTAAATTGTCATCACAATCTTCAATAAAAACTTTGGATTCCTTTTCAGATCTCAGATCTTCCAACTTGTTTTTCAGTTTCTCAATGAGGTTCTTTGCATCATCATATTTTCTTTTCAAAGTATCTTTTTCAATAGTAAGCAAGTCAATCTATTCAAGAGCTTCTTCAAGATTCTTCTGTCGTTGATCCATATCCATAGAGATCTTACTCAAGCTACTAGGCTTTCCTTGAATGATTCTTTTCCGAGTAACTAAGCTCTGATACCAATTGTTATAAATAGGGAATACTAAGAGGGGGGGGGGGGGTGAATCATTATTCTACAAATTTTTTCTTTTGCCCAATTATGGATATAACAGATTATCTTTATACATGCATAACATAAGAAGCTAAACAACATGCATAGCAATAAAACTAAAGAACTCATAACACATTATTTGTTCTCGAGGAAACCCTAGCCAAGGGAAAACCCCGGTGGGGATGGTACCCACAAAGATCCACTAATCAAAAGTATCCTGTTAAGGATGTTGATCCTATTAGGAGTCTATTACAAACATATAGTGTATCAGTCATGATTAAGGGACTATAGGCCTTGTTAGAAGCCTCAACCCTGTTAGGAGTTGGTAGTACAAAATGTGATTACTAGATGAGTCCACTGCCCAAACAAGTAATGTACAATATACACTGATTACAAAAATAGGTTAAGGTACATAACCTTATACTGCTTGCATCAATATCTCTTCACTAGTCTTTCACTATCGCTATTTCATATGCATCATATATTTCGCATCATATCACTGCTTCATTACATTTCATTACTTCACTATACATCTATATCTTTTCTTACAATTACAATTATATTTATACAAATAAATTTATCCAAGATTTAACATCTAGGATGTCATCCCTTTATATTTTTAAGTCATTATTTTGATAAACAAAATAATCCCTTAACTCTTTACTAATTCTGTCTTCATATTTTGTCCTGTCGACTTGACACTATCTTTGGTAAAACTATCATAACTTCTTCCATACATGCCATAATGACTTGTGCTCTGAGATGGGTGATCAATAGTCATCATAGAGTCTATTTTCAAGTGCACAAGCACTTAACTTACTCCAATCAACATCACAAACAAAAACTGTGTCTAGGTTCACTGGTGAAAATACTATCTCATACTTAGACAATTTTGCATTGTGCTCTGTCATACTTACTCTCTGACCTATGTGATCTTCATGTGGATCATATGTTGCCATAATGAAAACATCTATGTAACCAACTCAGCCAAATTTCCAACAATGTCTTGCATGAGTGATCAAAAATTTCAAAAGCACTTCTAAAACATTCACCACATTTTGAAAACATTACAAAAGTTTCCTAAATATTTATTAGTCACAAACACTTTATCACAAAAACCTTGTGAGCATAATGTATTTTCATAAACATGCATTTTGGAATCTTGTGGTGTGTTTAGGAGTCCTAATTTTGTATATCATAGTCCATTGCATAAACCTTAGCTTACATTGCATTTGTCCCCTTTCATTATCATTCTGAAGTCCTTGCATTGTTCCTCATTGCAAACCCTCATTATAGTATTTAGCATAGTCCTCATTTTGCACTTAGTGTTAGATAACTAAGAGGGGGGTGAATTAGTTAAGTCCAGTTATCCTACAGTCCCAATTCACTCTCAGATGTATAAAACCAACTTCAATATAGAAATTAAAAATCTTGATAAAAACTTGTATGTGCCTTTTTTATTCATTAACTGACTGTCAGATAAATCATCTAGTATATACCGATCAAATCGGTTATTGTAATGTGTAAAGTAAATTAACAAAACATCACATGCATACACATTTAACACTTGATTTTTAATGTGGAAACCCTATTAAGGGAAAAACCACCTAGGACTGGTACCTAAAATATTTTTACTCTTTTGAAGTGATCTCGATTAAGAGACAACACTGTTAAAGGTTACAAAACACACTGTAAGGTGTATTAGAGGATTTATCACTAATAGTTCTCTATGACCATACATTCACTTGGGTCAACAAGAAAATAATAAACATTAATTGAATGTCATTAAGAAATAACAAAGACTATTAAGTCTCACTTGGTTAAGATATTTTGTCTATAGAAATGTTTAGCAAGCAATAGTAAATGACCTGATTCAAATGCAACTTCCTTTTCTCATTTTTAGATCTATACTAAGCTAAATACATCTCTGGTCTTCATAATATCTTCAATATCCTTCTTCCTCCAACTCTATTCTACTTGGTTAACTCTTTCTGATGCTTGGTGTTGTCTACAAAATCACTTAGTTCTTTACTTCAACCTGTCTGACTAGCTTCACATGTATACAATATTTTCCTTATTCGCATTCAATCTTTGAATCTCTTGTCTCCTTATATAGACATGATAAACCATTTTATTTTCAGCCATAGATTTTGCCTCTTAATATCCATCATTGATTTTACCTCTTTAACCTTCCTCAAAACTTGTGCCTTCAAAAATTTTCAATCTTCATCATCCAATAATCCTTGAATTTTTTCACCCATAGATCTTCATAATTTTTTTTATCTTTATCCTTAGAATCATCTTGATTCATCTAGCTCATCAGCTCATGTTGGCAATCACATGTTCCATACTATTTCTCTTGCTCGATCAATACCGTGATGTGTTGGTTTCTTCGTGCTTGGTTAATACGACACTTGATATACACTACACCTACTTGGTGTATACTGTATCTTCTCAGTGTATACTAAGTTCTTCATGTATTGACAAAATTAACTTGTATATTATGATATTTAATACTTAACATAATCATGTAAGCCAATCAAATCACTATCATACAGTCATAGAATCATCAAAAAGTTACCCAATGAATACCATGATCATATCTAACCCATACATCTCATCTTCATACTAAGATCTCTTTTCTTCACCAATATTACCTTCTCTAGATGTTTGCAACTATCATGATAAGTACAATCAAAACTAGTTGAAATCAATGACAATATAACAACTGATGTAATGTCTCACATATACTTTAGTACCTTGGTGATCATCTTCACATTCTTCATTATGTTCTCCAAGTAGTTTATCATTTTTTAGTCTAACAATCTCTCCCTTTCCCATTGATAGAAACACAATATGAAATATACCATAGAATACCAAACAATTAAGTGTCTATAACTCGATCTTTATTCTCTCCCTTAGCTTATGCATAATATTTTTAATCACTACACATGATCTCTCTTTTGGTTACATTCATTCTAACTGATATTCATCATCTCTCCCATATTATCATCTCTCTTGAACATTTCATGATCATCTCTCCCTTTCATAGCAATACTAAAAATAATGAGCTCTTCAGTAGCCAAATATGTATCCTTGCAATTCATTTTTAAGATTCTTGTACCTTGCATGTACATATATTCTCTGGTTCATCTTATCTTCCATCTTCTTCACAACCTTAGGAATCCCAAAGTGTGAACATCATGCATCAACATAATTAGATCTTCTAATAAAGTACTGGTTGATGCAGCCCCATATCACCTTAGTGACTGCGAGACAGTGGATGGACCCCTATCTACTTCTCAAATATTCAAATGTATCCTTTGGTAAGGGTTTTGTGAATATATCAACAAGTTGCTCCTGTGATTTTACATATTCCAATTTGACCTTTTTGTCTTGAACTTGCTCCCTTAAGTAGTGATATTTAATAGATATGTGCTTTGTCTTTGCATGCATCACTAGATTCTTAAAAATGTTGATAGCACATGTACTATCACAATAGATTATCATTGGATTAGTTATTTCTTCATTCATACCTCCCAACAATTTTTTTATCCATGTAATATTAGAACAATTAGTAGCAGCAGCTACATATTTATCTCCAGAAGTGGATTGAGAAATACATCCTTGTTTCTTGCTTATCCATGTTACTAATATTTCTCCTAAAAAGAATGATCCACTAGTAGTGCTCTTTCTATCATACATATTTCCAGCCCAATCAACATCTCTATAAACTTTCAGCTCAAAATTACCTTCTTTCTTATACCATAATCCATAGTTTTTAGTATTCTTCAGATATCTCATAATTCTTTTCACAAAAATCATGTGTGAGTCTTTAGGATTAGCCAAAAATCTAGCTACAATGCCAACAATGCACTGGTCTATTATGCACAACATACATCAATTTTCCAGCCATAGATCCATATAAGGTTTGATTTACCTCTATTGAGTTGTCATCCTTGGTCAGCTTGCATCTGGTTACCATAGGTGTACCAACTAGTTTTGAGTCTTTCATACCATATATGTTCAAGACTTATTTAATGTACTTTGTATTCATGTGATATAAATTCCTTCCTTCTATTGTTGTATTTGAAAACTAAGAAAAAATTTGAGCTCTCCAAATATCGACATTTCAAACTCTTTTCTCATTTCATTAGAAAAAGACTTACATAAAGTATCATGACCTTTAAATATGATATCATCAACAAATTTTTTAGCAATAAGAATCTTATCATCGGTTTCACATTTCAAATATAGATTGTTTTTATCACTTGTTCTAACAAATCCAATTCTTATGAGATAAGAATACGGTCTTTCATACCATGCTCTCGGTGCTTGCTTCAATCCATAAAGTGCTTTGTGTAGCTTACATGCCATGTTCTTTTTATTTTGATCTACAAAACCTTCAGGTTGTTTAATGTATACCTCTTCTTCTTGAGTATCACATTCAAAAATGTAGATTTCACATCCATCTAATATACCTTAAATCCTTTGTAAGAAGCATATACAAGTAGTATTCTCACTCCTTTAAGTCTAGGAATGGGTGCAAAAGTTTCTCCATAGTCAATTCCTTCTTCTTGTGCATAACCTTTGCAGACTAATCTTTCTTAATTCCTTGTAACATCTCCATTCTCATTCAATTTTTTTATGAAAATCCATTTTGTGCCAATCACATTTTTGTCTTTAGGTCTCGGTACCAATGTTCATGTCTTGTTTTTCTGCATTTTCTCAATCTCTTCATTCATTGTTGTAATCTAATCATCATTTTTTAATACATCCTTAACAATTTTAGGTTCAAATTCACAAGCCAAACATGTATTATTCCTTAACTTACTTCTTTTCGTCATCCTTCTCCTTTGTCTCCAATTATCTGATCCTATGGATGGTGTCTTCTCACTATTTTGCTAATACATGCTCAGATCTTTATTCTTCAAAGTTTTCTCCACTTGGTGCATGATCATCACTCTCTTTGATAACTATTTTTTGTTGCTTGGTTTGTAAGGATTGTTGCTTAGTAGAATTATTTTGTTGCTCAGTGAAACTAGGCTGTTGCTTGGGTAGAGTTTTAGGATCTTGTATATAAAAAAATCTACCATAATCTTTTGGTTCCTTCTTGCTTTCTTCATCATTTTTTTTCTACAAATTCATCAAATCTCACATTTACACTTTCAATAATCCTATTAGTAGTCTTGTTCAGACATTTATAAGCCTTAATTCTAGTAGAATAACCTATAAATATGCCTACATCACCTTTAGAATTATATTTTCCATTTCTATCATCTTTCAGAATGTAACATCTACTTCCAAATATTCTAAAATAACTCACATTAGGTGTATAACCATATCATAGCTCATAAGGTGTATTGTTTAATTCTTTCTTTATTTGTACTCACTTCAGTGTATAGACAATAGTACTAATAACTTATTTCCAGTAAATTTGTGCAACATCTTTTTCAATTAGCAATGTTCTAGCACACTCAATAATTAATCTATTCCTTCTTTCAGCAATCCCATTATGCTGAGGTGTCCTTGGTGCTGATACATGTCTCTTTATTCAAAAGTTAGTAAATTCATGAGAAATGAATTCACCACCTCTATCTGACCTCAAGAATTTTAGTTTCTTACCAATTTCTTTCTCTACTTTTTCTTTGTACCAATTAAACATTTGGAAATCTTCTAATTTTTTTTTTAAGAACATCACATACATCATCCTAGAGAAATCATCAAAAAATAATATAAAATATCTATCTCTATAATACCTCTGAGTTCTTATTGGACCACATAAGTAAGTATGAACTAACTCAAGAACAACATTAGATGAATATTGTTTTCTCTTGAAACTAGATTTTGACATTTTACCTATTTGACATTGTTTGCGCATTACATGGTTAGGCTTAGATATACTTGGTAAACCTTTAACTTTCCTTTTCTTACTAATCTTAACCATGTTGTCAAAGTTCACATGACATAACTTCTTGTGTCATTGCCAAAAATCGTCATTCTTAGCCAATAAACAAGAAGTTTCAACATTATCCAAATAGAATAGACCACCTTTATATTGTTCACCAATACTGATAAGTTTTCCAGCCTCATCATAGATCTTTATTTTTCTTTTCTCAAATGCAACTCAGTGACTTGTATTATTCAGTTGTGCTACACTCAATAGATTATAGTTAAGTCTTTTCACCCAATAAGCATTTTCACATATGATCTTGTTATTTAGCAATATTGATCCTTTAGCTTTCACTTGACAGGGTGTATTATTTTCCATTTTCACAGATCCTCCATTATAATGTTCAAGATATTCAAATTTATCTTCATCACCAGTCATATGATGTCTATAACCACTATCAATAATCCAAGTATCAATTTTGCTTACCTTAGAAATAAGTGCCTTTTCTACATTTCTTTCTTCTTCTTCTTCAAAATCTTCCTTTAGTGAAACAAATACCACTTCTATATCTTCACCAATTTAATTCTTGGTATCATCATCATCATCATCATCAACTAGGTAGCATGCCTTTTTACCTTTATCTCTGTAGTCTCGTTTGTCTCTGTTTCCATACTGTCAATTACCTCTATGTTCTCAGTTATTTCTTCTATCATTCTTCCTTTCATTTGATCTTTCACTTTTCTTCTCATTATCAATCTTTTCAGGACATCTTGCAGCAATATGACCAATGTCTTTATATTTGAAACATACTAAGGGTAATTTACCTCGATATCTTCCCTTTCCTTTCGGTAGCCTTCTATCCATTAATGCTTCAAGTTCATCAAGTTCATCTTCTTTAGCTTCACTATCACTTTCATTTCTTATCTGATGTCTACTACTTGATCTTCCCATTTTTAAAGATGACACAAATACATATTCTACCTTAGGTACAATACTGTTATCATAGTTGTTAAGCTCAAATTAATTCAATCTCCCGATCTAATTATCAACAAAAACATCATTACCAAGAACTGCTCTCATTTCATGTATTGTAGAGACTCTAATAGTATAGGCATGCAAAAGTGTTCTAAGAATTTTACTTACCGTAGTTTCTTATTCAATAATTCCACCCACTCCTTGGATAGCATTCACCACTTCCTTGACTTGGATGTTGTACTGAGTACTATTTTCACCTTCTTTCATTTTCATATCATCAAAATTTCCTCTTAAGCTTTCTACTTTTTCCCTAAGAACATTCAGACCTCCTCCATGAAATAGTGTCAGCTTGTCTCACATTTCTTTTGTAGTAGTATAGTTCTTAATGTCTTTAAATTCAGCATCTGATAAAAAAGAAGAAATCTCAATCATCATTGCATTATGCTCTTTTCTCTCTTTCATCTGGTTGATAGTCAAAGGAACAATAGGAGTTATGAAATTATTTTTCAAATAGTATAGTGTAGAATCTCCAATGCCTAATAGATATAACTTCATCCTACTTTTCCATGTTGAGAAATTATCTTTGTTCAGCTTTGGTACCTCTCTCTTATACATCTTTATATCTTTAACTTGACTTCTTCAAACTTCTTCCTTCAACTACTATGTCTCTGATATGAATTGTTAGATAACTAAGAGGGG
The DNA here is from genome assembly GCA_027943335.1 of Chamaecyparis obtusa. Classification (NCBI taxonomy): domain Eukaryota; kingdom Viridiplantae; phylum Streptophyta; class Pinopsida; order Cupressales; family Cupressaceae; genus Chamaecyparis; species Chamaecyparis obtusa. Next base: position 366,531 of record BSBK01008686.1, read on the forward strand.
GTGAATCAATTAAGTCCAATTATCCTATAGTCCTAATTCACTCTTAGATGTATAAAAACAACTTCATAAACAAATTAAAAAGCTTGATAAAAACTTGTTTGTGCCTTTTTGATTCATTAACTGACTGTTAGATAAATCATCTGGTATATACCGATCAAACCAATTATTGTAATGTATAAAGTAAAATAAAAAAACATCACATGCATACACATTTAACACTTGATTTTAACATGGGAACCCTGTTAAGGGGAAAACCATCTGGGACCAGTACCTGAAATATTTTCACTTTTTTGAAGTGAGCTCAGTTAAGAGCCAACCCTATAAAAGGTTACAAAATACACTGTAAGGTGTGACCTTGTTAGAATATTTATCACTAACAGCTCTCTGTGACCATACATTCACTTGGGTCAACAAGAAAACAATCAACATTAATTGAATGTCATTAAGAAATAACAAATACTGTTAAGTCTCACTTGGTTAATAGATTTTGTTTGTAGCAATGGTTAGAAAGCAATAGTAAATGACTTGATTCAAATGCAACTTCCTTTTCTCATTTTTAGATCTACGCTAAGCTCAATATATCTCTGGTCTTTATAATCTCTTCAATAACCTTCTTCCTCTAACTCTATTATGTGCAGTTAACTTTTTCTGATGCTCGGTGTTATATGTAAAATCACTTGGTTCTTTACTTCAACTTATTTGACCATCTTCACATGTATACAATATTTTCTTCATGCGCATTCAATATTTGAATCTCTTGTCTCCTTATATAGACATGATAAACCATTTTCTTTTCATCCATAGATTTTGCCTCTTAATCTCAATCGTTGATTTTACCTCTTTAACCTTCCTCATAAATTGCGCCTTAAGACATTTTTAATCTTCATCATCTGATCATCCTTGAATTTTTTCAGTCTTAGATCTTCATTAAAAACTTTATCTTATCCTTAGAATAATCTAGATTCTTTTAGCTCATCATCTCATGTCAATAATCACATGTTCCATATCATTTCTCTTGCTCGGTCAATATTGTGATGTATCAATTTTTTCCTTCTTAGTTAATACCACACTTGGTATACACTACACCTACTTGATGTATACTACATCTTCTTGATGTATACTAAGTTCTTCATGTACCGACCAAATTAACTTGTATAGTTTTGATCTTTAATACTTAATAGAATCATGTAAGCCAATCAAATAACTATCATACTATCATAGACTCATCAAAAAGTTACCCAATGAATACCATGATCATATCTAACTCATACATCTCATATCCATGCTAATATCTCTTTTCTTCACTAATATTACCTTCTCTAGATGTTTGCAACTATCATGATAAGAACAATCAAAACTAGTTGACATCAATGACACTATAAAAATTGATCTAATGTCTCACATATACTTTAGTAGCTGGGTGATCATCTTCACATTCTCCATTATGTTCTCCAATTAGTTTATCAGTTGTAGTCTAACACTTAGATTCCTTGAGAATTTTGCAAAAAATCCAAACAAAATCCAAGTCTTAGAGTCTCTCCTTATGTTGATGAATAAAGGATCTTAACTTTTTTAATCTTTTTATCAATCTTTTGTCCTTTATCCTTTTTCAAGTCAAATTATATCTATGTCTTGAAGTATCTGACTTGGTCCATTATCAATTGGATCCTTTTTATTTTGTCACTTTTTCAGAGTCAAGATCCAATACTCAACTTTGTAAGGTTATACTCTTAGGTTTGTATTTTCCAAAGAGTTTTCTCAAAATTCTCAAAGTCCAAAAATCAAGTTGCATAATTCTTTAGCTTGCATATCATATCTTAATTCCAAAACCCAAAAACATATTTTCATTTTTCATTATCATTCCAAAATCCCAAAAAACTTTAAATTTTTTTTGCATATCTCCCTAAGTTTCATTTTGCATTTCATTTCCTAAAAAGGTCCTTGCATATTTTAGGTTGCATTATCATACCTTAAGTTTTCAGCCAAAAATATTACATTTGCATATAGACATCATGCTATATTTTACAAGGTCCTAAGAAGTTAAAAGGTAGAAATAAAATTATCAACCTATGTGCACATCACAAGGAGAATCTCAACCACCATTTGACCTAAGACATGGTGTAACCTTTCAAAAAATTGATTCAATCAATATGCTACCTCCAAGAGAGATGACACAAATTTCTCATGACTCAAGACATGTCACATTTTCACACGTTCCTACCAACACCCAAGAATTTTCCAACATGGGACAAAGTGATGACCTATGTAATATGGGGTACCCTTCACCAAGTTATGGCATGATTCAGTGGGGTCCACCACAAAATTTTGAACCAAGCTTTGTACCCATGCAACCAGGATGTGGAAGTGTTCCGCCCACACCTCAAGAAGAACACCATATGAAATTTGATCAACCCCCTCAAGGATCCTTTCAACCAGGATCTACCTTAGAACCAACACATAACTTTCACTTTTGACCCCAAAGACTTGTTAGACACTTGGAATTTGAGGACTCAAAAAAAGCCACCTTTTGTTTAAATATTTTCCAAAGGAATAAATTGATGAAGCTATAAATATAAGAGGTTTTGAAAGACATTCAAATTGTTGGATTATAGAGAGGGGGGGTGGGGTGAATTAGTAATCCTAATAAAAAAAAACCTTAAAATACTTTCTCTGATTAACTCAGTAACTAATCAGTAGAAACACAGTTCTCTATTAACCGAACACATTAAATAAACTATATCAATCAGTAAAACAATCACACAAATCATTCACAATGTGTAACAAATATTTTAATGTGGAAACCCAGTTATGGGAAAAACCACTATGGGAATTGTCACCCACTAAGAAATATACTCTTCTGAAGTATGTTTGGTTAAGAGCCAATCTTATTAAAGATTACAAAACACATTGTTAGGTGTGACCTGGTTAATGGATTAACCTTAGATCTATTAGGATCTTCACCCTATTAGGAGTGGCCTTGTTAAGGGGCTTTAAACACTCTTTTTGGAATGTCACCTTTCTCAAGGATTTACATTAAGATTGTTAAGTCCACTATGTTAAGAGATTTTGACTGTTACAAATTCTAGTAAGAAACAGTAATAAAAAAGACCTAAAGAGGTGAAACTATCTTTTCTCAATCATATCCTTGTGCGCTCATCAATCTTCACTTCAATTCTTCATCTTCCACTGGCATCAATACTTCATCAAATCACTAATTTCCCACTCAAAATCTCTATGTTCCTTCACCTTTGTAATAGTCAGTAGCCCTTCAACTATTCAATTTTTCCATCCCATTGTCTATACAAGATCATTCTTTATATAGATAATTTTTTCCTCTTAATCTCCTCTATTATGTTTTCCATTAATCAATCTTGACTGGCCATTTTATTATTCATCGGATTTGGATCTCGGTAACACATTTCCTTTTCACCTAGGAACTTAAACTTTTCTTGAAACTTGTTCCACTTCTTTTGCCTCTTAGATCTTTCCATAGATCTCCATCTTGAATTTTCATAACTGTAGATCTCTGTAACTATCTTACCTCAACATCATAATCATCCAGTTCATCATAGCTAATCATTAAATATCGATTCCATCCATATTTAATACCTTTTTCTTGCTCAGTGTTCTTCACCTAGAATTTTGGTTACATCGCTTGGTGCCTAAACCTTTCCTCTTTACCAAGTGACCAAATTTTGCTCTTTACCTTATCACATGAATTTTCCATCTCGGTAGCCAAAACAACTTTACTTACCCAGTTGTCAAATCTGTATCACCATACTTTATCGACTTAACATAATTATATGTTAGGTAGAAAATAATCATACCAACATAATCAAATCATTCTCTGATCTGTATCAGTTTCCCATTTATGTTATACAACTTCTTAACTTCTCATTTCCTCTTCTCCCTAATTCATTCATCTTATATCATTACCGAATGATATGTAAACATAACATAAATTAGAAATAAATTTCTTGACATCAATGACAATCTAATCATTCTAATAAAATTATGTATACCTCTGATCTTGGTCGGTCTTCATCATCAGCTCCATCAGATAATCAATCATCAATATTATTATCAGTTATGATAATATGGAATATTTTATGGCTACAAATCTAGAATGATATCTGAAAGTATTAAAGAAATCAAAATTATTATTGGAAGATAAAAGTCAAAATCAACCTACTTTGGTAGAAGTTAAACCTTTCATTACTTTTGATGAAGAAAAGGGGAAACAAATATTGGAACAAGCAACCACAAAGGTAATGCAAAAGAGACCACAACAAGAATTCACTATTGAAATTCCTCAAAATAGAACCTTTAGACAAATTAACACTAGTACATTTGGCCTAGTTTTTCTACCAAAATTTTTGACCAAACAATAAAAAGGTTTTGCTTGATCAGATTATAGAAGGAAAACTTTATTTTTAAAAAAATTTTATGCCCGTGTTTGTCGAAATATCAAAAAATCCCATGGTAGTCAAAATTTCAACAAACACAGTTATAACTTAAAAAAAAAGGAAATTTAATTTCTCATTTCATTATTCCAGGCGGTGAAATTGAAGTGCAGCACGCGCATGAAGGAGATTGAGTGGCTAAAATGAGTCAAGGAGATTGAGCTTAGAAACCTTAACTTGGGGTTTTTGGAGGTTTTTCATTCTTTCTTTCAACTATTTAATTTATTGGATATGATGCAGGAGCATCCTGGGTGTAAGAGCAATCTTGCATCACCCAAAAATATTTTTGGTTTCTTTTCAATAAGGGCTATCTTGTGCAGAGTTGCTATTTTTGGAAATTTACTATTTTTAGTAAGTTTTCCATTTGAGCTCAAAATGTTCTATTTTCTTCCTTGGAGGTTCATTTTGGTCATATCAAGCTACCAGTAAAGTTTCATTGCCAGATCAACTCTAGTTTTGAAGATATTGAAAATTTTCAGTATTGGCAGCAGGGTACAAAAACTTTGAATTCACTTTTGAAGGCTTTAGAGGCCCCGTATGAGGTCAAAACTTTGGCTAAATGTAACTTGGTTGACTTAGTTTTTGTAGAGCACTTCACGCCCTTTCTAAAATGGGGTCATAATAGTCAATTAGGTCAACGGGTGATGACTTATGGTCTCCAAAAGTTGGGTCACCTGAAATGGCAAAAAATGATTTTCCTTCAAAATTTTTGTTTGGGTTTCAAAAGTTGTTTTGAGCCAACTTTGATGTAATAAATTGTAAAATAAAATAATTCTAAGTTTGGTCGACCTTATTGGCTAAAATTCTGGAACCTTCCCAGGTGGTGGAAAATTGTCTATATAAGGAAGGCTGTAGTGTTGTCTTAGGTAGTTCAGAGCAGTTCAGAGTAGTTCTAGGTAATAATTCAAGGTTTTGTCCTACAAAATATTGTAAGGGAAAATGCCCATGTGGCTTTGCATATTGTAATTTTGAAATTTTTAATTCTACATTTGTGGAGATAATAAGAAGGCCATTTTCTATTCTTGCAATTTGTTGTTGTTTCTCGGTTTCTGTTGTGTTTGTGGTATTAAGGGGAGCACCCTTCATCAAGTGGTATTAGAGTGAGAGTTCCTAAGTGTGTAAAAAAATCACCGATTGTGAGGTAGTTTGCAATAGGACCGTAGTTAGGGTTTCAAAGAGCAGCGCGAAAATGCCTCCACGAAGGGAACATGGTGAAAGAGCCAGTGGTGTGACACCTAAGGTTAGAGTGCTCTAAAGAAAAGTGCGAGCATTGCAAGAAGAGATTCATAGATGAATGAATCTTAATGTTAGAGATGAAAGAGAGGATGAAGCCGAAGAAGGAAATTTTGATCAAGAAGGAGAAGGTGAAATTATGAACCAAGAGGAAGAAAGGCTTTTTCGGGCCATTGCCAAGATTAGGAAAAGACCTAAGATTGAGGTTCCTACATTTTTTAGGAAATCTTAACCTAGAGGAGTTGATCGACTGGATCAATGAATTAGAAGAATATTTTGAGTATGAAGATATTGATCGAGTCAAGTTTGCGAAGGCTAGACTAAAGGGTCATGTGAAGATCTGATGGCAAGAGATTCAATTGGAGCGAAATAGAAGAGGAAAGGATAAAATCACAAGATGGGATCAGATGGTGGATAAATTGAAGCGATAGTTCATTCCTGTTGATTATGAGCTTGATCTACTAAAGAAAATGCAAAGTTTGAAGAAAGCAGGAAGATCTGTTCAAGAGTATACAGAGGAGTTCTACTGAATCCTCATCAGAACAGGCCATGCAGAAGATGACAAGGAGAAAGTTTCTTGTTACCTTAATGGGTTAAGGCCAAGTATTCAAGAGGAGCTGAATTTTGTTCAAATGAATAGTATTGAAGAGGCATACCAGTTTGCCCTTAAAGTAGAGGAGAAGTTGAACAAGAAGTTTGATAGCATACAAAGCGGAAGAGGTTGTGGTGGACGGTCATATGGAGGCTAAAATTAAGATCCAAAAAAGAAGGATGAGGCTAGTAGCAGTTAGAATCAGAGAGGAAATAATTTCAATCATTTCCATGATTAGAATAATAGAGATCAAAGAGGATGAGGAAGAGGACAAGGACCTAGAAGAGAAGGCTTCCGTGGAACATGTTTTCACTGTGGAGAAGAAGGTCATAGGGAATTTGAATGTCCTCAACACCAAGGAAGCATAGATAGGAGAAATGAAGGTTAGGCCAGAGTTGCACATGTAGATGAAGATTTCAGATCATCACATTCTGAAGATGCTGAAAGAGGAAAAACACTAATAAATAGAAGAGTCCTGTTGAGTGGTGAAAATGAAACTGAGGAAAAGAGGATCCTATTTCACACTAGGTGCAAGCGTGAGGGTAAATGTTGTGATGTAATTATCGATAGTGGAAGCATTGACAATTTGGTGTCAGAAGAGATGGTCACAAAGTTGAAGCTCAAGAGATAGAAACACCCACATCCATATCAGATCACCTAGGTGCAGGATGACCAAAAGGTCATGGTCAATGAACAATGTCTAATGAAGTTCAAGATTGGCGGATACCATGATGAGGTACTCTGTGATATCATATCTATGGATGCATGTCATATGTTGTTGGGTAGAACATGGCAGTTTGATAGATGCACTGTACATGATGGTCGTGTGAATACATATTCCCCGATGAAGGATGAAGTGCGACATAAGCTAAAGCCATTGAAGGACACAATAGAAAAGGTATGTGGTAATGCAAGGATAAATTTTGTTGATGGAAGAAAGTTCCTAGATGGTATGAGGCATGAGCATGTGTTTCTCTTTAATTCCAAAAGCTGGTAAAGAGGAAGTAGAAGATGTACCTGTAGAAGTTGCAGATTTGTTGAATGAGTTTTAGGATATTGTATCCACTAATGTACCTGATAGATTACCATCGGTAAGGAAGATCAATCATTAGATGGATTTGATTCTAGGAGCCATGTTTCCAAATAAGGCAACACATAGAATGACACCAACAGAAAGTGAAGAGTTGAATAGACAAGTACATGAGTTTTTATAGAAGGGGTTGATTCGGGAGAGCCCGAGTCCATGTTCTGTACTAGCAGTATTAGCACTAAAGAAGAATGGAGAATGGAGGAAATGTATAGATTCTAGGGCTATCAACAAGATCACAATCAAGTATAGGTTTCCATTGCCACGAATGGATGATATTATAGATTGTTTGAGTGGAGCTGTGTACTTCTGAAAGTTAGATCTGAAGAGTGGATATCATCAGATTTGGATTAGAGAAAGAGATGAATGGAAGACTACTTTCAAGACAAAGGAAGGACTGTATGAGTAGTTAGTCATGCCTTTTGGGCTAACCAATGCACCGAGCACTTTCATGCAGCTCATGAACGAGGTTCTAAAAGAATTTCTAGGTAAGTTTATCATTTTTTACCTAGATGATATTTTGATCTTTAATAAGACATTGGAGGAGCATATGGTGCATATTCATATGGTGTTTGAGAAGTTGAGGGAAGAGAAATTATTGATTAATTTGAAGTTCATTTTTGTGAAGAAGGAATTAGTGTATCTGGGATTTTTAGTTTCAACAGAAGGTCTAAAAATGGACCCAGAGAAAGTGTAGGCTATCCTTGAATGGCCTACTCCAAGGAGTGCTACTGAGGTAAGATATTTTCATGGTTTGGCTAGTTTTTATAGAAAGTTTATCAGAAATTTTAGCAATATTTATGGATTCTTGACTGAAACAATGAGAGGGGATAGAAAAGAGTTCAAGTGGACTAATGGGGCAGATAAGAGTTTTAAATTGTTGAAACAAAAAGTTATAGAACAACCTGTCTTAGCACTTCCAAATTTTAATAAGGTGTTTCAAGTAAACTATGATGCTAGTGGTACTGCAATAGGAGCTGTTATGAGTCAAGAAGGTAAACCTATTGCTTATTTCAGTGAAAAGTTAAATGATGCCAAGAGAAAATATTCTATTTATGATCATGAATTTTATGCTATAGTTAAACATTAAATAAGTGGAGACACTATCTACTTCCTAAGGAGTTTGTTTTGTATACTGCTCATCAAGCTTTGCAATATTTGAATAGTCAAGGAAAGTTGAATCAAAAGCATCTAAAATGGGTTAAGTTTTTGCAGAGTTATACATTTGTTTTGAAACATAGAAGTGGAAAGTCTAATAGGGTTGTAGATGTGCTTAGCAGAAGGCAACTATTGTTGACAGAGATGCAGATTGAGGTGGTTGGGTTCAAGGAACTTAAGAATTTGTATCCAAAGGATCCTGATTTTGGAGAAGCTTGGAAAGCTTGTAAAGAACCTATTACTCTAGATAGAACAAAGTGGTTGGATTTCATCATTCAAGATGATATGCTATTCAAAGGGAGTCATTTGTGCATTCCACGAAGTTCTATGAGAGAGAATCTCATCAAGGAGAAGCATAGAGGAGGATTGGTTGGACATTTTGGTCGAGATAAAACACTTTCTTTGGTTAGTGAGAATTATTATTGGACACAGTTGCAGCAAGATGTCAAGAAGTTTGTACAAGGCTGCAAAGTATGTCACATGGCGAAAGGAGTGAAGAAAAATTTAGGGTTGTATCAGCTATTACCTATACCAGAGAAAACTTGGAAGGATATCAGTATGGACTTTGTTCTTGGTTTGCCAAGGACACGGTGGGGACATGATTCAATTTTTGTGGTAGTTAATAGATTTTCAAAGATGGCACATTTTATTCCCCACAAGAAGACTAATGATGTTGTTCATGTAGCAGAATTGTTTTTCAAAGAAGTGGTGAGACTACATGGTTTCCCAAAGAGCATAGTTTTAGATCAGGACACTAAGTTTGTTGGATATTTCTGGCATACATTGTGGAAGAAGTTAAAGAAAGATTTGAAGTTCAGTTCATCACATCATCCATAGACTGATGGATAGAAAAAGGTGGTGAATAGGAGTTTGGAAAATTCACTGAGATGTTTGGTTGAAGATAACCCAATAGGATGGGATTTGATTTTACCACAGGTAGAATTTGCATACAATAATTTTGTCAACAGGAGCACTAGTAAATCACCATTCCAGATTGTATATGAAAGTAGTCCCATAAATGCTTCAGAGTTGAGGAAGATAGATAAAGGAGAGATAAGTAGTGCTGAAGTTGAGGATTTTGCAAAACACTTGAAGAACATCCATGAGGAGGTGAGGAAGCATATTACCAAGATGAATGCATAGTATAAGGCTAAGGAAAATGAGAGAAGAAGGCATAAGGAATTTTAGGTTGGAGATGAAGTCATGATTCATTTGCAGAAGAAGTGATTTCCAGTTGGTACATATAATAAGTTGAAAATGAAGAAATTTGGGCCATGTAAGATACTGGAGAAGCATGATTCAGGAAATGCATATGAGGTAGAATTTCCTACTGAGCTGAATATTTCACCAGTGTTTAACATTTCAAATTTTATAGAGTATCATGAAGTAGGTGTTGAAGATGAGATCACATCAACACAATGGAGCATTCCAGCAACTATTTCAACTACTAAGGAGATTGGGAATATACTGGATAGTTGTGTTGGCATAAGCACAAGGAATAGGACATATGAAGAATATCTAGTCAAATGGAAAGGATGACCTATTGAAGATTCATCATGGCTGACAAAGGAGGAGGTTAACCGTCTTGGTTTTCCTCTTCACACCTGAGATGTGATGGGGTCAGTACTTCTCAAATTACCCTAGGTGTCTGATGCAGGAGCATCCTGGGTGTAAGAGCAATCTTTCATCACCCAAAAATATTTTTGGTTTCTTTTCAATAAGGGCTATCTTGTGCAGAGCTGCTATTTTTAGAAATTTACTATTTTTAGTAATTTTTCCGTTTGAGCTCAGAATGTTCTATTTTCTTCCTTGGAGGTTCATTTTGGTTGTATAAGCCTACTAGTAAATTTTCATTGCTAGATCAAGTCTAGTTTTGAAGATATTGAAAATTTTCGGTACTGGTAGCAGGGTACATAAACTTCAAAGTCAATTTTGAAGGCTTTAGAGGCCCTGAATGAGGTCAAAACTTCGGTCGAATGAAGCTTGCTTGATTTAAGCATTGCAGAGCACTTCACGCCCTTTCCGAAATAGGGTCATAATAGTCAATCGGGTCAACGGGTGATGGCTTATGGTCTCCAGAATTTGGGTCACTTGAAATGGCGAAAAAAGATTTTCCTTCAAAATTTATGTTTGGGTTTCAAAAGTTGTTTTGAGCTGACTCTGATGTAATAAATTGTAAAATAAAATAATTCTAAGTTTGGTCGGCCTTATTGGCTAAAATTCTGGAACCTTCCCAGGTGGTGGAAAATTGTCTATATAAGGAAGGCTGTAGTGTTGTCTTAGGTAGTTCAAAGCAGTTCAGAGTAGTTCTGGGTAATAATTCAAGGCTTTGTCCTACAAAATATAGTAAGGGAAAATGCCCATGTGGATTTTCATAGTGTAATTCTGAAATTTGTAATTCCACATTTGTGGAGATAATAAGAAGCCCATTTTCTGTTCTTGCAATTTGTTTTTGTTTCTCTATTTATGTTATGTGTTTGTGGTATTAAGGGGAACACCCTTCTTCAAGATACCCAATCAATATTATCATTTTCTTCTTTTATTCATTAATTTATGCTTCGAGACTAGTTAGCTGACTATCTTCAAGTACATATATACTTGAAGATTTTTCATTCTGTTACATACATTTTGACCTTTGTATAGATAAAGAAAACAAAAAGCTTGCATTTTAATTCCAATGGAAGCTGAATGGTTCTCCAATCGATTGAGAAAAGATTCACATTATAGGCCTGTCGATCTGCCAGTCTGGGTCATATGACTGTGCCTACTATTCACCTACACGGGGATGAACCTTTCATGAAATCCTGAACTAAGTTTAGATTATGGTATAACCTTTCAAAGAGGGTATAACGACATAAATCTACCTAACTTGATCATAAGTCTAGCTCCGTAGACTGGAAAAGTGACCTCCGGTTGGGGTAAGCATTTTGTTAACCTTTAGAATAGGGCAGGGCATCGATCAATTGAGAATTGAACTCATAGACATGACTGTGAAAGTGACCTTTTTCAATTCCCAAATTGTAGGTTGCAAACACTAATGCTATAGTTTCATGAAATAGTATATTTGTATCATCCTAAAATGGAAGCACTTACATGTTAAGAGTGTTTAGCCCTCCGAGTGAGTGGTCTGGCTCATTTTAAGCACCTTGAATCAGCTCTTTGCTTGGATCATACTTGTTCTCCTCATTCTGCTTCTATTTGTCCTTGATTTTCACTCCAATCTACATTTCTTGGCAATATGGGCTAGGGTCTTGAGGTTTTTGATCACAAGGTCAAAGTTGACCTTATGGGGTCAAAGTTGACCTCAACCTTGACCTAGTCATATTTGAGCTCCTCCTTGGCCCCCTATCTAGATTTAAAATTTCTTTGATTTTTGGGTGTCAGGTTTAGGGGATATTTGTTTTCCAGCCTCTAGGTCGGCCATTTCAGGTTTCAGAATGGTAAATCCTCAAATTGCATTTAATCTAGATATATTTTCTAAAGGTTAGGACCTAATTGGGATTTAATTATCCAAGGTGGCCCCTCTAGAGGATTGTGCCCTAGTTCACTATAAAAGGAGGCTTTCCTCTCTCATTTTCACATCCATCATTCATATCTTCTTTTGCCATCAAGAAATCAAGTTTTTCAATCTCCTCTCTCAAACTCTCAAGGTGATCAAGAAATTATCCATTCAAGAATTCAAGTCCTCTTCTCCATCCAAGTTATCCATTGAAGATCAATGATTCAAGCATTCAAGGCATTGAAGGGATTTGGCTCAAGCATTCAAGATTCATCATTCAAACCCTAGATCTAACTATCATGATGGTGTGATCTTCCTTCAAGATCCTTTGTGTATCTTCTATATCCATTCATTCTTCTATCAAGGTAGATTCCAAGCATACAAGCATGGAGGTTTTGTATTTACTTTCATGGCTTTGATCTACATTTACCATTGTTGTATTCAAGCTTTCATATCAATATACTTGTTTACATTCGAAATACAATTACATATCTATTGAATTGCATAGCTTCATTGTTAGATCTATTTCTACTACTTGCTAGCATTCTCATTTCAATTTCAATATTAAGGTTGATTCCAAACTGGGGTTTGACCAAGGCAAATCCCTCAAACAAACAACAAAAAACCTCTTTTTCTTGTAGGTACATGTGAAGAATTTCTGATCTGAGAGTAGATTTGGATACCCTTTTCAGAGAACTTTCAGGATCTGCGAACAAAGTCAGAATCGACCTTTAAATAAAGAATGTAGCCTTTGACCTTTTATGAGGGTCAAAGACTACCTACCATCAGAAAGATTAAAGATTTCTAGGTTTTCATCATCTCGACATTTCCAGTTTGAAATAGGTTGCAGAATTGCCTGAAAGTACACACAAACATAAAAAATTTGCATTTTCCAGATTTGCCCTATTTTGAGGTTAGTACTTGTATTTCAATTATTTTAGATTTCAAATACAATTCTACCCTAGGGAAATATAGGATTTTTCTCTCCCTTTCATATTCTCCATAGATTGATCTGATTGTGAATTAACCTTTAGGTTGATCAAATTGGATCTCTGCTTTGGGAATTTGGATTTAGGAGTGGATCTCATATTTCCCCCATACATTACAACATTACATTGAATAGAGGTGATTCCATTTTCATTCTATTCATTTTGGTGAACCTGACATACTCTCCTTTTGTGGATTTAGATGCCCTATTGTGTTAGATTTGTGGTTAATCTTTTCTTGCATTAAGATTAGGTTTATTTATGTCCTTGCATTTATATTTCAAAAAAATAAAAATAAAAAATTACAAAATTTCTTCAAAAATACAAAAATATTTACATTGCTTTGTGGAATTAGATGCTCTATTGTGTTTGATTTCCTTTTCATGTTTACAAATTTCATTTGAATACATTTGGATATATCTAGATTTATTTGTTATCATGTTTCACAAGTTGTTTCAAACATTTTCCAAAACTTTTGGTATTACACAACATCCTCCTTTTACCTTACCATTGCATGGTGTTACACCTAGCAAGACTTCATCTAGTGCATGTGATGTTGCTTTGTCCTCTTTTGAATTGCCTTATAAGGATATATTAGAGAAAGAAGATGACCTTAATCTATATCTCCATCATATTTCTCTTTGTGGAGATGAGTTGAGGATTGATGTTAATTCTTCTCCTAATAGATGTCCTTCTTCCCCCTTTAGGGATCAAGATTTAATGACTTATGACACTCCTATAAAGTGCTTAATGGATAGGGATGATAATCCTCCTATTTGGGATGAGCCTTTGAATTTCAATGTTGATTACTCTCTTCCTCATAAAGCCATTGTGGATAATTCTAATTTTTGGGATGAACCCTTGGATAAATACATTGATTTATCCCCTCCTTGTGAAGGATTTTTGATACAAGAGGATGACATATTCTCTAAAACACACTTCCCTTATGAGAAAGAAGATGACATTATAGATCCTTCACCTTCATTTGGGATTCCTTCTAGTGATGAGGCATTAGCGGAGAAATATATGAATTCCCTTAATGCTCTTCCTCTTAGTGGTGATCTTATGGGAAATCAAGATCCTACCTTACAACCTTCTTACCATGATATTACTCATATCTATTCAAACCCTTTTCCAACTGTGGTTCCAAGTGTTCCTCCAGTTGTGTCTTCCATTCATATCAATTCCTACACTTTTACTAGTGTTCCTAATATTCCTAATCCTAATCCTATCTTTCCTAATCCGATTCCTAATTCTCCATCTGCTATTCCTAGTTTTTCCCACACTTATGTTGAGGTTCAAACTATGGTTCATGATGTAGATGTGAAAAGATTCTTCAAAATACCTTCTCCTTATTATCTGATCCATAAAAATAAAAGAAAAGAAATTTCTCCTTTGAGATTTCTTCATAATTTTACCCCTCACTCTAATATAACATAGACCTTTTCTCCTCTAGACCGGGGGGCAAGAGGTATATTTCTTCTTGTCTTTTAGAATCCATTATGTTCCTGCTTTGAGCTTAATTGGTTATGTTTTCATGGTGTGTATTATGATAGCTTTTCATCCATTACTCTCTTCTATTATTCAAGATATATTTCTAGGAGATGTGTTTTGAAAAGGTATCCCTTGCCTTTCATCCCTGGGGGGAAAGGTTCTTCCTTCTCTCTCTTTGTCTAGGGAAATGCTTTCCTTAGCTTAGTGGTATTTGTTTATATTGAAATATTATTTCATCATATTAATAGATGTTTTGACTATGGATAACCTTCTTATATGAGAAGTTGTTGTCCTAAGTCAACACTTCTTCTCTATGTTGCAAATTATGTTCTTTATAAACTCTCACCCTTGCTTTAGTGTTAGGGTTGTTTCCCTCATCCCAAAGATTCCTCTTCCTCTTGATTTACAAGGTGCTTGATGATTGAATCTTTGTTCCCACTGTTGAAAGTTGATATTTTATCTAAAGCACTCCTCTATGATGGGGGTCTTGTTGATAAGATCTCTTTCATTTGAGGATCCTTTTCCATGAGTGACATATCCTTTTCATGATTAACTATACTCTTGGATTTAGGGTTCAATATCCCTCACTAAGAATATGGTATACATTGTTGCTAAATAGGATATCTCCTTGAATTGTGAAGTAGGTATCCTCTTACATCTTTGTTCCTACACTTGGGGGGCAAGGATGTCATCTCCTTCTTTTCTATCTTTTCAGGATTCAACTCTTTCCTTGGTTAAGCAGTATTTATCTATTATGTGATATCCAACCATACATAAAATTTTTGGTTTCCATTGAGGATCTTTGTCCTTGATCACAACCTATTTCATTGTTTGACATTGGGTTTCCATGGTTGATATATCTCTCCCCTTGGAAACTGAATAGTGTGCTATCCCTCATAAGGGTTACTTTCTTTTCACTTCTTGCATGATATCTCTTTGTATTCATCCCTTCCATGGCCTCATAGGAACTGTGACCTTCTTGGCTTGGACTAGGTGTTGTTTGTGGATATTGTCTTGATGCTGAAGAAGGCTTTATCCTTGTTCTTTTCTTTCCTTAACATTTCAAAATAGTATGTTTTTGCCATATTAAGGAGCGGGGAATATATAGGGTCTCCCTTGTACTATAGTTTTTAATTTATTTATATGCTAAATCTTGGAAGGTAACACACATAAGTTGCTAAATCCTGAAAAGGCACACATCCATATGCTAAATGTTTCGATGGTAATGCACATAAGTTGCTAAATCCTGAGGAGACATGCATTTTTCAAAATTTTCAATATGCTAAATCTTCTGAAGGTAACACACATAAGTTGCTAAATCCTAAAGGGACATGCATTTCCAGTATGCTAAATCTTCCAAAGGTAATGTACATAAGTTGCTAAATCTTGAGGAGACATTCATTTTTCAAATTTTTTCAAAATATGCTAAATCTTGGAAGGTAATGTACATACATTGCTAAATCCTAGAAAGACATGCACCTATATGCTAAATCTTCCAAAGGTAATGCACATAAGTTTCTAAATCGTGAGGAGACACACATTTCATATTCATAGTGATATAAGAAGGTGGATCTATGAGTATTCCAAAAGCCATCAAAAGACGCATTACAATTGCAAGAACATTTTATGGGTGAACCTGTTGGGCTCTCCCTCTAGGGTGAATCATGTTAAGGTGGGCATCTTACTAGGCGAGGTAATCACTCTTTTTCCCTTTCTCTCTTTTTTGCTTTCATGCTAGGAGGACTGGATCATGAAGCTATGTCATTTATAGTGTTGTTCTTATCTTTCTTATGTAATCATTTATACTTTTATGATAGCTTTCCAAATATGATGTTATTATAAGAAAGGTTTTTGTACTAGTTGATTTGGGTTTGTTTTAGTATGAACCCCTCTTTTGTGTCCTATTGTTTTTCACACCCTCATGCATGTATGTTGAGTTAGAATTCTTAGCCTAGGGTCTTGTGTCCCTAACTAAGTGTCATTCTATCTTGTTTTGAATCCACTGGGATCTCTTCTTCCTTCTCCTTTACCAAGAGTTTGCATCGAATCCACACTCTTGCTAAAGTGGGGGCTTAATGTATCATCTTAAACTGGAAGCACTTCCATGTTAAGAGCATTTAGTCCTCCAAGTGAGTGGTCTGGGTCATGTCAAGAACCTTGAATCAACTCTTTTCTTAGATCATACTTGTTCTCCTCATTCTACTTCTATCTGTCCTTGATTTTCACTCCAATCTGCATTTCCTGGCAATCTGTGCTAGGGTCTTGAGGTTTTTTACCATAAGGTCAAAGTCAACCTTATGGGGTCAAAGTTGAACTCAACCCTAACCTAGTTAGGATCGACCTTGACCCTGACCTGGTTAGATTTGAGCTCATCCTTGACCCCCTATCCAGATTTCAAATTTCCTTGATTTCTGGGTGTTGGGTTTAGGGGATATTTGTTTTCACACCTCCGGGTCAGCCATTTTTAGTTTCAGAATAGTAAATCCTCAAATTGCATTTAATCTAGGTATATTTTCTAAAGGTTAGGACCTAATTAGGATTTAATTCTCTAAGGTGGCCCCTCTAGAGGATTGTGCCCTAGTTCACTATAAAAGGAGGTGTTAGTACAAGTGAAAATTCCATGGTTGTAGTATTTTTTCTCCATGCCTCTGCAATTATTTTTCCATTTTCCTGGCAAAACCCTAGGCAAAAATTCAAATTCTAGCCGTTTGCAAGAAAAACCCTAAGTGTGCCCTATGCTTTGTTCTATTTTTGTGTTACTTTTTGGGTCACTTAAAACTGATAAATGCATGTGCGTTAAATTTTTCCCTCAATTGTCTTTATTTTCCCTAAGTTGCCAAGTGCCCAGCTTTAATTTTTCCTAAATCCGTCGGTGTAATTTTTCCTAAGTCTAGCGCTTTAATATTTTCTAAATGTTTTGGCTTAAGTCTTTTCCTGGGCCTGGCTCTGACAACATCTTGATCTAATGGTTGGCATATCTTCACAAGCGATGTGTTAGAGGCTTGCAATCTTATGTTGGCCATTGATCTTTCCTAATGACATAGCATTTCAAAGACGTGGGACCGTTTGACAGATTTGCATGGTTGGCAGTCTATGATTGGTCCACCTATTGGTGATTTGGCAAGGGTAGTGGGTCCTATTTGTTAGCATGTCAGAAGGCTTTGACATCTACAGAGATCAACGGTGGGCATATCTTCACAAAGGATGTGTCAGATGCATGAGATTATAAGACAACCGTTGATTCTTTTTTGTGACATAATCTTTTCTTTCAATAGGTCCACTGCCAGGTGTGTACAGTTGGTGGTTTTTAATTGGTCCACATAATAACAAGGTGGAGCTTGTCAGTGGGGCCTGTGTCAAAGATTTTTGATTGATGGTCGGCATATGATCACATGGAATATTCTTCCCCCATGTGATCTTACACCTCTTGTCTGATTGGATGCTGAAGGGTAGTGGGTCCTGTGTCAGAGCTGACTTAGTAGAGGTAGCAAATGGTATGATGACATGTGGTGATTTGCAGGTAGGCCTAGGGTTATCAAAGTTATTTGGTGGCACTAACAAAGTTTTTTAATGTTCACGCATTCTCAAAATAAAATGGTGAAGTTCTAAATCTTCTCGTGAATGGGTGAATAGTCTATTCGCTAAATCTCAGATTTATTTAGTGGTGTTCTAAGTTTCTCGGTGAGTAAGTGAATGGCTTCAGTCACTAGTTCACTGAATAACTAAAGGGTCAAAAGGTTAAGGGTTAGCCGAGTAGTGGGACTGCATGGTGATTCATCACTGAGGTGTCATATTATGATTGGCTAAGTTGGAAAGGAATGTTGACACATCAGTGGGCTCGAGAGATTCAAAGAGATGCTAGTGTGGAAGATCGAATGGTCAGCATGTGATCTCATGAAGTTTGTCAGGGCTATGAGATTATATGCCAACCGTTCGATCTTGAGCTTATGAAAAGTGGGTCCAATATGCTGATTCATCACTGACATGCTTTGTTTTCATTGGTTGAGAGTTTTTGATGATGTGGAAAGTGATTTTTTAAAGAGTTTTGTTGACTGTTGTGAGATTCTACAAACCACCTGATCTACTGAGAATAAGATGCATCGAAAGTCACATTTTAAAGTTGATCCGGTTACCATTTTTATTCAAATTCAAATATCCTATAGGGTTCTGCTGGGGTTTTTGAACCAGTGAGTCATGTAAACAAAGCGGTGGCTGAGAATTTATTATTTCATGATAGATTGTAGTTGGGAAAGGATATAGAAGACATAAGTTATTGCTAGAATCTGATTTTATTCCTATGATGCTGAGCCAGTTGAATATCAGGGTTGATTTCTTGTAGAGGGGCATTCATTCCAGTTTGACAGTGAGATAATAAAGTTAGATTTGTGAGAAAGAACAAAGGAGAGCATTGAAGATATAAAGCACGTTGACTCAATTGTAGATATCTCATTTATTTCACTGGGGTATTAATTGTAAACCCTTTGGGGTTGTTGTAAAGTTTTTTTTAGGGTTAATTTTTGTAACCCTAGAATGATCAGTTGCTTGTTGCATCTCTTAGTATAAAGATATTTTTCATGATCATTCTGAGGGATTGGAAGTTTAGGTGTTAAAAAGATAGAAATTTCTAAAACCCTAGCTTTTCAGTCAAGGATTGTAATTTTTGATATCATTTTATCAAACAATAGAGAAGAAATACAGGTTATCTTCATCTTGTAAGCTTGTTATTCTAGATACTGTATGCATATGGTGAAAGGTTATACTTAATACAAACCTCAGATCTTTGCTCTCCTTTGCTCTATTCTTTGAATCTTTAAATCTTTGCATAAGGTTTATATGAATGTATTGGTGCTTTGAGTTCCAACCTAGGGTTAGATTAAATATTGCTCAAAGTGGGATATGTGTTCTTAGAGTTTATTTGAAGGATTCTCATAAGTAGGAAAGATTTGAAGCCTTTTGTGTTTATGTCTAAAGACCAATTTCAGACACAATTTGTATCCATTCTTTTCCTTGATATCATGCCCAATAGATAAGGCACTGGCCTATATTCTCCTATCTTTGTGTTGAGAAGAGTGATTCAAATCTTATAATCCCAAATCATTCAAATCACTACCAGTCTTTACTTTTATTTACATTTATGTATTGTCCTACCTGGTGATGGAGAGTCAATGAACAATAGGTTCTTGTTTAGTACTTTCTCACTGTATCCATCTATTGAAAGATCCAATAAAGAAACAAGGGGCAGAAATAGAACTATCGGTCAAAGTTAATACTATTGGATCAGGTGCACCCACCTTGGTTTTGCAAAGCCAAAAGCAGAAGAGGGTAGTCTTATCCCTATAGTTGGTCTAGTTGCTTATAGATTTCCCATATTTGGAGCTAACCATTCCTTAACATCCATCATAAGCATATTGGTATCTCATGGAGTGTAAAATCCTATCTAGGAACCAACATGAGGCTTTCCTGTCTCATTTTTACATCCATCATTCATATCTTCTTTTGCCATCAAGAAATCAAGTTTTGCAATATCCTCTCTCAAACTCTCAAGGTGATCAAG
Source organism: Chamaecyparis obtusa (assembly GCA_027943335.1). Lineage (NCBI taxonomy): Eukaryota > Viridiplantae > Streptophyta > Pinopsida > Cupressales > Cupressaceae > Chamaecyparis > Chamaecyparis obtusa. Next base: position 386,597 of record BSBK01008686.1, read on the forward strand.
CAAGCATCCATTCAAGCATTCAAGTCCTCTTCTCCATCCAAGTTCTCCATTGAAGATCAAGGATTCAAGCATTCAAGGCATTGAAGGGATTTGGTTTAAGCATTCAAGATTCATCATATGAAACCCTAGATCTAGCCATCATGATGGTGTGATCTTCCTTCAAGATCCTTTGTGTATCTTCTAGATCCATTCATTCTTCTATCAAGGTGGATTCCAAACATACAAGCATGGAGGTTTTGTATTTACTTTCATGGCTTTGATCTACATTTACCATTGTTGTGTTCAAGCTTTCATATCAATATACTTGTTTACATTCGAAATAAAATTACATATCTATTGAATTGCATAGCTTCATTGTTAGATATATTTCTACTACTTGCTAGAATTCTCATTTCAATTTCAATATTAAGGGTGATTCCAAACCGGGGTTTGACCAAGGCAAACCCCTCAAACAAACAACAAAAACCCTCTTTTTCTTGCAGGTACAGGTGTGGAATTTCAGATCTGAGAGTAGATTTAGATACCCTTTTTGGTGAACTTTTGAGGTCTATGAACAAAGTTAGAATCAACCTTCAAATAAAGAATGTAGCCTTTGACCTTTTATGAGGGTCAAAGACTATCGTTGGAAAGACAAAATAGTTTTGGTTTTTCTTCATCTCGACATTTCCCGTCTAAAATAGGTTGCAGAATTGCTTGAAAGTACACACAAACATCAGAAATTGGCATTTTCTAGATTTTCCCTATTTTGAGGTTAGTACTTGTATTTCAATTATTTCAGATTTCAAATACAATTCTAGCCTAGGGAAATATATGATTTTTCTCTCTTTCATATTCTCCATAGATTGATCCGATTGTGAGTTAACCTTTAGGTTGATCAAATTGAATCTCTCCTTTGGGAATTTGGATTTAGGAGTGGATCTCATATTTCTGTTGGCATTAAGCAGTATTGCCACTAGTGACAACACTTATTAGCATTCTGAGTGTAAACCGAGCAGACAGTGCAAACCGAGCAGACAGTGCAAACCGAGCAGACAGTGCAAACCGAGCAGACAGTGCAAACCGAGCAGACAGTGCAAACCGAGCAGACAGTGCAAACCGAGCAGACAATGAAAACCGAGTAACATCTTGTCTACCGAGTCACCAATGCTTACCGAGTTCAATGCCTACCGAGTGATCAGTATGAACCGTGCCTTCACTTCTACCGAGTGCATGACGATGCCGAGTAATGCAGTGGACGCCGAGTATCAGAAAGTCATCGAGTCAGTGTGAAGGAACCGAGTAACCATATTTGGGCCGACTTAGTAGCACTTATGTTTATTTGTCAAGCCGACTGTGCAAATTGTAATTGTAATTAATTGTTTGAAATCTGTATATAAACAATGATGTAGAAATAAAAGAGATACACAAGTAATAAAAACATATGATACAGAATATATAAAAGAGTAACAAAGGCAGAAATAAGCGAATTGCAGAAGGCTTCAGAAGTATAAGATACAGAAAAGACAAATTCATCACAGAAGGTGATTAGTACATCAGCGAATCTCATTCAGCAATCCAGTTGCAAAGCAGAGATCTACTGTTTCATTCTAACAAGTGAATCAGTACTAAATCCTTTAACCGGGTAGACTTAACAGTCTTTGTATAAATCTCTTTACCGAGTGCATACTTCACTGTATGTTTGTAAATCCTTTAACAGGGTGGATTTAGCAATCCTTATTGCTCCTAACAGGGCAGATCATCGGAAGTGATCAAATTGTAAGCCTTAACCGGCCAAGTTTATTCTGCAGTATTAAAGCTTTGTGGGTTTCATCCCCACCCCAGTTTTACTTTCTTTTGGAAGGTTTCTGGGTAACCAAATCCATGTGTCTTTATTGTGAATGCTTTTTTAGTTTCATGCTTTCTGTATGCAAAGGTTAAAAGTAAAATACATGTTAAAATTAGAAGAGAATTTGAAGTTACTGATTCACCCCTCCCCTCTCAGTAACTTGGTTAATTCCTGAATATTTCCAACAATTGGTATCAGAGCTACATTGGTTCTCAAGACAAAGCTTAACTAGCTTGAGCAAAGATCCAGGAACAATGGAGGTATTCAAACTGAACAAGGTGATTGAAAATGAAAAGCTAGATCTGGAAATGGCCATAGCTAAACTCAAAGAAGCAAAAGAACATCTTTCCCAATCCCTAAGAAGAAGGAAGGAACTTGCAAATCAGATGAATGATCAGAATTACATTGAAGAAAAGATTGAAGATCTTCTTCCCTCAAATAACTCAGATGAAGCAAACAATGCTATCAAAGAACTCCTAGAAAAGAATGGGTCTCTGCAGGAAGAAGTGAGAAAATTGAAAAGAGAACAAGAACTACACTCTACAAGATTCTGTGAGATCTTGGAACAGAAAAACAAGTTGAAAGATGAATTAGATGAAAGAAACATTGAAGTCCAAAACAAAACCCTTCAGCTAGAAAACCTAATTGATCAGATCTCTCATACAAATGAAGAAATTCTAAATCTAAGTTCAGAAATAGAAAACACAAAAGAAGAACTAAGATCTGAAAAGGAAATCAATCTAAGATTGATGGATGACCTAAATGCTGAAAGACAAATCAATGAAGGAATGCTGAAAAGTCAAGAAGACTTGAATCAGCTGTATGAACGAAATCTTCATAGGCAAAAAGGAAAAGCAGGACTTGGATACAAAGAAGAAGGCGAATCCTCTAAGCAAGGTACTAAAAGAAATCAAAAACCTACTTGTAATCATTGTGGTAAAATAGGACATACTTCAAATAAATGTTGGAACAATGAAAAAGCAGAATTCAATGGAAAATGTTATAGCTGCAATCAACCTGGTCATAAAGAAAATGAATGCAAGGAAAAACCTAGATTCAGAGGTAATTGTCACAAGTGCAACAAACAAGGTCACAAGGCATCCGAGTGCAGATCCAAGATATTTAATCCAGCAGAACAAATTGTGAAAGCAATGTTTGGATGGGACTACAACACCTGGTGTAGATGTCATTACTGTGGAGAATATGGACACATTGGCATGAATTGCATAAAACATCATCTAAGGAAAAGAGATACTACCATAAGATGTTTCAAATGCACTAAACTCGGTCACATAGCCAGAAACTGCATGAATGCTAGTGAAATTGAAGAAGGAAAGAAGAATGAAGCAACTAAGGTCAGGAAACAGGTCAGACAAAAATGGATTCCTAAAGCTACCGAGCAATCCAGTCCAAGTATTGGAATGGATGGCTCTACCGACTCAGACTAAATTTCCAAGGAAGCACTGGAACTGTACTCTCATAGATCAATCTCAAACAGTTCCAGAACTGAAATTAAAAGAAAAGTCTAAATCAGCATGCAAGATGCAGTGAGATCCCAGCGAGGTCGGTATAATCTTCACCGAGTGAGGTCGGTATAGTCTTTACCGAGCGAGGTCGGAGCATTATGAATTCTCGAGTTCACCGAGTTGCGAAGTCTTTACCGAGCAATTAATTCTTGGTGGGTGACAGTCTGTCAGAATTCCTACCCTAATTTGAAATGAGCATTAATGACAGAATTTTAAACAAAAAGCAAGTAATCGAACTCATTCTTCACCGTGAATCTTTAAGCACTCTGAGAGCAGAAAACTTCAAGGGCAACCCGGCGATTTAATACTCTTGCGAAAGGAATTTTCTGTGAGCTACCATGGCATCATCCAGCACCTCAGCGAAGAAAGGATCAGACATGTTAGTCCAAGGGGAGTGGAAAGCACCAGATTTTAAGATCGTGCCCGCAGTTGCAGCCGCCCTAGATCCGAACGGAGCTCAATCTCAGATTCCTCCTAAGGTACTGCTTATCAACGATATCCGTAATCATTTTAACTGTTCTATTCAAGAAATGGGAAACCTAGAACTAGACATTGTGCGTGAAGAACTATGTGTGGATGGTACTTTGAAACCCGAGCACAAACATCTGGAAGATAAGGGTTTAGTCCACATTGCACATCTTCCTCGAAACTTTCGAGATAAATGGGTTAGGTACATTCTCAGCCAAGTACACGATGGCAAGATTTGGCTTGAGCAACCTATTGAGATCACAAGGAAAATGATTCATCATGTTACTGGTCTTCCCATGTTGAACAAAGCGAAAACTACCAAAACCCTAGGTCGGACGGAACTAGAGAAGAAAACCCTAGCCGAGTGGGATGGTAGAGGCATGAAGGTTAGTAGCATTACCGACGCCGAACTGAAGTTTGGTACACATATCATTGCACACAAGATTTACAGTTCTAGTCGACAGAACAGTGTCTCATGTGAAGCTGTTGACCTAGCATACAAAGTGGTCAAAAACAACTTGACATTTGACCTAGCAGACTTATTGTTGAAACAGTTCAACAAGAACATGGAAAGCATCAAAACTTCCAAAAACAATCCATGTAAGTTTGGATCTTTGATAGTCTGTTTATTCTTCTATGTTCAGAAATTCTTCCCTTCAAAAGGAAAAGTTGTATGGAGAAAAGATGTGCCTGTACTTTATGAAATTAATGAATACATCGCAGAAATGGGTGAAAACTTTGAAAGCATCATGGATAATTATTTTGAGTCTTTCAAAGAGAAAATGAATGACAGATTCCGGATTCCACAGAAATTGGTGGAAGATTACAAAGATGATATTTGTTTTATGGTAGATTGTGATAATGTGTATATTCAAGCAGTTAAACCAAGAACTGTGTATGCAAAACCTCTTCCTTATGAGGTAAATATTGATGAAACCAAGAACATTATTGAAGCACTTCTAAATCAGCCTGTCAATCCCAAAGCCGCATATTTTGGAACATATGATGAAGCTAAGATGAGAATTGAACTAAGCATAAAGCTTCCACAGGCGGTAAACAAAGGAAAGAAAAGAATAGCTAAAATGCAAATGATAACCGAAGAAAAAGAAGAGATAGGTGAAAAAGAAGAGGAAAAGGATGAGAAAACAGAGGAACCAGAACCTGCAAAGAAGAAAGGAAAAGTTTTTATCACTAAGGCATCTGTGCCTCCCACTGCTGTGTTCACAAGGAGAAATACAAGAGGAAAGGCAGACAAGGCAGAAAAGGCAGATAAGGACATAGTATTCAAAAGGCCTCCTCTAACCCTTCAAGAAAAGCTCAAACTCTTCAGAGATGGATCAGGATCTGGAGTAAGTAACATAAAATCCTTGAGATATGAAACCAGATCGGAAGCAGAGCAGAAGGAAATAGAAGATGCTGTTATTGAGAAGATGGGACAGTGGAAATACTCTCCTGAAGAAATTACCCCACAGGTTCCTGCAGTTCTATTGAATCCGATAAGAATGAGATGGAGCAATGCAAGGCAAACTGTAATAGACATATTTGATCAAAACCTAAGACAGTTGATGCCGAGCCTGAACAATGATGAAGTGAAGAAGGCACTAAAAGAGAATGAAAACAAAATGACACTGAAGTTCAATACTTGTTTGATTTTGATCAACAATATTGAATCGGTTGTGAAGGCTGCAAAAGCCACATGGAAGAACATTTACCACCTTCACCAACCGAGCATTGAAACTGTAATTATAAAGGATATTGAAGATGACAGCGATGAGCAAGAAGAAGACACCGAGGTAGATGATACTGTAAGGATAGCAGCAGAAGTCATTGCATCCCTTCCTACCTCTCCCGTGAAAGTCTCTACATCCAGCCCAGAGACACCTTCAAGCATGGTTGTGACAACTTCCACATTTGTCCAATCATCCCTAGCAACATCAGAGGCAGCTACCATTTCTTCTACCGAGCTGCAGTCTCCTGTACCAGTAAGTTTTCCAGCTTTTGAATCATCAAGTGTAAATATTGTAAGTTCTCCAGTAGAAAGTATACCAGTGTCAATAGCTAGCCCTATTTTATCTACTATCACCACTACAAGAGCATTAAGTACAGATAAGCCTAAGGCTCTACCAAGTATAAAATTTTTGTGTAAAAATATAGTTGAGGATATAGACCTAGACGAAGAGATAGAGATTCCTACTCTGGATTTTGCAAATCTATCAGCAGACCAGATGCAGAATATAGGTGAGATCCTCCAAAGGAAAGCAAAACAAAAGAAGCTTAAGGAGGAGAGAGACAAGGAGTATCAAATCATCAAGGATGCTAAGGACATTTTGTCTGATGCATTAGGCATTAAAGTAGACTCCTCCCAGCATGTTTTGTTACAATTGGCAGAAGCAGTTGAGAAATATAATGAGGACTCATCCGGGACAGAGAAGTTAGTTGAAAGAGCCAAGAAGAGATTCAACAATAAAGTGCTTGAGCACATTGCTCAGCACATAGCTATTAACCAAGTGGAATTATCTTCAGTTTTGTCTAACACAGAGTCTATTTATTCGAATGCTACCTCTCTTTTGGCCAGACTATGCAATTTTTCCGAGTTCACAAAGGATGTCAAAAATAAAATGAATAAAATGGATGAGGATATGAAGATTAGCATACAGAAGCTGCAACTTGAACCAAGTTCAAGCTCTGCTCATCACATGAAAATTTCACATCTATCTAATATGCAGTCTGATCTATTGAAAGAAGACTCAAGGATCCGGTCCACACTGCTAGACATCCAACACATGATCCTTCCCATCATGAATACAATGTATAAGCACATTGAACATTCCAGAACATTGATTCATGACAATCAGTTCTCCATAGCAGATCACATGATTGAACTCTCTGCAGAAATCCAAATTGCCATACAAACATGTAAGATTCTGCAAGAAAGTTGGGACAGAACCCTGGCACTAATAATGAAGGTACATTCTGATTTCTTATCAAATTTTGGATTCTCTCTGTAAATAAATTGTATATGCACCTTTGGCATTATCGTCAAAAAGGGGGAGATATGTATAGAAGGAGAGAGATGTATACTGTATAGATTTGTATAAGAATCAGTTAGCACATTGAAAGGGGGAGACAATGTATATAGCCCTATAACAAAGACAAATTTTGAAAAATCAAAATTTACTCAGCATGATTCGGTGTATATAAATTTTGGCCAATAAGTGTTTTTGTCACTAATGCCAAAGGGGGAGATTGTTGGCATTAAGCAGTATTGCCACTAGCGACAACACTTATTAGCATTCTGAGTGTAAACCGAGCAGACAGTGCAAACCGAGCAGACAGTGCAAACCGAGCAGACAGTGCAAACCGAGCAGACAGTGCAAACCGAGCAGACAGTGCAAACCGAGCAGACAGTGCAAACCGAGCAGACAATGAAAACCGAGTAACATCTTGTCTACCGAGTCACCAATGCTTACCGAGTTCAATGCCTACCGAGTGATCAGTATGAACCGTGCCTTCACTTCTACCGAGTGCATGACGATGCCGAGTAATGCAGTGGACGCCGAGTATCAGAAAGTCACCGAGTCAGTGTGAAGGAACCGAGTAACCATATTTGGGCCGACTTAGTAGCACTTATGTTTATTTGTCAAGCCGACTGTGCAAATTGTAATTGTAATTAATTGTTTGAAATCTGTATATAAACAATGATGTAGAAATAAAAGAGATACACAAGTAATAAAAACATATGATACAAAATATATAAAAGAGTAACAAAGGCAGAAATAAGCGAATTGCAGAAGGCTTCAGAAGTATAAGATACAGAAAAGACAAATTCATCACAGAAGGTGATCAGTACATCAGCGAATCTCATTCAGCAATCCAGTTGCAAAGCAGAGATCTACTGTTTCATTCTAACAAGTGAATCAGTACTAAATCCTTTAACCGGGTAGACTTAACAGTCTTTGTATAAATCTCTTTACCGAGTGCATACTTCACTGTATGTTTGTAAATCCTTTAACAGGGTGGATTTAGCAATCCTTATTGCTCCTAACAGGGCAGATCATCGGAAGTGATCAAATTGTAAGCCTTAACCGGCCAAGTTTATTCTGCAGTATTAAAGCTTTGTGGGTTTCATCCCCACCCCAGTTTTACTTTCTTTTGGAAGGTTTCTGGGTAACCAAATCCATGTGTCTTTATTGTGAATGCTTTTTTAGTTTCATGCTTTCTGTATGCAAAGGTTAAAAGTAAAATACATGTTAAAATTAGAAGAGAATTTGAAGTTACTGATTCACCCCTCCCCTCTCAGTAACTTGGTTAATTCCTGAATATTTCCAACAATTTCCCCCATACATTACAACATTACATTGAATAGAGGTGATTCCATTTTCATTCTATTCAATATTCTCTAGTTCTGCCCCCAAATCATTAGATGACAAAAGTATATATAGACAAGTAAACCCTAGCTCTATAGCTACATTATTGATTATAGTCAGTCTCATTTTCCTATAGAGTCTTGGTGAAAGAACAAATCCATTTTCCTCTGGAATCTAATATCTTATGCAGTCAGCGCATCCCTTGGTGTTGTATATCCATTAGCCAGACAAAATGCAACTATAGCAAGCTTGTTATGTCTAATTAAAGAAGAAATTGCATCCAAAGATTTGGTCCAGATAGTCACATTAGAACCAGATACAAAGTTGAATAGTAGCATCTCAAAACCATTTACATCATGCACAAGTTGTTGGTATTTTGGATTATTCAGCACAATGGTAGCCAATTTCATTACGTCGAGTGTCTTCAGCCTTTTTGACAAATTCATTTGGTGCATATCTTGCAATCACTACAATTCACAAACCTACATTTCTTTGAGGTGACTAGTTGTAATAGGAATCTCCAATTCTATAATAGGAGTCTGCAACTAGTCACCATAATTCTTGTATCATGCATGGAGACATTAGACATGATGCTCATGGTCAATACGTAGGGAATCGTGAGAATTGATATAAGATCTATTAGCAAACCATCTTGATCAAATCAACCATACAAAGGGTGAAACATATGAATGATAGAAATTAATATGTCAAGGGAGAACATATTTACTTAATACATAGCCCTCTATCTAGAGATCAAGCACATCTATGATGAGTATCAACTAAATTTGAATCAAATAACAATATCAATAATGACTGCAATTATAATATGCAAGTGCTATTTGGACAGATGTAATTGACTAACATTACTGATCAATAAACAAATCAATATAATCTATGTGATAACTAACATCATTAACTGGTCATGTCAATTGATCAGCAAGAGACATAGTATAACTTGTGATTTATCTTTAGTAACTAATCCAAATAAAGAAGAAAATTCATTTACAAGATCACCTTAGTTGTCTAAACCAGAGACAAGGACATCATAGAGACAAGGACATTACATAAATGATTTTATTATGAGAAGATTGTAGCAATATGATCTTCATGACATCTACAGATTAGACTTTATAGAAAAAAATTGGATTTAATCGAAGTCTATGGTTCAAGAAGATAAGGATATCAGTATTTATTTCACAGAAACAAGAACCTTGCAATTGAAATATAAGAATTGCATCCCAAATCTCATATTAAGATCAGACAAGGGACAATACAGTGGAATAGGAATCTCCTATTTGAGGTACTCTATCAAATAGTTGATGTTTATACTTTGTTCCAAAAATCTCATTTCACAGTTGACCACCATAGAGTAGAAGTGATATTTTAACTTGTTTGTCAAACCAGCAGACTAGAATTGAAGAAAATAAAATAAAAAAAATAGAAAATGCTTTTGGTTGATGTTGCTCACCGATTCACCAAAGATGCTCTTGCATTAAGTGCTTTGTTGGTTTATTCATACACTATAGCTAATTCAACCTACTCAAATTAGTCTCAATTATCAAACTAATACTTTCTCTAAAGTCAAGTTTATCCAAGGAACCTTATCCTACTTCAAGGTTGCCCCCATCTTCCAAATTCAGCTTTAATCACAACCCCAAGCCAACTCAATTTAATCTTACTATCACTTATCAACAAGTGCATCAAAAGTAGAAATCATGCACCAAAATGTATAAAAATGTATTACTACTATATTTTTCAAACAATGTATTATTCATTTTGTTAAAATGCAAGTCTTTTGTGACTATCTTCCCAAGGAGAAAGAAAGTTAGACAATGTGTAACATTCTTTGTTCAATCAATAATGCTGCATAACAAAGTGTAACATGCTTCATTCAATCAATAAAGGTCAGTAGTAGATTCCATATTGGATGATGGATCTATGTCCCACATTCCATATTTCTTTTTATCTAGGTCCAGTTTTGTGGCACACATAAGGGTTGTTACTAGACAAGATTAATTGTTGTTTCATTAACATGATTTCTATTTTGTCTTGGAAATTCATTTTACTTAATATTTCTATTATCTCCCATTATTTTAACGACATATTCTCATATTTGTAACCATTATTTTTATTTTTATTTCTATTAAGTTTTATGTATCCGATGATGTCTAGTATTTTCTCAGTGCCTTAAACTGAATCTGAATGCTGAAAAAAAAATAATTTATAGGAGAACAAAATATTAAAGTTGCAAGAACAAAAGTGTTAGTTGAATCAATTGTTTATAGAATGTCAGAAGTAAGAGGAATGCTTAAAATCAATGACTTTTTGTAGGTGATGCTTCATTGTTTATAGCATGTCAAAAGTAAGCTGAATGTTTAAAATCTAAGACTTTGGGTAGGTGATGCTTCACCAAATAACCTTCTTTATTGCAATCACACAATGAATACCATGGCATCTTGGAAAATAATACATGTGTCTCTATTAATCCACTCTTTCAAGTAGCCATAAGAGCCATTTCATATGCACAGGTAATGAACATGCATATTTTCATAAGCACTATTGGGAGCTTACCCCGCAACACATGTACTATTGTGAAACATCATCACAAGTCCATTCGTTGTAGGGTCTAGCTCCCAGTAATGCTTGGTCGACAAATCTGCATGTTTGTCACCTATGCATATACCTTCTCTGATAGACTCTTATATGCACATGTCCTATTGTGAACATGCAGATTTTCTATAGTCGTAATGATTTTTCTTATTTCTTGTCTTTTGTCCCTTTTTTATTTCCTATGTCTATACTTGGTGACAACATTTTGAACATTGTTGACATACTTAAATGGTATACACAATACCAAATGATGAATGCTCAATTTTTGTAATGGAAAAACATTAGAACCATCCATTTCTAAAATTTGATTTGGTATGATAAATGTCCCTTTGCGTTGAGAAAATTATAGTTGAGAAAATGGTTGTTCAGTGACAATTTGTATCTACAAGTTGCAAACAAATCATCCTTCTTCCACTAACGAGTCATTCCATTCAAGAAAGACCATGTCTGACGATATCAACCCAAAACAAAATAGGGAGACAATTGCTAGACTGTGGTTTGACTTTAAAAGAAAAGGTAATGGAAAATGTTATTGTCCTTGCAAAATTTGTAAGGGCTTAAATAATCAAAGATATTTAATCAAAATAGTCGAGGAACATTGTAGGTAGCATGGTCACATTGAAGGGGAAATGAATTTCATCCATTGATATATATTTTAATAATTTATAAAATACATAAAACATGATTTGATGATGACATCATGGTCATGGTTAATATAAGGTCATCATTTTGATATAGGTCAACCACCCTAGGTTTCATGTTATGGACCATGACAATCCAGAGGATGTGGATTTCCAAATGAGGGAACATGGAGGTGTGAATATAGAAGTAGAAGGTAATGATCCCATGGAAGAAGATCACAATGATTAAGATGATCACGATGATCAAGATGATGATGATGATGATGATGTTGAAATAGGTGACCTTGATGTACCTATACTTGAGAAGGAACATGAGCCCCTATACGAAGGCTTCCTAACAACTCTTCTTGCCGCTATATTTTTGTTGGTGAACTTGAAGGTTATGAATGGTTATCCAATGTAGAAATGACACGTATGTTAAGGTATGCCATTTTTTTTCATTTTTTAGTCATAATTACCTTACAATTAACAAAGGCTAAATCATGTAGCAATTAATATTATTTATATTAAAAAATTATATTTTTGGTCATAGGTTGATAGGTGAGTGTTTGTTACCACCATCAAACATTCTACCTCACTCGTACTGAGAATTATCTGCCATTATGAAAGATATTGGAATGGAGTATCAAATAATACATGAATGTTCGAATGATCATATTATATATCATAAACAACATGAATTTGCAACAAAATGCCCTGATTGTCATATTAGTAGATATTGATCAGAGCGAATAACAAAAAAGGTGCCTCACAAGCTTCTTCAGTTTATTTCCATTATTCCACATCTGCAATGATTATTCAGGTGCAATAGCTTGGCACAATTTATGGATTACCATGCACACAATAGAAGTCAAGATGGAATTATGTGAATGCCTACAAATGGTTCAACATTTAAGGAAATAGAGGAAACTTGGCCACACTTTAAAGAAGAACCTTGTAATCTCAAGCTTTCATTGGCAGTGGATGGTGTCAATCCATTTGGAGAGATGAGATATGTTTACTCGGTGTGGCCTATTTTTGTTATCAACAATAACATTCCTCCTTGGATGTCCATAAAGAGGGAGCACATAATGTTGGCAATGATTGTTCCAGGTATTTTTTCATTTAATAGTCATCTAAATTAATTTATTATTAATAATCCATCAAAATGGTCATAATAATTATGTAATGTTTTTGTTCATTCAACTAGGTAAGTACCAAGTTAAAGATATCAATGTATATATTGAGCCCCTTATTGATGAGTTGATGGTGTTATGGAATGGGGTCACTATGTATGACATCTATAGACCAATAGGACAAAGATAATTTCAATTCCATGCAATGCTTGTATGGACAATACATGATGCCTCTAGACTAACACATTTTTGTGGTATGTTCTCTTCTTAACACCTCTTTTTTGGTATGTTATAGTGCTAACACAAAGTTAAAATATTTAATCCAATTATACATGATCTTATAGGTCTTCAGACAAAGGGAAAATTTGCATGTCTAGTTTGTGGTCCAAAGATGAAATCTCGTCATTCAAAACATTTAGGAAAGCAGGTGTTCGATGAGCATAGACACTTTCTCCATAGAAATCATAAGTACTGAATTACCCAAAAAATATATTTTCAATGGAAAAGAAGAGACTACATCAAAGACATGAAGAATGAAACCTCACCTATAGAAGTTGGAATACAATAAAATAAATCATTGAGGTAATGTCATTCCATCTTATGTTTTTTGTTTAAAATTTATATTTTGATATTGTGTTTTGTTTACTAATGATGTAATTGATGTTCATGAAGATCGTCAAAATATTTATGACCAACTTCCAAAAGGACTAAAAAGTTATCCTACGCAATTTAGTAGGTTGTCATACTATGAGAAACTCCCAATCGTGCATTTGTTTGATGCTATACATATTGGAAAGAATGTAACAAAGACATTATGAAAAATGTTGGATGGAAAGCATGACAAAGACAAAATTGTCAAAATTTGTAGTGACATTGAAGAATCCAACCATGCAATGAAAAATGTCATTCGATCAAATAATAATGGACAACAGATTGATACAAGTGCCCTTACTTGGTTATTGTTAGAGCAACAGAGAAATGGTATAAAAGAAGTCATAAAAAAATACGATTTCCCATAGGATTTGCTGCGAACACAAACAATCTCATATCAAAGAAAAGTGAATTTGGGCCAAGGATGAAAACACATGATTGACATACATTTATTAAGGTAATTCATGTTATTTTGTATTCATTATATCTTTGTCTACTACATGTAGTTTTCATTGCATTCTTTTATAAAATATTGATAAGATCATTTTACAAATATTGCAATACGTTCTACCTCTATCTCTCCCACACCACTTCGACAACAGTGTCAAACAAGTTATATATGATCTTAGAAAATACATGAGGTGGTTGTCATCAAAAGAAATCAATAAAGAAGAAATAAAATATTAGAAGAGAAAAATTTCTCATCTTATGTGTGAAATGCAAAAATGTCTACCTTTAACTTTTTTCAATGCACAAGAACACTACCTCATACATCAAGTTGAGGAGATTGAATTAAGTGGACTTGTATAAACTAGGTCAATGCGGATGGTTGAGAGGCACTTGAAATTTTTGAAAGGCTTGGTTCGACAAAGAGCACATCCTGAGGGTTCTATGGTGGAGGGATATATGGTATACCAGACCATGGTGTACATTAGTGAATATCTTCCTAAGTTTGTAGTAAAGATCCATGTAGATCGTATTTGGGATCCAAACTCCATTAACAAATTCAAAGGGGAGTACTTGATGGGCAAAGGTAGATTGAGGAAAGTGAGAGGTAAATATAAGGTGTTATTGTAGTTAATTAATTCTTATAAATCTTCAATATAAGTTATTTATAATTGGTGTATTTTTTTTTTACAGTTGGTCGAGAGTGGGATGCAATACATTTATTTATTGGGAACAATCTTAATTGGATGACGTATGGATTGAACGATGTCAAAAAAATATTTTCTCATTAACATGGGAAGGTGTTGCTTCATTAGTTAGAGAAGCTCATCGCAATGGAGATTTCAATGTTACGCCAATGGTAATTGATCTAGCATATGGTTTAAGAGGTAGAGAGGTACGTAAAAATTTATTATTGATCATGACTCATATGTTTCATATCAACTCATGATGCAAATAATTTTCACACGCTAGAAAAATTGTAGGTCAAGAACCACAAAGCTATGTACTATCATGGCCACAAATTTTGCATAAAAAAGTTGGATGACATGAAGAAAACTTGTGATTCTGGGATAACTACAATTTTTGAGGTCACTAATATATCATTTAGAAATGACATAAATCCTCAAGAATATCAAAATTGATACTATAGCATCTTGGATGATATAATTGAGTACGAATTTAACTCCTTAAAATTAGTTCTATTCATTGTCAAATGGTACAGGCTACGACTGAATCAAAATGATCCTAATAGAACTGTTATTCAACATGATAATAAATTTACAATGATTAATACAAGGTCATTTGAGCTAGTTGGAGATGAGCCCTATGTTCTTCTAAGCCAATGTGAGGAAGTGTTTTACTTAGAGGTTCCACATAAATAGGGTTGGTTATTTGTTGTTAGACATGATCCAAGAGGAAGGTCGATAAAGTATAATGTTATGGAAGAAGAAGATATTGAAGATGATGATGATGAAGAAGAAGAAGAAGAAGAAGAAGAAGAAGATGATGATGATGATGATGATGATGATGATGATGAGATGGATGAAGAAGATGATCAATGACATGATTGAAATGTACAAGGTATGTGATTTAATTATTTATATATATTTATATTGATTAGTATATATATTTAATATTTATTTATTGATTTCAATTCTAATGATTACATATTTATTGTGTTGAATTCTAATAATTGCAACATATGTGATTTATAATTACCAATGTTTTGCTTATGATGCTCAATTATTGCTGCTGATACATGTACATATTTTGTTTGATTGTCACCCTTTTTGCAATCTTGCATTCCATATATAAGGTAAATTTGTTTATGTTTACGATCTTGCATATTGTTCATGTTGTCTTCTAAGTTATTTGTAGCATATGTATCATGTAATTTTTAGCTAACTTAAGATAAATGATTAACATATGTAGGAAATTTAACCCCTTTGGTGAGGATCCTGCACAGTGACATGGATCAGCAAGTATAAGTCAATAAATAGACATAATTTTCTTATATTTTTCTTGTTTATCACTAAGCACGTATATTATAAATAGACATATTATATAATCATATAATGTATAGACAAAGAAGAACCATATATACATATAATTATATAATCACTTTCAACTTACATTTTATATCTCCCACATATAGACAAAGAAGAACCGTACGTATGGGTCATGACTTGATTATTCTATATATATTATTTAATTATTATCAAAATTATATTTGAAGCAGGGACGTGACAATATCTCATTTGATGGATTGCAGGACCCACTAAATAGGTACTTGTTAGATCTATCTACATCAAATGAGGGAAATGAGGGAATGGTAGATGAAAGTTCTACATTTAGTATGGCTAAAATAGGGAGATCAACTAGAGGTCAAAAGATTAGAAAAAAATTTAATAAACGCATGCAATTTTTCCTTGGTAAAGGGAGGTCATGTTCTTATGATGATGAGACCAAAGGTGACATCAAGGTGCCCTTTCAATACACACATCTTGAGAAAGAATGGGTACCCAATGAGCTACCTCTAATTAACATTTATTTTTGTGTTAATGAGAGGACATATCGCATAACTCCACCCTCATTACATGGTTTGGGCCTATTTTCCATGGAGGGGATAAAGGTATGTTACCAAAAAGTTGTTGAATTGACAGAGTATGTCAATCCTTGTTACAATTACAATGATTGGATGCGGATTGTTAAATATAAAAAAATATGCGTAGGTATGCACTATCAGCAAATTATATACAATGGAAAGAAAATGATCAAAGTAAAATATTTTCTATGTACATTGATGGGAGACCAAAAGCAATAGGGAATATTGCAGGTTTTATAAATAGTAGGCTACCTTCCTCAACTAATAAGCAACTCAATTGCATATTTGAGGCACGTGAGGGGAATCAAGTTTTTGTATGTGCGATAAAATCAATAAGTGCAGGGGAAGAACTGCTAATAGATTACCATTTGGATCACATAAATACAAACAAAGTTACTATCATGAGGGTGGTAAGTACTATATACTATTTTATTAATAAGTTTTTTTTACTAAGTCTATTGCTTTTAGTTTGCTGATGTTTTTATATTTAATCTTTGTCACAGGACGATATGGATCCCCCACACGATAGAGGCTACGGGGATGCTCCTCCCAACCATTCTTCAGCAATGGTAAACCTTATTGAAATTGTATAAATTAGATAGTTGAAAAATGTTATATTATTATGTTATTTTATTTAAGGTTTTGGAGTTATTATGATCATTTTACTGATATTTTTATCATAACTTGATGTTCAGGATAGGGAAAAATCACTTGCAACAACAGAGGCAATAGTTGTAGATATAGATGACGATATCTTAGAAATCTCTAATTTAATAAATATGTTGAAGAAAAAACTAAAAAGAGTCAATGTAGAAATTATTAGCATTTTGGAAGATGCAAATCCAACTGAGGAGATGCTGAAGAGGCAATATGAATTGATGGCGCAAGCATATCATTTTAAAGTAAGTAGTAATGAATCTTTAGTTATAACAAAATTTCAATAAAGGTTTATATTTTATAATCTTTTATGTCATGAACTAAAATATGTATATCTTCTTGTTACAATTTTTTGCTTGGTCAAGTACTTGGTCAAGGACATTGTGGTGAGGCTAGTACTAGTAGAGCTCCAACTGTCTTAGGTAAAATAATCCTTAAGTTGACAAGTTACAAGGAATTTTATCTTTGGAACATTCAAAAACTTCTTAAGTTAACTCTTACTTTTATTATTTCAGAATGTCTTTGCTAACAATGTATTGTTTAGGTGATCAAGTGCAGAAAACTCCTCCTGGGAGGTTGAGCGATGTCCATTTGAGATTGCCGAGTGCAATGTTAGCAACAAGGGGCATGCAAACATCGACGCCTTCATGGTCTATGCTTGGGAAATCCTTGTTTTGCTATATTTGGTTTTATGTTAATTATGATTTGATAATTTGTACTTTAATCTTGGGTGCATCTCATAGTGGATTAATTTTTTGGAGTAGGAGATACACTGGAGCCATCTGCTATGCTAGATACAGATCAAAGTACATGTATTGGTTATAATTCACCATCATTTCTTGGATTTACCCATGTTTCTAGCACGAGAGTTGTGCAAATTTTATTGTTGATTGATGATAAAGAATTGATGCCTTTAAAATGTCCTAAGCTTCCAAGTACTTTAAAATTATTATTTTTTATATTGTAATATGCATTTATCTATTCATAACAAGTTTTGGATTGATGATTTGATAACATTTTTTGCAGGAAATGATTCTTTTTATAAGATGATTTATGACCTCACATTGAAGATATTCAGGCCCACCATACATACAAGGTGGAACATCATAAGTGAACTAACCCTATCCCACTATTTTTATTTCATATCATTAATTGGTACAGTATTTTTCCTTTCATTTAGGCCTTTTCTTTTACTATATTCAAGGTACACAATTTTAGTTAATTTTTCTATCAAACAATTTTGTGTTTTTTCTTAAAATGTGGAACTTGCAAGAAAAAAATTAAAAGATCAACTCATTAAAGATTTAGAGCATGAGTTTGGTAGTAATATTTTTTAGGAGAATAAAATTTTAGAAAAAGCTTCCAAACATCTTAAGACTGTGAGGGACTCATATAGAAGGAGTCTCATCTAGAACCCAAAGTACGAGCGTCCTCCCTTTATTCTAGTGAGGGATTGGAATGAGTTCATTTTAGATCCAAAGGAGAAAGGGGATGCTCAAAGAGGAATTACACTAGAAAATGAGAGAAGAAGGTATAAAATAGTATTAAATACTAGTACAATGTAATAATGCACTAATTAGTGATTTTTATATCTATATCATCTAACATATTTCAAACTTTTCATAAGTTGCAAGACACATCAAAGGTAACAAAGGCTAGCTGCAAAAGATTAGGTAGCACAAACTTGGCTTTGGTGGATATTCCAAAATTAAAACATGAATTGTAAGTAGCAGTAAATGAATTCCAGAGAAATTATTTATAAAATGCTAATAATTTTGTTTAATCAAAAAATGCAAGGCTTAAGATTTAATTTAGAGGCCACGATAGAACACAAAAAAATTGCCTTCAAGGAAGGCTATCAAGCTGTGGCTGAATGCCTACACCAAGCTTCCACTGGCCCAACCCAAGAGTCTCTTGCATCGTGTGAACAGGTAAATATGCCAAAAAAAATATATTTGAAATTGAATACTTGAGCAACAATCTATTTGATAATAATGCACATGACATTGCAATGCAGCCTCCTAATCATAACACAGATCCTACGCTGCATGATGAAGTCCTTGATGTGCATCGTAGTGTCAATGGAGGTGTTCATTTGATATTTAAAATTAATTATGTAATTATTAATACAATTTAACATCTTAAATACAAATTGGTGTAACATTTTTGTGTATATTTTAGAGCATACAAAATGTCATGCTGAATGAGTGGAGGATATTTCGAGTGATCACCATGTAGATCATGTGGCACATTTAGGTAAAGAAAATCTATGTTTTATTCTTTTAAATTTCTTTTTTGATTTATAGTTCTTTTACTTAATTAAATACGTGTAACACTAATATAAAATGGTGTGAATTTAACTCATGATGTAGTTGTTATTGCAACGGACCCCCCTTTGGCACAACGACCTCCTATTCCTAAATAGATAAGGAGGAGACATGTGTTGGCATTATAATTAGTAGAGGAGGGGATTGACGAGGACATTGATGCTCCTCTTAGTCGTTATCTTAAAAAAAAAAGCAAGAAACCAAAAAAGAAATGATTGTAATTAACATTTTTTGCTAATGAAAGAACGTTGTCTTAATGGATGTAATTTTGTACTAGTAATGTTGATGAATGATGTGTTAATGAATTATTCATGAATGTTGTGTGTTAATGAATTTTATGTGTTAATGAATGTTATCATGTGATTATAATGATTGAATGATATATTTCAAAAATGGATGGATGAATGAATGAATGTTATTATCTATGTTAATGGGGAATTTAGAGTGATGTTAGGGGGGGGAGGGGCCAAATGAGCTTCCACCTTCACGTGGTTGGCCTTGTTAAGTAGAGAATATTAAACTATTCTTGAAACCAAGTGAAGCTCAAACTAAACCAGTGACATAGATTCAATGGTAAAAAACACATACTTCTTATTCCATATTATATCTCATTCACTTTAAGAAATATTTTACTTCTTAAACATGTTCATCAGCCAATCTACATCACCATGTTCATCAAATTAGATTTATAGATAAGAGAGAACATAATATAGACAAATCTAGAAAGACCAAATGAACATAATCTTGATAATAATCAGTCATACTCTATTAATGTTACTCTTTTTATTTAGAAGCATCATTTTCAATGTTTTTAGATGAATACCCTCTTGAGAACATTCAATCATCCTTATGAAAAGTGATATGTTATCCCTTATCAAATGTGGTTGTATGTAGTTCCTTGGTTTACGCCTAACTCAAGCTACTTGTATCAAATGCCAAGATGTACTTTGTTTATTAATTCTGTAGTCTTTTTCTATCGTTGATAAGTGTTTTAACTCTAATTATGATTTCTTCATAATTGTTCTTTATGACTACATGTATGACAACTTTGTAATATGAGCATACCCGTGACTACCCCAACGTTCTAGTTTAACTTCATTTTTACCCTATAGTATCACTTGAAATCAGATAATATGCACATGTATTGTAGTAAAATGGACATTGATTCATGGTATTAATGATTGTTCATGTAGTATCCTTTGATAATTTGAATGCAAGTTTTGAAAACTTACCTTTGTTTAGATACCACTATCTCATGTTCATGCTATAACACTTCTTTATGCATTTCATTTGTAGTTGTACCAAATGACTATGAAGTATGAACTAAAAACATGTGTCTAGTAACCTACTCACTCAGTTAATATATGTAAATGTAACTTTTGATGTTCTATATCTATCAATGCATCATTGCTTTGTCCATAATTGAATCTATAACCTTTCAGAAGTCTCTATTCTCACTTTACTTGGTCTGTCTGTTTACCATTGATTTGATCCTTTGCCATGTTGGACCTCATGTCTTTGTAACACATCATAACTTCATATCTCTATATTGGTTGTCCTTGACATAAAAATGAAATTGGTTGGAGACATCAGTGAGGCTTCTCACTTCATGGAAACTTCCCTTAAATTCAAAATCCATTCTCTCTCAACTTCAACTGAAACATACATTCCTAGTACAGATTTTAAAAATGAAGTTTTGGGACATCTTACTGTAAGAATGGTGCTGTGTAGAGAGTGTTATATGGTATGTCATTCATCCTTATTAGCTATCAGTGATCATTTAGAAGCCCATATTTTTTATACTATTGTCCCTTTTGAATGTATAAATTTATGCTTTTGTTCAAACTCATAATTTAATGATCTTCTTTGATACAGAAAAAGCTAGGTTCCATTAAGCTAGCAAAGAGATACATGAGACAACTATCTATAGAGCTGGAGTCGATGGGAAACTCATAAAAGGAGCCTACATAGGAATTATTTTTGCTTCAGGGTGTGCATTTTTCTTTTAGAGCTCATCAGGTAAATATTCACTTTATGTGACATGTGGATAAATGGCCTCAATTATTATTATATTTCTTTGAGTAATGTTTTCTTTTTCCATTTATTTGTCTACCATATTTACAGTTTGCAGGAGGGTTTGATGTAGAAACCATGTATGCTTTTGAGGAACTGCATCATCTTGTTCACATTGACTTCCTTCCTAGGACTGAATTCCTAGT
Source organism: Chamaecyparis obtusa (assembly GCA_027943335.1). Lineage (NCBI taxonomy): Eukaryota > Viridiplantae > Streptophyta > Pinopsida > Cupressales > Cupressaceae > Chamaecyparis > Chamaecyparis obtusa. Next base: position 408,055 of record BSBK01008686.1, read on the forward strand.
GGTTGACTATTCCTTTTTTTAAAAATTGGTTCCATATATCTCAGTTAACAAACTTCTTATCTACTAATATATAATTTTATCTTTATTGAATTGCATTCAGTTTAATAGAGGGCTTGATATTTTTAGGTGTATATTTGATTTATGCTCATTCTCAAGATTCCATAGACTTCATTGAGATTAACCAAAGACATCTCCAATTTTGTGAATGGGAGCTGCAACTGTGACAATACCCTTGATGCAACATATATATTTTGGAAGGTACATTGTTTATCAATATCAATTCATAGGATGCCAACACATACCATTATGATTGATATTTGGAACAAGCCTTTAGTCCTTCATTCCCTTAGTTTGTCCACCTCTCCTATCTTTCATTGTGCCAAATTCTACCTCCCAGGAGTAGGGGAAACCCAATTCTTCATTTAATAGAGAAGTACTTGGAAAATCCTGGTTAGGAGCAATGAAAAATAGTCCCAATAATTAATTTTGAATTTTTGATAATTATTGTCATGTGCGATGGTGGATGCAGATCGGTTTCCCAATGTTTAGTGACTGTATTATGTGTTGCTGACTATGGATTGCATTGTTGATCTATTGATTGGATCAAGACTCTTTGAATCTTAGGTAGAGAATTCGACTTCATGATGCCCATGAACAGTGTTAAGTATGTTCTCTAATTCAATTAGTGATCTATATATCTATTGGTGATGTGTCCTATTCTTTTCCCATCTTGATTGCCTTCATATGATTCCTATTTTTGTCTCACCGACTGTGACAGTATGAGAATCCCATTGGCACTCTACATTATTTACCAGTTTGAAATTCAACTTTCATGTCTGATAAAATACTATCAAGTCTGGTTTCAAAAATTTCATTTGCTCTGGTTTCATTATGTTGTATAATCTTAATTCATTCATTTGGTTTCGTTATAGTTGATGGCAGTGGCTATATATCTGAAAATTTTTAGTGTCATTGGTGTTTTCCTTGTGGATTAACTATCTTCTCATATGTAACTTACATGAAATTAAGGAAGTTAAGTATTTGGGTATGGTATATATGCCTGCAATGGATTTGTAGGAATGTATTATTTAGCCCTTGTATGCAAATTCAAAATGTTTTCAGTTTCAATTTTCAATTCTCTTTCTTTAATTATTGAAGCACCACTTTGTTCTAATTAGTTTAGACCATGGTTGCATACTCTCTGTTTTACTAACTGAATGTTTTAAAGCTTGCATTAAACTTGAAGTGTTCGAATACATAACATTCTATTCCTTATCACACTTAGTTGCAAATAGTGTTTTCTCATATGATTTGTCTAAAAGAATTTCTTACATTATATGCGTGGGGATGATTTTTTTAGGTTGAGCATTGTTTTGTACTTTTCCAATTAAAACTTTTGAAGTAATTCTCTGAAGCTGGCTAATGAAAATAGCTTTTACATTCTTAAATACAGTAGATTCTCAAACCTTCTACAAAATTGCATAGTAGTAGACAATGTAAGTACATTTATGGTTTAAAATTGATGAGGATTACTGAGAGAGTAATTTAACTTGTATATCAATGTTTGGTGATCAAGAATGGCCATTCAAATAGTTGTAGTCTTTCTATGATGGAACTATTAAGTGCATCTTCAAATTCAAAATATAAGTTACATGGAAATAAAAAATCAAGGATTTATGAAACCATGTTTGTCCTTGGTTGACGAGTGTGAAAGATTGGTTAATATTGGTACTTGCTTTTTGTACTTGGTTTTGAAGATGTCTCATTGATATCTTGTATCTACAAGTTGGATAGATGGTGTCTTATTTCTGACCTACTTGTGCATGATTAATGTTGAACGTTTCTAAATTTCATGTTGGATGGAGGCTTTACAAAGTGTAAGACTCAACCATGTTAAGAAACTAATCACATGCTCCTTACCATTTTTAATTTATCTATTTTAGACCATAGGTTGGACATAAGCTCATTGCAACTCATACAATTTAGTTGCTTCTATAATGTGATCGATCACTACTACATCCCATGAGTGATTACTAATTGGGTAATCCTTGTGTTTTGATTTCCATATAACTTAATATCGAGTTATGCTTTAGATCTTGCATGTGTATTTCATTGTTATGATTTTATTTTGCTAAGTTTGATTGGAAATTTGAGTTAATGAGTACGTTTGAGTGTGTATTTATTTAGAGTTAGTTTCCTTCTCAAATCTCTTGATCATAAATTACTTGTACTCTGATGTTGGACATGAATGTGGACGCTTCCCTCATGTAGTCGTCCGCATTGAATAGAGAGTTTAATAATATAAACACTAGACTGTGTCTTCATGAGTAGAAAAGTTACTTTTTTGTAAACAATTAAAGCATAATATTGCTATGCTTAATTTTATAATATATATATATATATATATATATATATATATATATATATATATATATATATATATATATATATATATATATATATATATATATATATATATATATATATATATATATATATATATATATATATATATATATATATATATATATATATATATATATATATATAATTAATTTTATGTCACTTTTTCAATGGAAAAAGAATAGACTTATCAATGAAAATGCTATATATTTGATGAATCTTCTGACCAAATCTCATCAAAATAGAGACAAATGTTCTTTGGCCTTTCAATGAGAATTCTATACACTCGATGACAATTTTGACCATAAGTCCTCACAATTTCAACCGACATTGGTTTTAGAGATGAAAGGTATGATCGATAATTCTTCCAAGTTGAAGCGATTATTTTGACAGCCAGTCTATTGATAAAAAACCACTGTAGACATCAAAATTTTGAAAATGGTTTTCTGTGTTGAATAATCGATGAAACAACTCCGACAACTGATATGGTTGTTTGGTCGACCAATTGGTATAAAAAATTTGACTAATCCTCATCGAAAAAGAAGCTAAAATTTACTAGTGTAATAACCCCTTATTCGATACAACATCCTCTCAAGGAATAATTGGTGTTAATAATACTTCTAAAGAATATCCTAAAAGGACATTAAGACTTGACTTCAAGAAGCATATTCCAACAACTTGGCAAGAATTACTAGAAGACCCATTCTTATTTTCCTTGGGGATGCCACATATACCTTATTTTGAAGAAAAGAACAACATGCAAAAAAGTGGCCCTTTGTTAGTAACATATTTGTTAATGCAAGAAAACTCTTCAAGTATTACATTAACTCAAGGGCTAGATACAAGTTCACAAAAATTATCTAAGGTACAAATGATAGATGCATCTCATATGACAAAAACAACTATGCCAATAACATCAAGTGAACCAAAGAGGAAAATTATTATTGATAATTCTCCAATTCCACCAAGGGTGATGCAAAAAGAAAGTGTACCATGACAACTAAGTGCACCACAACAAGAAAGTATATCACAACAAGAACATATATCACAAAAAGAACCTGTATTACAACAAGAACAAGCACAAGTGAACATGATATCTCAAGAAAAGAAATCTAAATCAAAGCATACAATTCCAAATCTTAATAAGATACTTTATCCATTGGCATATTAGAAAGAGCCAAAGAAACAAAAAAAAAATGAAGTGAAGGAAACAATATCAAGTGGGTCAAGAATCTCATCCTTCACAAAATGTTCAATACCCACCAATACTACAACAAATGTATCAACAAAAGCCTTTGTAACGATAGTTTCGGCAACAATAATTTGTACTAAAACCTCAACAGTAGCATATGAAACAACATTAATATGTGCCACAGTATCATGAAAAAATACCTATACTTTTTCAATAGCCTATTTATTCAACATATCAATAATAGGTGGAGGATCCTCAACAATATCAAGGACAACCAATGAAATAGTATCAATCTCGGTAGATACAACAATGACCTCTATGATTATGACCAAGTAATAATCAATATCCTCTTATACCACTGTATAATACTACATCTATTAAGTCTTTAGATATAGAGACTCCTATAATTGAAAGATAGACAAGACAAGATGCCTCATCTAATGATGAGATGATCCAACATATCAAACATTTAGAGAAACAAGCTGAGTTATTTGAACTAAAATGCAAGAAGATACATTATAAGAAATGAGATTTGTTCCCTAATATGTTTGACAAGAATTTATATATTCATCCCTTTGCAATCAATTTTAAAGTACCCAAATTCAATAAATATAGAGGAAAAGGTAATCTGATTGATCATATCTAAGAGTTTTACACCTGTTGTATGGAATTAAATCATGAGGAAAGATATCTCATGCATCTTTTCCCTTGTAGTCTCAGTGGACAGGCAATGGAATGGTACTCTAAGTTACCTAGAAACATAAAATATTGGAATGAGTTAGTAGATAAATTCATATCTCATTTCTCTTTCAACATATCAAATGAGATTAGACTATCAGATATATGCATGAAAAAATAAAATTGAGTGAACCATTCATGACATTCTTATTGCATTGGAGAAGTCTTGCTTGCCAATGTATTTTTCATATTCTAGAAGAATAGAAAGTCTTCTTATTCATAAAAAATCTAGTACCTGAAATAATATATGAGCTTAAGATCAAAAGAAAAAGTACCATTGAGAAGCTCATTAGAAAATTGATTAGCATTGAATATGCTCTCATCCACAAGGGTGTGCTCAAGATTAATAAAGATAATAATAATGTGAGAACTTCAAATGAGAAATGGAAATTCTAGTCATGAAATAAAAATATCACAAATGATGGTATCATCCAAGCACAAATATTTAATGCAACACAAGGGAAGCTCAGTCTCAAAGGGCCTAATACTATGAATATAAAGATAGTGACTCAATTACCACCTTAGACGTAGATGACTAACGACACACAAAAAACTTGACAAAATCGACCTCTGAGAAACAAAGATGGACCTCAAAGATAGTTCACACCATTGGGTGAACCAATTGATTTTGTGTTACAAAAATTGATTTATACCAATTTGAATAAATTACCTAAGATCATAAATGACCCTACCATAAAACCCTTATGGTGGGATGACAATAAATATTGTAACTATCACTTCTCTAAAGGTCACAAGATAATTTCATGTTTTCAGTTAACACATATGGTACAAGATATCATTAACCAAGGCTTAATTAAAGCAAAGCCTGTTAGGAATGGGAACACTAAGGGGGGGGGGGGTGAATCAGTGTTCACTGTATTTTAAATTTTCACTTTAATCTGAATACTGAATTATAAATGCTTAAGTACTGAATTAAACATTCACATAAACATGAAACATGAAATCAACACATGACACCAATATGGTTACGGGGAAACCCAAATAGGTAAAAACCCCGGTGGGACTTGATACCCACTAATATTCTGCACTAGTGTTTTGTGATCCTTGTTAGAAGATTCTTTACCCTATTAGCAATAGCTTTACAATGATTTATGTAGAGTAGACCTTTTTAAGGGTCAGACCCTATTAGGAGTCTTTTACAATGATCCCTGTTAGGAGAGTGGACTCACTATCCTAGAGCTCACTACTCAAATGATGAAGGCTACAACCTTCTGAGATTAGATACACACTATATCTACTGGTGAACTATTGCTGTGACACTGCTTGTTAGATCATTTCCTTTGGTGTATTGATTCTTTGACCTCTAGAAAAGCTCCAATACATCATATGCTCTCTTCGCATACCTCTACTCTACTTCACATAAATTTTATACAACGTCCATGCCGAATACAATGGGCGCACCTTATATTTATGCGCTCATACCAATTATACAATTAGGTCGGCCCTATAACTCATTACAAATAATGCTTCCAAATGAATTGGATTAAGTGTGCTTACAATTATACATGTACATATGTTGGAAACCTAAATACAATGGGTGCATAGCCTCTACAACATTAATTTACAATCGTAAACCAAAATAGTCACTGTCAGCTCTATGCTCTGTTCTCTACCAGCACACACTGATTGTGTAACTTCAACTGACTGTAACTTTCACATCTTTGCATATCTACTTATGCACTCTTAGACTAAGAATAAGTATAGTCTAACAACCTTAACTTCTAGGGTGCATACCATAATTCATTTGTATGCATGGGTGCAGGTGCTCTGAGCTGCAGGAACTCTGTATGCTGTCCAGTCTTCAACACTTAACTAATTTCTAATCTTTACACTTAGTGCACTGACTCCAAAGAACTATATGACTTTGTTACCATAATGAAAACACTCTATCTAGTCATATACTTCAGTATAGATAACTTGCCAAAAATATCCCCCTTTGTCATTGATGGCAACAAAGGAATATGGCCAAGTCTCTAACTGATCCTTTACACAAAAAACTTTTGTCTTCTATATACAAATTCTTATATCTACCTATACATATATGTACTCCATATTCTATAAAACTCCCCCTTGGACATTAATGACAAAGGTGCATCAAAAAAATTCATCTACATACACTCATTGAGGGAAAACATCCAGATATGCAATCTTGAGTTTCTGGATCTCCTTCTTCCAAAAGGTTATCAAAGAATTGACTATCTATAGATGGGTGCATAATGTATATTGAAGCTTCTCCATCTTCTCCAATTCTTTTCTTGTACCTTGATCACAGGTTATCATGGTCGCATCAATATCCATTATGTTTTGACTGAAAATGTCTAGTGAGGGTGCAAGAGTGTTCCTCAATTGAGTCTGTCTAGACCTTATCTTCTCCATTTCTTTCTTGACCTTCTCAATTATGTCCAACTGACCTTGATAGACATTGTTGCACATGTTTGCATTAGTGGCTATGTCTAGCACTAAAATCTTCACCTTCTCAATCATTGCCTCTGCATTTTTTATCTTCTTAAGATGGGCATTAGTGAACTTATCCTGATCCATGGATTCTACAATGACTTTCCTTCCTTGATCTACAAAATCCTTCAATGATGTCTGACCAGACTTAAGAGGGTTCAAGTCTAGTGCAAAATTACTCATTAGTTCATTGAGTCTCTTCTTTAAGTATTTCTCCTCTGCCACTATGGCCACAGATTATTCTAGGCTTGAAAAATTTACTTTGAACTAAGAGATGACTATGCTCACATCATCAACTGAATGTACATTTACCATTTTCTTATCCTCTTGTAGCAAACTGTTCAAAATATTTACTGATTCCACCAAGAGAGAATTCCTCATTACTTGCTTCTCCTTCACCTTCTCCATAGCTAGGATGCTAAACTTAATCAGGTCTTCTTCCTTCTAGGAGTCCAAACTGCTAGTGTCAGGTGTGAAACTTGACAACAATGCTAAGGAGGGAGTGATGGGAGTGCTATCCATTACCTCTTGCTTCACCTTGACCAAATCAATAGAAGATTCATCTTTCTTTTCTACCTCTACTCCTTATTTATTTTCTTCTTCTTTCTCATCATATATATTTTCTATGATTACTTCTTCTTGCTGAGTGGGAGGGGTATTGCTGCATAATATTTTTACTTCCTCAGTGCTAACAAATGCTTCCTCAAACTTGTCCAAGTCCTTATCAGTAGCCACCATGGCTATTTCCACATTATCTATGATAATTGTGCTATCTTTGGATGACCCTGTCATGGGTGCAGATTGATCTGCTTCTATTTGAGTTCTTGCTATGGGCACTGACTCTTGAGGACCTATCATTGGTACATTAGTGGGTTCTGCCACTTTATCTTCCTTGATGGGTGCATGAGTGATGTGCATAGTAGGTGGTTTGATCTGTTGTTCCAACAACACCTTCTCAAAGGCCTTCTCTATTTCCTTTGTTATCAACTCATAATCTTTGTTCATAATGTGAAGAATTCTCATCTTAGTTCTTAGGTGCGGCTTCACCAAATTCAATATCAGATATATTTCTTCTTCATCTTAGGATCTTCCTATTCTTCCTCGGCTATTGTGTTCTTCAATTCTAGGGAAATCTTCTCTTCCCTAGCCTTGTCAAGATCTTCTTGAGATACACCATGTATCCTCAAGATCTCTGATGTAACTTTTGCAACCTAGATTTTTCTTCATAGGTTCCCTACCTAGGTTCATTGTCATCTTTGGGAGCTGATAGCAGTACCTATGAATAAGCTTCAAGAACTTGTTCCTCAACCTCATACCCAAGTGGATGAATCCACTCAGTTCTAGGTTCCACAGCTTCCATACATGTAGTATCAATCTCCACCATGAAGTATATTGTATCTTTATACTTTTCTACAATCCTCTTAGGAATCTTGTACCTCATCTGCATCTTTTCTTTGAAGGTCTTCAATTCCAAAGTAATGTAATCTCTAAGTGTGCTTTATGTGGTTTCCTTGTTTGATATCTGAGGCATGGTAGGAATGGACTTGTCTAGATACAAGTATGACACTTTACCAACTATATGAAGGTACATATAGATGATTAGGGACCCAAACCTGAATACCTTAGTCTTATCATGTTTTATAGCTTTGATATTGTCTATCAATTGTGCATGCAAGATCTCACACAAGTTGAACTCTCCATCTTCTTGTACGAGATGGATGGCTACTAGAATAGTGCCTGCAGACACACTATTCACCCTGCTAGTATGATGAAACCTATAACCAAGTATCATTGACATTAACTTAATGTCTGGTTGCTCTATAAACTCAATGGTCATGCCTTACTTGATATTCACTTTCCAAATGATCTCTAAGATGTTCTGACGGCTTCTGAATTGGCACAACGAGCTAGGGTTTCTGCAATCGATCAAATGCACTGCAATTACTGGTAGCTCAATCTCAAATCTTCACAAAAAATTCCAAGGCTCAATCTTCTCTCCAAATGCTCTGAATATGACTGCAATGAGTGAACAAACAACTTTTTGTGTACTTAAAGTAAGAAATTTGCCATTAATGCAACTCGCATAAACTAGGCTATCATTTCAAAATTTCAAACTCAAGTTATGCTAACAATCAACATGTGTGCTCTTGCACAAAGGTTTCTATAAAATAAAAAAGCTTAAGTCCAAAGGCACATACTCTGAGGATGAGTATTCCAGCCACACAGGGGTCTAGAGCTAAATTAGCTCCCCCTATTACCTTGAGGGCCATTCATGTAGATGTAGAGGGTGCATCCACTAGGGATGCATCCAATACATTAACATCAACATTTTATTTCTTTCCATCTGACCAAATCATGCTCACATATTTTGATGCCTTCACAAACTTGACTTCTGCTTCAGGATCCAAAACTAGTTCTTCAGCCTTTTTAGGGCTTTCCTGACCTTGCATCCTTGATCTAAAAAACTTTGAGATATGTCCAGCCTTGTTACAGGTGTGACAAATCACTGGAGGTCTATTATTCCTTAGTGCATTGACATGAGTCACCATTCTACATTGTTTTGCTGTATGACCATTATAGTTACATATCTAACATGTAACATTCTGAGAACTTCTTGCATTGGTCTGATTCTAATTTCTTTGATTATGTTGAATCTTGTTCTTCTTACTAGTCTTGCAATTTATTGCTCTATGACCAAATCTATGTTGGAAAAATGGTCAGAACTCCCCTCAGGATTCATGACATGGTTTAACAACCTCCTGTGTCTTTTATAAGTCTAGTGGTTGTATCGGGCATTAACAGATCAGTATTTTGGTGCAATGGCAACTGCTGCTTGTAACAAATGGTATCAAAGCTTGGTCACAGGTTTGAATCCCCTCGGGTAACGCTAAGGGGGAGATTGTTGGAAAAATAGTTAGTTCTCCCCTTAGGATTTGTGACATGGTTTAACATCCTCTTGTATCTTCTATAAGTCTAGTGGTTGTATCAGGCATTAACAGATCGATCTTTTGGTGCAATGGCAACTACTGCTTGTAACAATCTATTACATGTATAATAGTAACCATTAAAAGGTTTTACCTCTATATAGTTCCTTGCAATGTGTCCATGCTTTTTACATGCAAAATAGGTGTGTTCTACTATTTTGTGCACATTCCTAGGAGGACCACCATTGTCTTTGGTTTGATCTTCAGTCTTCTCATCATTAGTAGAGTTCTTTTGTGAATCCTTTCTTGCTCACATATTGTCAATCTGATTTTGTGCTTCATTGTATTCGATGAAGCTAGTGTCTCCTTTGATTCTTCTTGCATACAACTATGATTCTACCAATTTAGCATTGGTGTGTAATTTGTCAATATGATCCTTTGACTTCTTTAATTCAGATTCCAAGCTTTCTTTGATATTATTTAACTCCAAGATTTCCATATTTTCTTCCCTTACCTCTTCATTGAGTTGAATGTTCTCCTTTACTTGTTCATTGTAGACATCTTGATTGTTCATTAGTTTGTCATCAATTTCTTCAAGCTGACTCACTAAGGATGCATTTTCTTCATTCAACTTCTTGAATTTTTCTTCAAGATCATTTCTAGAGTGTCCTTTCAAATCCTTTCTTAGTCTTTTGATAACTAATTGAGCATCACTGAATTTTTATTTTAGTTTTTCATTTTCTCTTTCTGAGTTGTCCTGGTCTTCAAGAGTTGCTTCAAGATTCTTCTTCAAATATTCTTTGTCCATGATCTCCTTAAGTGGTTAAACTTCTTTATTGAGGACCAGAGCTCTGATACCAATTGTTAGGAATGGGAACATTGAGAGGGGGGGGGGGGGTGAATCAGTGTTCACTGTATTTTAACTTTTCACTTTAATTTGAATACTAAATTATAAATTCTTAAGTAATGAATTAAACATTCACATAAATATGAAACATGAAATCAACACATGACACCAATATGGTTATGGGGAAACCCAAATAGGTAAAAACCCCGGTGGGACTTGATACCCACTAATATTCTGCACTAGTATTTTGTGATCCTTGTTAGAAGATCCTTTACCCTATTAGGATTAGCTTTACAATGCTTTAAGTATAGTAGACCTTGTTAAAGGTCAGACCCTGTTAGGAGTCTTTTACAATTATCCCTATTAGGGGAGTGGACTCACTATCCTGGAGCTCACTTCTCAAATGATGAAGGCTACAACCTTCTGAGATCAGATACACACTATATCTACAGGTGAAATGTTGTTGTGACACTTCTTGTTAGATAATTTCCTTTGGTGCGTTGATGCTTTGACCTCTAGAAAAGATCTAATACATCATATGCTATCTTTGCATACCTCTGCTCTGCTTCACATAACTTTTATACAACTTCCATGCCAAATAAAATGGGTGCACCTTATATTTATGCACTCATACCAATTATACAATTAGGTCGGCCCTATAACTAATTACAAATAACACTTCCAAATGAATTTGATTAAGTGTGCTTACAATTATAAATGTACATATGTCAGAAACCTAAATACAATGGGTGCATAGCCTCTACAACATTAATTTACAATAGCAAACCAAAATAGTCATTGTTGGCTCTATGCTTTGTTCTTTGCTGGCACACACTAGTTGTGTAACTTCAACTGACTATAACTTTTACATCTTTGTATATCTAATTATGTGCTCTTAGACTAAGCATAAGTATAGTCTAAAAACCTTAAATTATAGGGCACCTACCATAATGTATTCATGTGCATGGGCGCAGGTGCTTTGAGCTCTAGGAACTTTGTATGTTGTCCAGTCTTCAACACTTAACTGATTTCTGATCTTTACACTTAGTGCGCTGACTCCAAACTACTATATGACTTTGTTTCCATAATGAAAATACTATATCTAGTCATATACTTCAGTATAAACAATTTTCCAATAAAGCCTCCTTCTAGTTCTTCCAATACTGATCATACTATTTTTAAGGATCCATTGACTAACCATGGAAAGGGAAAGGCTTCTAGCTCATATTCAAATTCATAATATAATATCAATTATACTCATGAAAATCATGAATATACCATAAACTAATTTTATGAGTCATATGCCTATGTGTCCACTATCACCCTCAAAGATAATAATTCCCAATGTGCATTCACTAATCATTGTACCAAGATAACCATGCTTGGAGCACCATCTAGACCTAGAGTTCCCACTTAGTATAACATTTTTGACCAACTTGGAAAAACCCCATCCCATATCTCAATCCTTGAGTTATTTCCTACATCCCCAAGCATAAAGGGATCTTAGATAAGGCCCTAAAGGAGTCTATTGTCCCAAACATCATTGTTGTTACCTAGTTTTAGGCCATGATAGGGAACTTTTATGTATCCCATTATGTCACTTTTTCTTCCAAAGATGTACCTAAAGATAGATTTGGCCACAATGACCCTTTACACCTAGAAGTTTTTGTCCACATTTGTAAAGTTAGATGATTCATGATAGATGGTGGAGAAAGACTTAAAATTTGTGCCTTAAAGGTTGTAATAGGTATTTTCTACACTAAAGATGACATTGATCCATCCAAAAAGATCACAATGAAAGCATATGATGATGTTGAATGTCCTTCTAAATGAGTCATCATATTACCCATCAAAATTGGCCCACACTACTACATTTGGGGCCAAATTTCGACAGACACTTCCGATGGGTAAATATTTTTTAATGAATTTTTTATTTTTTTAAAAAAATAGGCCCCGATGGTGTCGGTATTCCGATGGGTTTTAAATTGACCATCAAAATTTCGATAGTTTCGGGTATACATAAAAAAAAAGTGAAGCCCCAAATCATTTTTATTTCGATTGGCATAGAAAAGGAGTGGGAGAAAATGAGCGAAAGCTAGGCGCAAGAGAAGGTATGTGATTTCTTTATCTTTTGAGCCTTTGGCATCATATTCGACTGCAAATTTCAAATGCATTGTATTTTATTTGATCATGAATGCTCTCTGAAATGATGACATTCTACTGGTGTCGTGCCCTAGCTAGTGCTTTATCTCTATTATTTGATGTTACTGGTGTCATTCCCTAGCCCATGCTTTAACTCCATTATTTGATGTTATTGGTGCTTGTGCTCAAGGATATGCATTTTTTTGAAATGTTGACTATGGTTATCAAATGGATAGCCCGTGAGCTTCTAGCTAGGCATCATTTGTATTGATAGCTTAGGGTATCAAATGTATTGTATCATTAATAGTTGAGAATTTTTAAAAAGGAAATAGGACAAATAATGATTTTGATTTAGTGCTCTAAATCTATTATTTGATGTTATTGGTGCTTGTGCTCAAGGATATCCATTTTTTTGAAATGTTGATTGTGGTAATCAAATGGACAGCCCATGAGCTTCTAGCTAGGCACCATTTGTATTGATAGGTTAGGGCATCAAATGTATTGTTATATCATTGATATTTGAGACTTTGTTAAAAGGAAATAGGACAAAGAATGATTTTGATTTAGTTTCTCTATTTTGATCCCTAAGTGGCTTACAACCCTAGAGAAGTATATGCAGATTTATAGATGCAGTTACAGGATACCTAATAGTTGTTAATTCACAAGAAATCCATGCATCCAATTTGAATAGAAATTAATACAAAGAAATAGAGTCCTCGAATGGCCCAGTCATCTTGACCTTGATTGTCCCCTCAACCAGTGACCCTTCAAAACTAGGTTATCATGTAATCAGTGAGTGGTCCTTCATTCTCCTAGTCTACCCTACATCCAAACATATTGGAAATACACAATAAAATGATAACAAGCCTTTCACAATCCCCCTTCCCTCAAGGAACACTATCAACATCCAGACCTTGACTGTCCCCTCAACTAGTGACCTTTCAAAACTGGGTTATCATGCAATTAGTGAGTGATCCTTCATTCTCCTGGTCTTCCCTACATCCAAACATATTAGAAATACATAATACAATGATAAAAAGTCTTTCACAATCCCCCTTCCCTCAAGGAACACTATCAACATCCGAACCTTGACTGTCCCCTCAACCAGTGACCCTTCAAAACTAGGTTATCATGCAATCAGTGAGTGAACCTTCATTCTCCTGGTCTACCCTACATCCAAACATATTGGAAATACACAATGCAATGATAAAAATTCTTTCAAAATCCCCCTTCTCCCAAGGAACACTATCAACATCCAGACCTTAATTGTCCCCTCAACCAATGACCCTTCAAAACTGGGTTATCATGCAATCAGTGAGTGATCCTTCATTCTCTTGTTTTGTCCTGCATCCAAACATATTGGAAATACAAAATACAATGATAAAAAGTCTTTTACAATCCTCCTTCCCTCAATGAACACTATCAACATCCAAACCTTAACTATCCCCTCAAACAGTGACCCTTCAAAACTGGGTTATCATGCAATTAGTGAGTGATCCTTCATTCTCCTGGTCTACCTTGCATCCAAACATATTGGAAATACACAATACAATGATAACAAGTCTTTCACAATCCCCCTTCCCCCAAGGAACACTATCAACATCTAGACCTTGACTGTCCCCTCAACCAGTGACCCTTCAAAACTGAGTTATCATGCAATCAGTGAGTGATTCTTCATTCTCCTATTTTTCCCTGCATCCAAACATATTGGAAATACACAATACAATGATAACAAGTATTTTAATATCCCCCTTACCTCAATAAAAACTATCAACATCTGGACCTTGACTGTCCCCTCAACCAGTGACCCTTCAAAATTGGGTTATCATGCAATCAGTAAGTGATCCTTCATTCTCTTGGTCTACCTTTCATCCAAACATATTGAAAACACACAATACAATGATAAAAAGTCTTTCACAATCCCCCTTCCCTCAAGGAACACTATCAACATTCAGACCTTTACTGTCCCCTCAACCAGTGACCCTTCAAAATTGGGTTATCATGTAATCAGTGAGTGATCCTTCATTCTCCTATTCTGCCCTACATCCAAACATATTGGAAATACACAATACAATTATAAAAAGTATTTTACAATCCCCCTTCCCTCAATGAACACTATCAACTATTAGAGTAATTAGTTAGTTTCATTACTCTTTTTTTACTTAAGCTATCTCTTAGGTGCATTATAATTAATATCTTTATTAATTATAATGTGCAACCTAGATTTTCTAGTTTTAGGGTTTTGTTCACCTTTATAGGTTGAACCTTGTAATTCTTTTTTCATTATCTTGGAATACAATTTGCTCTCACTCCGCTAAGATTTTCCAAGCCTTTTCTTTTTGTCTCTTTGGTTTTCTTTTCGCAATAGGTTATTTGCATGCAGGGGTTCTTGGCGATTTGTGAAGTTGGATTTCTCAACTTCTACATGGTATCAGAGCTTCCCTGTTGTTGCCTGGTCTAAGATTTTGGAGCCATGATTCGAAGATGAGAGCAATAGGTTATCTTTTTTTTCTTCTTCATTTTGGAGGAGGCACTATTTTTTGGATCACTTTGAGCCAAAATAGACTCCACCATTATGCTCAAAAGGCCTGAGAGAGTAAAAAAACATATAAAATTTGTTGTTTTTGGCCTCTGGGGAAACTGGGAGAATTTTTCTAGCCTAAACGACCATACGGGCTTGAAAATTGAGAAAAAAATCTTTAAAAACTCAAAAAATCACCTCAAGGGCATTCTCGGGAGTGCACCACTACCAAGTAGCTATCACACCACCCTGATGCCACCCCCACCCATCCCCTACACCACCCACCAGCCACCGCACTACCCCCACACCACTCGCCGACCACCAAGCTGCCTCTGCGCTACCCCCACACTACCCACTACCCATCGGCCACAGTGGTGACATCATTACTAATGTCACCTGCTGGATTTTATTTTCCACTGGTTTTTTTCAAACTTTTCGTTGATCGAATTTTTTTTTCCGGTGACCAAATTGTTTTTTGGTCAGCAGTCATTTGATGGTCATATGGCGATCAAATTTTTTGCTGTCACTAGTTTTTTCTGGAGAGCTTCTTTTTGGAGGCATAGTTGGTTTTTTAGCCACAACTTGTGCATACAGTGTCTATTTTTGAAAAATGAAATATCATCTGAAAGGTGTTTCTGAGCTAGATATGATGATGCTAGTTTTGTTTGCTAATTCATTCATTTGAGCTCTCATTTTTGGTGTTGAAGTCAAGGCTTCAGTTTCCTCCCTCTCTGCATCTGGTGTCCAAGTTTTCTTCTCATTTTTTGTGCTTTCAATAATTGATTACTTGTTGTATGGGTGTTAGATTTATACATTATGGGGGCATGTTCTTTCTTTTTGTTATTTACTTCAAAAAGACCCTTCTGCTTCCATCTACTTCTTCTCTCAATGTCAGACCCCTCTGTGGCCCGACTGACACCTCACAATTATCACACCTGGAAAGTACACATGACTAGGCTATTTATGTCACGTCGCTTATGGTCATGTCTAGATGAACACCAACCTATCATGTAGTGTCCCTTTGAGATTATTCAACACATAAACAAAATGGATGAAGCCATGGGCTTGATTGCATTGAACATCTCTGACAGTCTCCTATTTCACCTAGATGGTTTGGCCATTCCTAGGGCTATTTGGGGCAAGTTTTCAGCCTTGTTTGGTACAGTGAATGCATTCTAGGCATTTCAACTTGATGTAGAGTTGACCTCTTTGACTCCTACTAATTTACCCACTATAGAGGACTTCTTGATGAAGTTCAATTCTCTGCCTACAGTTTTGTAGGGATGTGGGAAAACCAAGACAGATGATGAGTGTATCTTTCTGATACTCTCAAAGTTACGAGGATAGTATCAAATCTTTTCTTCCACTTTCTACTCCACCATGGATGCTTTGGGTACTAGACATGTTATGCCATCTTTTGAGACTTTATGTGATAGGTTGACTCGTGAGTAGTCCAAGCTCAATTAGATGGATCCACTTACAAGTTCATAGTCACAGGCATTGGTTGCCAAGACACCCCAAGATACATAGAAGCAAAAGCTGAAGCAGATATCTGATTCCTCTTCTCAGCACTCTATTGGCCCACCATCTTCTTCTAAGAAGGAGAAACAGAAGACTGAGAGCCCTCCATGTTCCTATTGTTAGAAGGGACCTCATGATGAGTCACTTTTCTATCAGAAGAAGTTTGATGGTTATGAGAAATAGATTGCAGCTTTGCAAGCTCTTCTTTAGAAGAGAAATGTTTCCTCTCCATCATCTTCTGGCTCACAAGGGTCTAATTTTTAGTCTTCTGCCACATCTCCTATAGATGGATAGGATCTTGGAAAGGGTCATGCATTATAGGCTTTAGTTGCATCCCCTTCATAGGTCCCTTGGATACTAGATTTAGGTGCTTCTCACCATATGGCATCTTCTCTAGAGATCTTCTCTTCTTTTGAGGCTTCTCCTATTTCTCATATTCTCATGGGGAATAACACTATTATGACAGTCTGTGGGAAAGGTTCAGTAGGCATTTAGGATGGCACATTCAATGATGTATTGTATGTTCCATCTCTTTTTGCAAACCTTCTTTTGATTTATTAGATTACACTAAGTGGGTTAGGGAAGACAGTTGAGTTCATGCTAGATTCAGTCTTCATTTGGGATAGTGTGACAGGTGGCATTGTTTCTATAGGGACAATTGATCATTCCACTCATCTCTACACCTTCTCACACTTTGGTCCACCATCTCCATTATTGAAGCACAACTCTCCTCTTATGTGAGAGCATCATGTGGGACAATCATGTCACTTGAACCTCTGTGTTGTTCCTGAGACCACTTTTATGATTGCCTCACCTCATCTTGTTGGGGTTTCTTCTCTTCAGCAAGACTCTTCTTCAGCACTGCCAGACCCTCTAGCTCCATTCATCGAGCCACTAGGTGCAGTTGTTGAGGATTCTATAGAGGACATTCATCTCCTCTCTCTTGACAGTGTCAGCAAACCTATCATACCACCTACATTGGGGATTCCCTTTCAGGATCCTCATGTCTACTCCTTTGAGCATCAGCTCGGCCTTCCAGTGACACCTCATCTTTTGAGGTTACCTCTTTAGTGTTCACTATCTTTCACTCCTTTGTATTGGAGTCACAGTGGTTCATTCATTGATCCAGGGGTTCTTTCATTCTAGGGGGGCTTCAGAGCATTGACCCTCTCTCACGGGGGGGTTGGCAGCATGCATTGTACTTATGGCTTTGAGAGAGTCTCTTGAAGTCATTTTTTGTCTTTTGCTTACTTTTATATCTCTTTTTGGAGAGGAGTTTTTCCCACTGGGTTTTCTCCTTTGTCTTTGGTTTACAGAGATTTCATTGTATTGGGTACCTGATCAGACCTTGTTGCTGGGACCCTTCTTTCCTACTTTCATAGCTATGCTAGGTTAGCTTACCTCCTGAGCTTTGCTTAAGGGGAGGTGTTAGAGTAATTAGTTAGTTTCATTACTCTTTTTTTTACTTAAGCTATCTCTTAGGTGCATTATAATTAATATCTTTATTAATTATAATGTGCAACCTAGCTTTTCTAGTTTTAGGGTTTTGTTCACCTTTATAGGTTGAACCTTGTAATTCTTTTTTCATTATCTTGGAATATAATTTTCTCTCACTCCACTAAGATTTTCCAAGCCTTTTCTTTTTGTCTCTTTGGTTTCCTTTCAGCAATAGGTTATTTGCATATAGGTGTTCTTGGTGATTTGTGAAGTTGGCTTTCTCAACTTCTACATCAACATCTAGACCTTGACTATCCCCTCAACTAGTGACCCTTCAAAACTGGGTTATCATGCAATCGGTGAGTGATCCTTCATTCTCCTGGTTTGCCCTGCATCCAAACATATTGGAAATACACAATACAATGATAAAAAGTCTATCACAATCCCCCTTCCCTCAAGGAACACTATCAACAAGTGATCCTTTTTCTTATCAGCCATATCTAATGTTTCATTGAAGTCATGACCAATAATGAAGGTCACCTTACCCATACCATTCGTGGATTTTGAAATGTTGTTCCAAACTCCTAAAAAAATTTCTATTGCTTCTTGATGCCCCTCCCTAATTAAGACCCCCCTCATCCTCAACATGGTCTTCATCACATATAGTCTTGATTTCATGGATAGGGGACATGTAAATATCTTTAAATACTTCTTTTACCACAATGTCCTCCTACCCCATCTTCTTGATCTTCCTGGCTAAAGCGGATGAATCCACACAAAATAACCCAAAATGAAGGGTTTTGTATCCTTTAATGAATTTCACTCACTGGTAATGCATGGACAGTCAAACTAGTAGTCTCTAAAGCATTCAATAAGTGAATATGAATGTTTGAAAACTTTCCTCTCAACTTCCCCAACCACTCCTAATTGGTTAGAGGGATATTTCTAGAATCTCCACTATTCCTATCCTTACCAACAATTCATAAACATACTTTAACTAATATGATAATAAAATGCTAAACTGAACCAATGGCATGTTCTTCGTGTGGTACAAGGAAGATTTGGCTATCAAATCTTCCTTCGTGCAAGCTAAGCGGGAGAGAAGGTATGTGATTTCTTCATCTTTGATTGATATCTTTGACAGGAAACATCTTTCGAGCCTCTGACATTATATTCAACTGCAAATTTCAAATGCATTGCATTTTATTTGATCATGAATGCTCTTTGAAATGATCGCATTCTACTGGTGTTGTGCCCTAGCCCGTGCTTTATATCCATTATTTGATGTTATTGGTACTTGTGCTCAAGGATATCGATTCACTGTTTTGAAATGTTTGGATTCATGTTTGTTGATATTACAATTCATCATATCAGATAAAGTATGTTTAAGAAGTTTTAGTGTCTTAAACACTCAACTAATCTCTCTAACCAATTAGGAGTGGTTGGGGAAGTTGAGAGGAAAGTTTTCAAACATTCATATTCACTTATTGAATGCTTTGGAGATTACTGGTTTGACTGTCCATGCATTAATGTTTAGAAGAGATCAATAAAGTATTTAAAGACATTCTTACATGTTTGGAGAGGTTTGAGAGGCACTTATCATGACTATACCCTCACAAACAATGACATAGACTGGTTTTTACTAAGTTTCCTTTCTCTATTTTGAGGTTTCCTTTCTCTCCTGCATATAGCATATTTACTATAAATATAAATGATTTGATATAGCATATTTCTTATTTTACTTGAAGTTTGGAATAGCTTGTGCAAGGGTGAAAGTACTTTTGATCATTTTGGTCATGACTATTCCTCTACATAGTCAGGAAATGTAATTGTCTAATGATTATATGTAATGTTGAATGGATTAAATGTTTTATTCTTGGTAGAAGTGAATGGCAGGAATAGTGTTGGTGTTAGGTTTTATTTATTATTGAATTCAATGGTTTCCAAGATGTTTTGAGGATTTTGGTCCTTGTTTAATGTTAATTGTTCCTACACAATCCACTCATACAATAGTGAAATGCTATGTGATTGATAATTTCATACAACTGGTCCTTTGGCGTGTATTAAACATAATAGAATTTTCAGCATATTATTATCATTCTATTTATTTGTTGTAAACATGCCATTGGTTCAGTTTTGTAAAAAAAAATTCGTGTTAATTTTTTTTTTCTATTTTTTCCATTTGATAACCACAGTCAACATTTCAAAATAGTGAATAACATCAAATAATGGAGATAAAGCATGGGCTAGGGCACGGCACTAGTAGATTAAAAGAAATAGAATGATAATAATATGTTGAAAATTCTATTCGATTTAATACATGCCAAAGGACCAGTCCCAACAATTCTTAAATATACTTTATTTTGTTTAAGAATTGTTGGGAGTAGTTTTCAAATGTTCATATTCACTTATTGAATGCTTTTGAGACTAGTGGTTTGACTTATTCACTTATTCACTTATTAAAATGTAGTTTTGATTTGGTTAATGTTTAGAAGAGATCAATAAAGTATTTAAAGACAATCTTACATGTTTGGAGAGGTTTGAGAGACACTTATCATGACTATTTAGACCATTAGTATACCAATATATGACTATCCAAATCATAAAAATGCCTTGCCCTTAGGGCCAAACTTTCATTGCTGCTCCCTAGCTATCAATTCCCTTAAGGAACATACTGTTCTAGCCAGTGTTCTCTTTAATTTCTCAAATCTTTGCAAGTCATGAACATTAGAGTTGTATAATACATTGTTAGTATCCTCTTTCCATGGGTCCTAGGCCTTTGGGTCCATGGAAAGGAAATAGATTACAAAATACTCTTCAAAACAAAGGAAAAACTTAGTAAATTCAGTCTAACTTGCTATAGATGAAGGAACAATCATGCTAATAGTTCCTCTAAGTCTTGAAAAACATTTATTGAACTCCCCTAAAGTCCTATTGGATCCCCAAATTTCTTAATCCAATCAACTTACATCAAGATCATGAGAAACTTCAAAGGATTAAAAACATTACTTGGAATTGTCACTGGTTTTACCAGTCAAAACATAAGGAACATAATTTTAAAGTGCTCACAATACATTCAATGATGAAATGAATGCTTGGAGATCGCTTACTATTCCATCCTTGAATTGAGAAACAAAAACAATAAGTAAAGAATGATGAACTACAACTGATATAGAACCTAAATGGAGAATATGTAATTCAAGATTAATAAGGAGTTGTTGATTAGATATGCAAGATAATTAAATTAGTATTATGTTGTCATTTATCTCAACTAGCTTGACAATAATTATCATGTAAGTTACTATACCGACACATCTAAAGAAATGAGAAAGAGATGAAGAAAACAAATATCTACATGAGGAAGATGTATATATCTGATGAGGATAAGGAATACACTAAGTAGCTTGTTGATGAATCTATGACTTGATGAAATTGACTTTATTATGTTGCATTCATCTATGATGAAGAATAGAGCTGAAAGACACAAAGTAGTGTTGTCGGTAAATAAAGCATTCCAGTATACACCAACAGAATGTAGTGTATACCGAATGTAGTGTTAACTGAGCTTGTGTTCACCAATGTATTTCTTTGTTAAGAGAGCAAAATAGAAAGGAATTAAATGATCATTTTAGCTGATAAAGTGATGAGCTGTAAATTGTATGAAATTGAGGTAACAAATAAGGTTTGTTATGAAGATCGATGGCTAACATAAATAAAAAAGGATCTAATGGAGTAGATTGAAACATGTTATTGACACATCAGTCGAGGAAGCTTAAAGTGGAAAAATCTATGAATATGATTAAGCAGCAAAATCTAATGGAGGAAAAGAAAACAATTTACTCATCTATATAAGAGACATTGGTTTCATTGTTGAAGATGCCAGAAGAAGAAGATAATATAGAATTATCACATGAACAAGTTTTCATACATTTTGATCATACTGGTTAATGAGAACCGAGCTGTAGAACAATTACTGAGCTACAGAGAGTAATTACTGACGAACATTAAGTTGATATAGTATTGAATCTGAAGTGGTATATTGATCAGAAAGATTTGAATGAGTTGAACATTGATCTGTAAACTACAATTGAATTTGTTTCAAGGCAGATCATCTACTATTACATATTTAACCATTTTACATAGTCAAATATCTTAACCAAGTGGACTAAGAAAGTCTTTTGATGTTTCATTCATAGAGTTAACATTGTTATCCTTTCAACCCCAGAGTGACTACTAGTTGGATGATAACTTCTAGTCTAAAATCCTCTAACAAGGTCACACCTAATAGAGTGTTTGTAACCTTTAATAGGGTTGGATCTTCACCGACCCCACTTCAGAAGAGTGAACAATTTTGGGTTGCCAGTCCCAGGTGGGTTTTCCCTTCACAGGGTTTCCATGTTAAATCTCTTATGTTATGTGTTGATATTTGTTTGTTATCATACTTTCCATATTACATGTTAGATTTGATCGGTAACTATTATAAAGTTTAGACTGACAATCGGTAAAAACACTGACAGTGAAAGTATTTTATGTTTACTGATTAGCAAAAGTTTAAGAATTTTTCTTGGATTATACATATTATATTGGGACACTAGATAACTGATTCACTCCCCTCTCAGTTACTCTAACAATTAGTATCAAAGTTGTGGTTTCTTAGAACATAGTTTTAAGGACTTCAACAAAAAGGTCTCAAGATGTATAAGAGGGAAGTGGCAAAGCTAAACAAAGAGAACTTCACAGTATGGAAAAGCCAGATGAAGTTGCACATATCTGGAATTGGGAATTATGCATTAGAACCGATGGAGAATGGCTACATTGAACTGACACTAGGTCCCCTAACACTTGATCAACTAAAGGACAGTCATGAACACAATATTAATATGATGGAACTTGTTGCTACCTGTACCGATGCTGAATTCGAAGACATTAAGGGATGCATAACTTCCAAAGCCATGTGGGATAAACTGAATCTAATATACAATGGATATGTGAATGTTAAGAGAGCCAGAGCAGAAAGCCTAAAAGGTCAATTTGATGATATGAAGATGAAAGAAGGTGAGAACATTGTGCAATAAAAAAATAAACTAAAAGAGGTAGTACATGCTATTAGAGAATCCAGTGGAGTTATTGACGATGAAACAATGATAAGCAAGATTCTCAGAACTTTGCTACTATTTTATGTGATTAGGATCTTTGCAATTCATGAAACAAGGGCTACATCCAACCTTACTCTTGACACACTGATCGATAAGCATACAACCTTTGAATTGAAAAATGTTGACAATAGTGTTGTACAATCTATTGAATCCACTTTCATGCCCTCTTTGAAGATTAGTAAGTCTAGTAGTATGAATGATAAGAATAATGATAGTGATAGTAATACCAATGATGAACTTGATGAGCTTGAAGCTTTTATGGTTAGAAGATTTCCCAAAGGTAAGGGAAGGTATAGAGGCAAGCTACCCTTAACATGTTTTAATTATAAATAAGTTGGCCACATCACTACTAGATGTCTGAATAATAAAGATGATGATAGATCCAAAGACCGATCTGAAGGAAGCTATGGGAAAAGAGTCAACAGAGGCTACCGACACAACAAAAAAGATAACTGAGATAGCTATGACAAAGGGAAAAAAGTATGTTACATAGCTAAAGAATTTGAATCTGAATCTAACACTGATGATGTTATAGAAGTAGTATTTGTTGCTATGAAAGATGATTCAGAGGAAGAAGAGAAACATGAAGAAACAACACTAATCTCTAAAGTAAGCATAAATGATACATGGATCATAAATAGTGGTTGTACACATCATATGACTGGTGATATAGAGAAATTTGATCTACTTGATGAATATGATGGAGGATCTATTAGAATGGAAAATGATGCACCTTGTATGGTGAGAGGTAAAGGTTCACTGATGATTAATGATAGAATCAAATGTGAAAATGCATATTGGGTAGATGGACTGAACTATAATTTTTTAAGTGTGGCTTAGTTGAATAACTTAGGCCACCGACTTTCTTTTGAGAGCAGAAAGGTAAGAATCTATGATAATGGAGGAAGACTTGTCAGAACTGGTACACAATCTAGAGGTAATCTATTTTATCTTGATATTGATTAGTCTTCTTGTTTATTAATGAAGGATGAAGATGCATGGTTGTGGCATATGAGGTTATGTCATGTGAATTTTGATAACATGATCAAGATTAGTAAGAAGAAAAGAGTTAGAGGGTTTCCTAAATTGTCAAAACTGGATCATGCTATGTTCCATGAATGTCAAAAAGGTAAGATGAATAAGTCTAGTTTTAAGAGAAAAGACTACTCAACAAAGAAAATACTTGAGTTGGTTCATACCAACCTATGTGGTCCTATGAGAACTCAGAGCTATTATGGTGATAGGTACTTTATTCTTTTTGTTGATGACTATACTAGACTAATGACTATTATGTTCTTGAAAGATAAATCTGAAGCATTTAAGATGTTTAAGTGGTATAAGGAAAAGGTAGAAAAAGAAACTGGAAAAGAATTAAAATGCTTAAGATCTGATAGAGGAGGTGAATTTATCTCTGATGAATTTACTAATTTCTGTAATGAGCATGGTATTAAGAGACAGGTCTTTGCACCGAGAACACTTCAGCAGAATGGGATTGCTGAAAGAAGGAACAGGTCAATCATTAACTATGCTAGAACACTGATGATACAAAAGAATGTTGCTTAGATATATTGGAGAGAAGCTATCAGTACAACTTTATATGTGCTTAACCAAGTACAACTAAAGAAGGACACCAACTAGAGACCTTATGAGCTATGGTATGGAGACAAACCTATTGTAAGTTATTTTAGGATTTTTGGAAGAAAATGTTTTATTCTAAAAGATGAGAGAAATGAGAAATTTGATTCTAAATGTGATGAAGGAATATTCTTAGGATATTCTACTAAGAGTAACACATACAAATGTCTGAATAAGGTTACAAATAAGATGATTGAAGTACTAATGTCCGTGTTGATGAGTTTGATGACAAGAATACAGAAGAAAGAAAGGAACCGGAAGACTATGGTAGATTTACTTACATTGAACTGAACCTAATTATCTACTGAAGTTGCAACCTGTGATAGCCGGTCAACAGGAAAATAACCACAAGGAATAGGAAAGGGAAACTAACAAACAAGATGATGCTACCGATAAAGCACATGAATGTGACTAGGATGAACAAGAAAGAAGAAATCAAGTACTGGCTAGTTTTGTTAGAAGGCATCATCTTGAGACACAAATTATTGGAGATAGACAAGCTGGAATGTAGACAAGAAGCAAAACAAGACAAGGTACATGTCTAGTTTGTGAATTTGAACCAAAGAATGTGAGAGTTGCATTAGAGAATGAAGAATAGGTTAATGCAATGAAAGAGGAAATAGAAAAAATAGAGAAAAACAAAACTTGGTCCTTAGTACCCTGACCTAAAGATAAGAATGTTATCGGTACCAAACAGATATTAAAAAACAAATTGAATGAAAATGGTGAAGTGACAAGAAATAAAGTGAGATTGGTATGCAAGGGATATGCACAGGAAGAAGGCATTGACTATGGTGAGACATTTGCACCTTTTGCTAGATTGGAAGGAGTTAGAATGCTACTTGCATATGTTGCACACAAGAAATTTAAGGTTTATCAAATGGATGTGAAGTCAGCATTTCTGAATGGTATACTTGAAGAAGAGATCTACATAGAACAACCTGAAGGATTCGTTGATCCAGACAACATAAACATGGTATGTAGATTACACAAAGCTTTATATGGTTTGAAGCAAGCACTAAGAGCATGGTATGAAAGGTTGCATACTTACTTGTTAAGTATTGGATTTGTAAGAACCAGTGAAAACAAAAATTTGTACATGAAAGGTGATATTGATGACACTATTATTATTGCTGAAATTTTTGTTGATGATATTATTTTTGGAGGTCAAGATCATGTATGTAAATCTTTTGTTGATGACATGAGGAATGAGTTTGAAATGTCTATGTTTAGAGAGATTAAATTCTTTCTCGGATTACAAGTGATTCAACAGAGTGATGGGATATTCATCACACAGTCCAAGTACATAAAGGAAGTCTTGAAGACATTTGGCATGGAAGATGTTAAACTTGTGGTAACACCGATGGCTACTAGAAGTAAATTGACAAAGAAAAATGAAACTACAGAGGTAAACCAGACAATTTACCAATCCATGATTGGTAAACTAATGTATGTAGTTCACAGTAGACCAAATATAGCACATGTTGTGGGAATTGTTGCTAGATATTATACTAATCCTAGAGAATCACACATGATCACTACTAAAAGGATCTTAAGATACCTAAAAAAGATAGAGGATCATGGATTATGGTATCCTAAGGAAGGTAAGTTTGAGTTGAAGGTTTATACCGATGTTGATTGGGCTGGAAATGTGGATGATAGAAAAAGTACCACCGGAGGAGCATTTTTATTTGGTGAAAGACATGTAACCTGAACAAGTAAAAAGCAGGCTTGTATTTCTCAAACTATAGCTAAAGTAGAGTATGTTGTTGTTGCTACTAATTTCTCAAACATTTCATCTATCAGGCAAGTGTTGGAAGGAATGAATGAGGTAATAACTGACCCAGTGATTATATACTGTGACAACACAAGTGCTATTAATATTTCAAAGAATCCAGTGATGCACTCTAAGACAAAGCATATATCAATTAAGTATCACTACTTAAGAGAACAAGTGCAAGAGAATCAAGTGAAGTTATAATTTGTTACATCTAAAGAAAAACTTGCAGATATCTTTACAAAGCCTCTACCAAAGGACACATTTGAATACTTGAGGACTAGACTTGGGGTCCGTCCCCTGTCTATCAGTTACTAATGTGATTTGGATGTTGCATTAGCGTAATCTTATCAGATGATCACACATGTTGATGCACCATAGTTCACACTTTGGATATTGTTCAAGGTTGTGATTAAGTTTGAAGAACTGAAATAGATTGGGATATCAATATACAAAGATACAGAGATTGTATTGGACAATAGAGAGTTACTTAGCTACTACAAGAGCTGATTATTTATTTGTTTCTTTGGTATTGTTGTCAAAGGGAAAGATAAATAATATGAAAAGGAAAGGGAGAGATATGCACCGATGAGAACTATCTAAGGGAGAGAATGACAAAGCTGTATTTTTTTAATTTTGTTTAGTAATGTAGTGATTAAACATATTAAGCTAGGGAGAGCTTACATAACATTTGATCACAGAGTTGTAGAATATATGTTTGGTATGTGTATGGTACATTTCATATTACTTGAGTTTTCATCAATGCTAAAGGGAGAGATTGATGAACTACAACTGATTTAGAACCTAAATGGAGAATCTGTAGTTCAAGATTACTAAGGAGTTTCAGATTAGATATTCAAGATGATTAAATCAGTATTATGTTGTCATTGATGGCAACTAGCTTGACAATACTTATCTTGTAAGTTACTATACTGACACATCTGAAGAAAGGAGAAAGAGATGAAGAACATAAATATATACATGAGGAAGATGTATATATTAGATGAGGATAAGGAATACATTGACTAACTTGTTGATGAGTCTATGACTTGATGAGATTGAATTTATTATGTTGCATTCATTTATGATGAAGAATAGAGCTGAAAGACACAAAGCAGTGTTGTCGATAAATAAAGCATTCCAGTATACATCGACAGAATGTAGTGTATACTGAATATAGTGTTAACCGAGCTTGTGTTCACCGACACATTTCTTTGTTAACTGAGCAAAATAGAAAGGAATTAAATGATCAATTTAGCCGACAAAGTGATGAGCTATAAATTGTATGAAATTGAGGTAACAAATAAGGTTTGTTATGAAGATTGATGGCTAACATAAATAAAAAAGGATCTAATGGAGTAGATTGAAACGTGTTACTGACACATCAGTCAAGGAAGCTTAAAGTGAAAAAATCTATGAATATGATTAAGTGGAAAAATTTGATGGAGGAAAAGAAAATGATTTACTCGTCTATATAAGAGACATTGGTTTCATTGTTGAAGATACCAAAAGAAGAAGATATTGTAGAATTATCCTGTGAACAATTTTTCATGCATTCTGATCATACTGGTTAATGAGAACCAAGCTACAGAACAATTATCGAGCTACAAAGAGTAATTATTGACGGACACTAAGTTGATATAGTATTGAATCTAAAGTGGTATATTGATCAGAAAGATTTGAATGAGCTAAACATTGATTTGTAAACTACAATTGAAGTTGTTTCAAGGAAAATCATCTACTGTTACATATTTAACCATTATACATAGTCAAATCTCTTAACCAAGTGGACTAAGAAAGTCTTTTGAAGTTTCATTCATAGAGTGAATATTTTTATCTTGTCAACCCCAGAGTGACTACTAGGTGGATGATAACTTCTGGTCTAAAATCCTCTAACAAGGTCACACCTAACAGTGTGTTTGTAACCTTTAACAGGGTTAGGTCTTCACCGACCTCACTTCAAAAGAGTGAAAAATTTTGGGTTGCTGGTCCTAGGTGGTTTTTCCCTTCACAAGGTTTCCACGTTAAATCTCTTATGTTATGTGTTGATATTTTTTTGTTATCATACTTTGCATATTACATGTTAGATTTGATCGATAACTATTATAAAGTTTAGACTGAAAATCGTTAAAAACACTGACAGTGAAAGTATTTTATGTTTACCGAGTAGCAAAAGTTGAAGAATTTGTCTTGGATTATACATTTTGTATTGGGACACTGGATAACTGATTCACCCCCCTCTCAGTTATTCTAACAAAGAAGTCTTTCAACAATGCATAACACAATGGACTTGCAGATTTAAACTTCTATTTTTATTGAATCTTTGTTCCTGTCGTACACTCTAGGCTTAAGTCTTTCGTACAATGACTTCCAAAGGCTACATATAATTCCATCACAACTTCCCCAACCATGAAGAACATAGGCAAAGAACTTGATGGTTTCATGTTTTAATCTTTAAGAAGTTGATCAAGAACATAGGTTTTAATGAAATATCAATTTGATTTGCAAAGTTTGTGTTCTTTACAAATTTGAAACTCTCTAATACTTACTAGGGCGGATGTGGATGTGTAACCTTATTCTTTTACTAATAAGTCTCTATTTGTTGGGCATATTGATTATAAGTACTTGACATATATCACAAATGTTGCTAATTAAGGTTGGTAGGATGATTACACCTATCATAGAAAAAGACTGTTAAATCATTATGCTTTCAAATCAATTACCTATCAACATATCCCTTGTGAGGGAGACAAGCCAAAAACATAAAGAACATGCACATAAACATGATAGCTAAAAAACTTAAATGGAATACACCAAGAAGTACCAAATGATGAATTCTCAATTGTTGTAATGGAAAAGCATTAGAACTATCCATTTCTAGAACTTGATTTTCTAGTCTAAATGATTTTTCTATAGTCGTAATGATTTTTCTAAAACTTTATTTTCTAGTCTTAATGATTTTTCTATAGTCCTAATGATTTTTCTATAGTCTTAATAAAAAATTTTTCATCCTAATGTTTGTTGCTCTTGATAAATTAGGCCTTGAATTTGAATTTTTTTTCACTTTTTTATTTCAGCTTGATATTTCATTCATTTTTCATATACAAAGAGACTACACATGCTGATAAAAAAATGAGCTATTTGATTAAGGTTAACTATTCATGATTGTAAATAGTCAATATTTTTGATGGTACTCCTTGGTGTATTCCATTTTAAAATAATCATGTTTCTATGGCTATGATAAATATCCCTTTGTGTTGAGAAAATTAGAGTTGAAAAAATGGTTGCAAATAAATCATCCTTCTTCAACCAACATTCTAGTCAATGTACAAGTAATGAGTCATTCCATTCAAGAAAGACCATGTCTGACAATATCAACTCAAAACAAAATAAGGAGTATGCAGAATTTAGTGATTGTATCTTCCATTAGAGCCACTTCATATACACAGGTGATGAACATGCATATTTACCTAAGCATTATTGGGAGCTTACCCAACAACACATCTACTATTGTGAAAATCACCACAAATCTATTTGTTGTTGGGTCTAGTTCCCAGTATTGTTTGGTCAAATATGCATATTTTTCACCTATGCATATACCTTCTATGATCAACTCTTATATGCACATGTGATGAACATTCAGATTTTCCTAAGAAATACTTTGAGTATTCCTCCAACACATGTACTATTGTGAAAATCATCACAAGTCTATTTGTTGGAGGAAATCTTATAGTACACATGTTTGGAGTTCTGAAGGAAACAAGAGAATTTGAAGAGTCACGAGTCTTAAGATTGTACTTAATATAGCCAAGCTTCATTCAATGTTACATTCAAACATGAAACAAACCATTCTTAAACCAGATTAAACTAGTAAACCAAAGGACATACTGATGATAAGTAAACTAGTAAACCAAAGGACATGCTTTTACTACTAAATCTTTTTTTGTTGGGCATACTGATTATAAGTACTTGACATATATCACAAATGTTGCTAATTAAGGTTGGTGGGATGATTACACCTATCATAAAAAAAGACTGTCAAATAATTATGCTTTCAAATCAATTACCTATCAGCGTATCCCTTGCGAGGGAGAGAAGCCAAACACATAAAGAACATGCACATAAACATGGCAGCTGAAAAACTTAAATGGAATAAACCAAGAAGTACCAAATGATGAATGCTCAATTGTTGTAATGGCAAAGCATCATAACCATCCATTTCTAGAACTTGATTTTCTAGTCTAAATGTTTTTTCTATAGTCATAATGATTTTGCTAGAACTTGATTTTCTAGTCCTAATGATTTTTCTATAGTCCTAATGATTTTTCTATAGTCTTAATGATTTTTCTTTTGTCCTAATGTTTATTGCTCTTGATAAATTAGGCCTTGAATTTGAATTTTTGTTCACTATTTTATTTCAACTTGATATTTCATTCATTTTCATATACACAGAAAGTACACATGCTGATAAAAAAATGAGCTATTTGATTATTCACTGTTCATGATTGTAAATGGTCAATATTTATGATGGTGCTCCTTGGCATATTCCATTTAAAAATAATCATATTTCTATGACTATGTTTCTTTTCCATTTCTACAATATGGACATGTACTTTGCTTTGAGCACTGTGCTTTATGTTGTGGGCTACAAGGCAGAGCCATTAGGCCTCCGTGACAATTTGAAGCTATTTAGCCTATTGATACCCTTGGTATTTTGGACCACCCCTTGGAGGATAGGAACACCATAGAGATGATCAATATTATTACCTTGGCTCATTTGAAGGTGGTTGTTTTATTTTTCCTTGATGTTTTAGGGTCCTGTGGCTATAGTATTGCACAATGGGCAGCTCTATTTCATAGCATAAAACCTATGTTTACCAATAAGCCTCTTATTGTAGTTTGTAATAAGATTGATTTGTAACCACTAGAGACTACAAGCTTGAAGAAGTGGTATATTTTGGCAAATGAAGAGTGCAAAGAAGATGATATTCCTGAGATCATGGATGGACACAATGTTGTAGACTTTATTGATCCAGATATCTTGTAGAGGCTTGAAGAACTGGAGAGGGAAGAAGGGCTTAGGATGGTAGCTGAGGGTGATGAGGATGATGAAATGGGGGAAGTGGAGTTGAATCCTGATGAAAAGGAAGCTCTGGTTGCAATTAGGAAGAAGAAGAAGAAGAAGATGCTTATCATCGAACACAAATTTAAGAAGAGTACTACAAAGAGCACACCTACCATACCAAGGAAGTTTGACAAGAATAAGGAACATGGGTTAAACAAAATGGGAAGACATCTTTCTAGCCTGGGCTTGGATCCTTTGACAATTAGCTTGATAATAAATGAAGTAGATGAGAGTTAAGCAATTATCTTCCCAAGAAAAATCTTGTAAATGAAATGTGTGTACCCCAATTCCTATGCCTTCTGCGCATATCTAAATGACATCTTTGAAACAACAAGGGTAAGCTGTAAAGAAGTTAATTTTGCATCACTAGACAGATCTATATGTTTTATCCATAATGACCAAACTTCATAAAATATACAGACCTATCTAGTGATCATCTTGTGTTGAAGGTGGTGCCTACTTATCTTTACACAGTTGTTGCAGTGCATTAGAGCATTAAGCACCACCTTCAGCACAATATGATCACTAGACATGTGTGTATGTTTAATGAAGTTTGGTCATTGTGGATAAAATATACAAATCTTTCTAGTGATGCAAAATTAACTTCTTTAAGCCTTACCCTTGTTGTTTCAAATATATCATTTGGGTATGCACAGAGGGCACATGAATTGTGGTATGCATAGTTCATTTATGGGATTTTCTTGGGAAGCTAATTTCTCATCTGTCATCTACATTATTATGAAGTTGATTTCCAAAGGATCTAGGCCTAGGCTAGAAAGATGTCTTCCCAAACACATAAAAATGTGCACATAAACATGACAACTGAGAAACATAAATGTAGATTTCACAATAGCTGAGAAACATAATTGTAGGCATCATGGTCACAATTTTTTGGAGACAACGTAATTGAGTTGTATACCCAAGTGATGGAGAGAAACTTTTGCACCTCCAATTCCAAATTGAATACATTTGTTGGAGGACCTTTTATTCATGAGCAATAGATGTAGTCAACTTGGAATCAGAGGTGTAGGAGCTAGCTTCTCTCCATCATTTGGGTATACAAAATAATTGAGTCATATACCCAAATGATGAAAAGAATCTACTATTCCTCTAGTTCTAGAGGAGTAGTGGTTGCTTTGCATCATCTACTTATACCACTCAATTATGTTGTCTCCAAAAATTGTGACCATGACACCTACATTTATGTTTCTCAGCTGTTGTGTCCTAGGACCCCTTAAGACCCTTTACGACCCTTTACAACCCCTAAGAATACACATCTTAGAGGTCTTAAAATGTCATAAAAGGGTCATAAGAGGCTCCTAGGAGGGGCCAGATGAGATTCCACCTTCACGTGGTTGGCCCTATTAAGTAGAGAATGTTAAACTATTCTCAAAACAAAGAGAAGCTCAATAATTTAAGGTCTCAGTCCATGGAGATGGTGAAAAATGATGGGAATCAATGGTGGAGAGTTTTTAGATACTGAGAAGATGTATATGCAGTAGAGGCTAGAAGGGATTTTTGTGGAGATTTGCTAGATGTGAAAATTTTCTAGAGAGGGTTTCCAGATTGAGTACTAGTGCAAAGATGATGATTCGGTACTACATCTATAAAACCTTCACAATTATCCCTTTTTTGGCCTCCACTCATACCTCTTTTTAGAATCTAGAAACTTTGGATATTGTTTCTCATCCATGCACGAAATGTGCTAGTGATCATATAAAATTACTTTTGTGAGATTGGGATGAATTATGAGAAGGTAAACAATAAGATAATTTTATTGTATCTTTCATTTCTTTTATCCATTCATATTTTCTGCCTCCTCTTATATTGGATACTATGCAGTGTACATAAAGGCAAGGCCGTGATTATTCTCAATGATCGATAGGTATAAGTCTTCCAGCCCTTACCCAGTACGTAGGACTAAAGATAGTAGAGCTCAAGAGACCACTAGTACATTTGAGATCATTTTTCTACAAAAATTATCAACCATTAATTAAAAAGGTTTAGGTTGGTCGGGATATAGAAGGAAATTTTTTTTAAAAAAAATCCATGCCCGTGTTGGTCTCAATTTCGACCAATACCATGTCGATCGAAATTTCAACCAAAATGGGCATATAACTTTTAAAAAAACATTTCAATTCTCATTTCATTTTTACGGTTGCAGCACATGAATTAGGATTTCCATCTTCTAAGCTAGCAGGAACAGAGATTATTCCAGATCTTGCAGACCTTACACCTGAGCTTAGTAGCACATTTCATCATTTATCTTTCATGGAGTTTGAGGTATCTTTCGTGTTTCCTATTGTTCATTACTGCGTGGATTGTCATTTTCTTCTAGTCGTCTCTATTTGTAATATGCTGGTAGGCGATTGAATCAAAGAGTATATTTAGTGGTGACTACGGTTTTACTAGGGTTTGTAAATGCTATGATCAAGAATTATGAAGGTTGCGACTAGGGTTTAGGAATCTATGTACAGACCGAATAGACAAGTTAACTATTCAGCACAAAAAAATTAACCATTTAGAAGAAATTCAAATTTCATGCAACATGGTGTACTGTACTATTATAGAAGTGTGGAAAGAAATGAAATTTTGCACAATGTAAAGTGAAAAAATCAACAAGAATATCGATTTCAACCATTCTTATGATGATAAAAGATTAATTAGCCGAGATGTAACAAATACTTCAAAACAACAATACCTACAAATTTCCCCTCTGATCCAAGGTGAAATATCAATTCTTGAATGAAAATTCCTACCAAAAAGCATGCATATAAGGTATACCACATATCTACCAATTATACACTTAATGGATTGGGTGCTAAGAAAGCTACAAGAATGAACCATGTTTAATAATTAGTATTACAGTTTTACTAAAGAGATTAATAATCACCTTCAAAGTTACAGACATAGATTCAACTATGTTAAGCAATTTATCAAGAGTACAGTAAAACATAAGAGCGTGACCAGGAGTGATTTTTGGTAGTTTAGGTGAGAGCAGAATCAGTTAATACAGGTCAGAAAAAGACCTACAGAACATCAAAATTTAATGTGGAAAGACCTAGGATGGTTGGGAAAGAGAGGGATGTTGTTCAGTTTGCATGTAGTGTTTCAATAGACTGGTGTAGTGTTGACTTTTAGGAGATTCTCATATTCATCAATGAAGTTTTGATGTCCCTCATTGTACTTCTATTTTTGATTAGTTATTTATAATATCTAGATTCTACAAGGTAACACACAGGTGAAAAGGGTAGATATAATGAACATTAATCATTGACAGATCACAAGAGTAATAGATATATTATAAAAATATCAAAGCACAATGATAAGATCAAGATAGTGATCCATGAGGGAACAATGATTGACCGACATGATAGTAGGGAGTAAATATTGCTGGATAGTAGAAAAAGCACCAAATAATAGTCATTAAAGTACCAAACAATTATTAAGGATCAAGATTAGAAATGATTGTTAAATACCTCAAATGTACTAATATGCCATGCTATGCTAGTGCCATTGCAGAGTGGTGACAATAATGTCCAATTTCAGATAACATGAATGTCTAAATAGTGGTCAAGGCATGTCTATGAATGGTAAAACAATCATAATCTGGAGAAGTCACAAAAAACAACAAAAGCATGATGAATAAGGTGAAAAATCAAAGATAGGGTATAGTCATAAGAGTGTTTTCAAAGAGAGTCATGATAATAGTAGTCCTAAGCATCCATTAGAAGATAGGTTACTAGTTCAGATCTTTCTTTGACTTTATTGTGAGTTGTTTTACTGTATTGTTGGTGTAATGGAAATGCTTAAACATGGAACAAAGGAGAGGTTCATACAAAGATGAAGCACAATCATGAATTCTATCACAATAATCACTTCTATTACAAGGTCCAAAAATGCATTCATTAGAGGTAAAGAATTCATAATCAATATGAGTATAAGATGGTCAGGATGTCCATTATATAATCAGTGATATGTGGAGGACAAGCAGTGTGATTGAGGCTCAGTGAAAGAGATATTCTTAGTGAAGCAGTCATCCATAAGAGAGAAGCAATATGCAAAGAAAGGGGGTTGTCTATGGTAAAAAGAATAACAAATGAATGAAAAAACTATAGTTCATTCAAATAACAACAAGTCCAGGTATGGAGTGGAGTATTTATTCAATCAATATAGATATGAATAGAGCAGCCAAAGTGTCATGTAATGCAATGGTTGAAGAGTAGTCTTGTAAGCATAATGACATTCATTTCTTGGTCAAAAGTACACTAATTTAAGCACTATCAAAAGAGTGGGGCTATGAATAATCAAACCATGATCAATAAGATATATGACAGTGACCAATTACAATGTATGGTCCAAAGTGAAAATAGGTCTTTTAAGTATGACTGCCTTTTGCGGTCCTTTCACTTCCCTCAAGAGAAGATATAAATGTTTTAATAAAGGGATTGACTGTTCCAATTAGTTCATTAGAAAACCCTTACCCCCTTGTTCAAATGGACCACACCCTTGACCCCTCTGGTCTACACAACTAATACCATTGACTGTCCTAAAGACAATGACTCTACAAGTTGTGATTCTCTAGTTGGGATAGTCATCACACTATTCCCCTAAGCACTATGGATTTTCCTTCTCATCCAAAAGAAACTCTACAATCATTCTAAACTCTTCTATACTCTACCCATATCCATTCCAATCCATTCATACTTTTCTCATTGACCTTTCCATCATCCATCATTGCCAAACTTCTCATTTTTTAGTACTATCCTTTGCATAATGATGCCTTGGATGAATGTCCTTTAGTGGATTGTCACCTTATCCTCCATACTATTAGTGAGTCATGCTACTGAGCCTCTAAAATATTTCATGTACTTTTTACAAAAACTTGACTTGTTGTCTACTCTCCTTTGATCTTCGATCAAGAACTACTGCATGCTCATTGTTTTTTGGCATGACTGTCATGGGATGATTGTCCTCATTGTGATGTTTCTTGTGGCTATACTTGGATTGTTGGTTGTCTTCAGCTGTCTTCAAAATTTTACCTTCACGGTTAACTAAAAATCCTTTGAGATCAATGTTCTTTTGACACCAACTTGTTTAACATTGACTATTATACCTATTAGTTCATCATTCCCTTGGCCTAGTTTGCTTTGTTCAACTCCAACAACATTTGTGATTGTCACATGACCATTTAGATTGTCTTCCATTTTAGCCTTTTAAATTCTTCATAGGACTGACTGTTCTATGGTTTTCCTTTTCTATTTCTATATGGAAACCATTATCAACATGCCATCCAACATTTTCAAAGAACATTCGTGTCTTTCTTGTAAGCTTTTATAGACTATTTCCATACAACCTTAATGTTTGGACTTATAATTGTCCACTATTTTCTTAGGCAAGACTATCACTTCAACATGAAGGCTATCATAATTTTGTTTTAGCACTGTCCATTGATATTTATGGGACTTGAATTTCCATCTATTGGACTGTCATTTATGTTCACCATCCTTTTATAGACTGAATTTCTCAAAAATAATGACAAATGCCAAGGAAAAAAGGCAGTAAAATATTGTGCTTTTGCACTTCATGGATTGTCTCTCCTCACAAGACCCTGCAAAACATTTTTATAATAATCTTGATTTCAATGCGCAAAGTAATGCCAAGAGAACAAATTATTAATCAACAAATATAGTCTATGACAACAAAGATGTATTGTCTTGCATATATTGAAATATTTTTATAGGTCGCAACAACAACTTTAGAAGCTGGACCAAAAATTTTATGCCCTTTGCATGTGGACTATCAAAACAAACCGTGTTTCTAGCTTTTCACAGTCTTCTTGAAGGCTCAAGACTAGAAATCCCTACCATTATGAATCAATAAGCTTAAATTTTTCAACACCTATCATGGTCAAATGTTATTTCACCTGACTGTTCACCTCAACAGGGTACCACAATCATGTTTTCTTAAGTATTTATTGTCTTTTGATAAGACCCTCAAATGAAATCTAGTGTATAGAGTCTATAAAACCAAAATCATCATTTAGGAGTGTTGTGGAAGGCCTTGACAAGTTAGATCCTTGGCTTCAACGTGTCACACTAGCTACTGACTATCAAAGCACCTGCCTTCATTGCATGAATATCATTCTCTTCACGAGTGTACCATTGAGTGACTTGATTTTTAGTTCTTAGTTCATGATTGATCTCTCTTATAACCCCTATTGAACCATAGTGTCCTTTGCATCCAATCTTTACTTCAAGCTATCATGAAACTGATTTCATGGCTTTCTATCGTAGCTCAGCATTATTTCTTCATATTCTTTTCTTCTTGGTTGCCTTTCCTTTTTGGGCTCCTTCATGCATTGTCTCTTGTCTATGTAAAGCATTTGTTAAGCACAGTGTTCTTCATAGCATCTTTTGAGACAATCAATCTCACTACTTTTCCATTGCAGACCACGATTGTTTTGAGACAATCAATCTTTGTAGCAATATGACTACTGAGTAATAGTGATTGCATACTCCAAGAATCAATAAATTCATCTATCCATGACAGTGAATGGACCTCTTCTAAATATTTTTGTGTTGAAAGTGTTTCTACCAAACATGGAAACCTAGGTGAACGTAGAGATAATGCTTGAAAATCAAAGAGGATTGTAGGAAAACATGAAAGACATGATGAAACCATGAACCCTACCAAATATTGATGGATAACCCTATTTAAAGATAGTTTCCCCTGCTGATATAACAAAGAATTTAAACTAAACCTACTACTATTAATCCAACTCAACCAAGTTTTAGAAGGAAACAACATGAAGGATGAAGAAAGAATGGAAGGAAATTGATCAATGAAATGCCTGCATAAAAACTTGATTCTTTTTAATTATAATTCTAATGTAACTCTTGGTTAGGTGGAAGTAAGAGATGTTTAATTTCAATCCTATGCACTATGAAAATTTAAACTATAATTATTTTGTGAAAAAAATATATTACAAGTGTTTCTATCCAAGCATAGGCACACTACACATCATGGAAAGCAATTGTGTAATGATGCATGTCATGAAAGTCATAGCCTATTTACTGAACTCACAAAGTATAAGAAAATTTCACCTCAATGGTTAGGTAGGTTAGTCCTAGTCTCTACCATGTTAATGTCATTAAAAAAATACAAAAAATTAAGGCCTACGAGATTTTATGATAATGTTCTATTTGAAATAGGGTGCTCAAGTTAACAATGAAATAAAAAAATCCATTCTTGTATTCATATGATTAGGAGAGGTTTCTTTGTGTTTTCATTACTTAAGAGTAGCCTATATATGGAGGTAAGGAGTCCTACAATGTTATTCAGTTTCCCTAGTTATTTACCTGATTTTATTTATTTAAATCTACTCTTTACAACTATTTTTCTATCTATACACCCTCTATTGCTATTGTAATGGAAAAGCATCATAACCGTCCATTTCTAAACTTTGATTTGGTATGATAAATGTCCCTTTGCATTGAGAAAATTATAGTTGAGAAAATGGTTGTTCAGTAATGATTTGTATCCGTAGGTTGCAAACAAATCATCCTTCTTCCACCAACGAGTCATTCCATTCAAGAAAGACCATGTCTGACAATATCAATGCACAAAAAAATAGGGAGACAATTGCTAGACTATGGTCTAACTTAAAAAGAAAAGGTGATGGAAAATGTTATTGTCCTTGCAAAATTTGTAAGGGCTTAAAGACTCAAAGATATCTAATCAAAACAACTAAGGAACATTGTAGGCAACATGGTCACATTGAAGAGGGAAATGAATTTCGTCCATTGGTATGTATTTTAATAATTTATAAAATACATAAGACATGATTTGATGGTGACATCATGGTCATGGTTAATATAAGGTCATCATTTTCATATAGGTCAACATCACTGAGTTTCATGTTATGGACCATGACAATTCGGAGAATGTGGATTTCCAAATGAGGGAACATGGAGGTGTGAATATAGAAGTAGAAGGTAATGATACCATGGAAGAAGACCATGATGATGAAGAAGATCACTATGATCAAGATGATCATGATGATCAAGATGATGATGATGATGATGATGATGATGTTGACATAGAGCTTGATGTACCTATACTTGAGAAGGAACATGAGCCCCTATATGAAGGCTCCGAAACAACTCTTCTTGCCAATGTATTGTTGTTGGTGAACTTGAAGGTTATGAATGGTTTATCCAACATAGCAATGACACGTATGTTAAGGTATGTCATCTTTTTTCATTATTTTAGTCATAATTCCCTTACAATTAACATTGGGTGAATCATGTAGCAATTAATATTCTTTAAATTAACAAATTATATTTTTGGTCGTAGGTTGATAGGTGAGTGTTTGTTACCACCATCAAACATTCTACCTTGCTCGTACAGAGAATTATCTTCTATTATGAAAGATATTGGAATGGAGTATCAAACAATACATGCATGTCTGAATGATCATATTATATATCATAAACAACATGAATTTGCAATACAATGCCCTATTTTTCATATTAGTAGATATCAATCAGATTGAATAACAAAAAAGGTGCCTCGCAAGGTTCTTCGGCATATTCCCATTATTCCACATTTGCAACGATTATTCAAGTGCAATAGCTTGGCACAATTTATGGATTACCATGCATGCAATAGAAGTCAAGATGACATTATGTGAGTGCCTATGGATGGTTCGAAATTTAAGGAAATAGAGGAAAAATGGCCACACTTTAAAGAAGAACCTCGTAATCTCAAGCTTTCATTGGTAGCGGATGGTGTCAATCCATTTGGAGAGATGAGATCTACTTACTCAGTGTGGCCTATTTTTATTATCAACAATAACATTCCTCCTTGGTTGTCCATAAAGAGGGAGCACATAATGTTGGCACTGATTATTCTAGGTATTTTTTGATTTAATGGTCATCTAAATTAATTTATTATTAATAATCCATCAAAATGGTTATAATAATTATGTAATGTTTTTGTTCATTCAACTAGGTAAGTACCAAGTTAAAGATATCAATGTATATATTGAGCCCCTCATCGATGAGTTGATGGTGTTATAGAATAGGGTCACTATGTATGACATCTCTAGACCAATCGGACAAAGACAATTTCAATTCCATGTAATGCTTGTATGGACAATACATGATGCCCCTGGGCTAACACAAAGTTAACACATTTAATCCAATTATACATGATCTTGTAGGTCTTTAGACAAAGGGAAAATTTGCATGTCCAATTTTTGGTCCAAAGATGAAATCTCATCATTCAAAAAGTTTAAGAAAGCAGGTGTTCGATGAGAATAGACACTTTCTCCACAAAAATTATAAGTACCGAATTACCGAAAAATATCTTTTCAATGGGAAAGAAGAGACTACATCAAAGCCACAGAGAATGACACCTCACCTATGGAAGTTGGCATACAATAAAATAAATCATCGAGGTAATGTCATTCCATCTGATGGTTTTTGTTTCAAATTTATAGTTTGATATTGTGTTTTGTTTACTGATGATGTAATTGATGCTTGTGAAGGTCATCAAAGCATCAATGACCAACTTCCAAAAGGACTAAAAATTTATCCTACACAATTTACTAGGTTGTCGTACTACGAGCAACTCCTAATTGTGCATTTGTTTGATCCTATGCATATTGGAAAGAATGTAATAGAGACATTATGGAAAATCTTGGATGGAAGGCGTGACAAAGACCAAATTGTCAAAATTTGTAGTGACATTGAAGAATCCAACCACGCAATGAAAAATGTCATTTGATCAAATAACATTGGAGAGCAGATTGATACAAGTTCCCTTGGTTATTGTCGAAGCAGTAGAGCAATGCTATAAAAGAAATCATAAAAAAAAAATGATTTCCCACAGGATTTGCTACGAACATAAATGATCTCATATCAAAGAAAAGTGAATTTGGGCCAAGGATGAAAACACATGATTGGCATACATTTATTAAGGTAATTCATGTTATTTTGTATTCACTATATATTTATATATTACATGTAGTTTTTATTGCATTCTTTTATAAAATATTGACAAGATCATTTTAAAAATATTGCAGTACGTTCCACCTCTATCTCTCCCACACCACTTTGCCAATAGTGTCAAACAAGTTATATATGATCTTGAAAATACATGAGGTGGTTGTCATCGAAAGAAATCAATAAAAAAGATATAAAATATTGGAAGATAAAAATTCCTCTTCTTATGTGTGAAACGCAAAAGTGTCTACCTTCAACTTTTTTCAATGCACAAGAACACTACCTCATACATCAAGTTGAGGAGATTGAATTGTGTCGACCTATACCAACTAGGTCAATGTGGATGGTTGAGAGGCACTTGAAATTTTTGAAAGGCTTGGTTCAACAAAGAGCACATCTTGAGGGTTCTATGGTGGAGGGATATATGGTATACCAGACCATAGTGTACATTAGTGAATATCTTCCCAAGTTTGCAGCAAAGATCCATGTAGATCATATTTGGGATCCCAAATCCATTAAAAAATTTGAAGGGGAGTACTTGATGGGCAAAGGTAGATTGAGGAAAGTGAGAGGTAAATCTAAGATGTTATTGTATTAGTTAATTAATTCTTATAAATCTTCAATATAAGTTATTTATAATTGGTGTTTTTTTTTTATATAGTTGGTCGAGAGTGGGATGCAATACATTTGTATATTGCAAACAATCTTGATTGGATGATGGTATGGATTGAACGATGTCAAAAAAATAGTTTCTCATTAACATGGGAAGGTGTTGCTTCATTGGTTAGAGAAGCTCATCGTAATGGAGATTCCAATGTTACGCCAATGGTAATTGATCTAGCACATGGTTTAAGAGGTGGAGAGGTACATACAAATTTATTTTTGATCATGACTCATATGTTTCATATCAAATCATGATGCAAATAATTTACACACATTTGAAAAATTGCAGGTGAAGCACCACAAAGCTATGTACTATCATGGCCACAAATTTTGCATAAAAAAGTTGGATGACACAAAGAAAACTTGTGATTCTGGGATAGCTGCAATTTTTGAGGTCACCAATATATCATCGAGAAATGACATACATCCTCAACAATCTCAAAATCAATACTATGGCATCTTGGATGATATAATTGATTGCAACTTTAACTCCTTCAAAGTAGTTATATTCGTCATCAAATGGTACAGGGTATGACTAAATCAAAATGATCTAGATAGAACTATTATTCAACATGATAATGGATTTACAATGATTAATACAAGGTCATTTGAGCTAGTTGGAGATGAGCCCTATGTTCTTCCAAGCCAATGTGAGCAAGTATTTTACTCAGAGGTTCCACATAAATAGGGTTGGTCATTTGTTGTTAGACATGATCCAAGAGGAAGGTCGATAAAGTATAATGTTATGGAAGAAGAAGATATTGAAGATGATGAAGAAGCAAATGATGAAGATCAAGATGATGGTGATGATGATGATGATGATGATGATGGTGATAATGATGGTGATGATGATGATGATGATGATGATGATGATGATGATGATGATGGTGATCATGGCAATGATGATGATGGTGATGGTGATTATGGTGATGATGATGGTGATGATGATGATGATGATGATGATGATGAAGAAGAAGATGATCAATGACATAATTGAAATGATCAATGAAATGATTGACATGATTTATTTCTTTCAATTGTAATGATTACATATTTATTGTGTTCAATTCTAATGATTACAGCATATGTGATTTATAATTACCAATGTTTTTCTTACAATGCTCAATTAATTGCTACTAATACATGTATATATTGTGTTTGATTATCACCCTTTTTGCAAATAGACAATTGACTA
This sequence comes from Chamaecyparis obtusa, assembly GCA_027943335.1. Classification (NCBI taxonomy): domain Eukaryota; kingdom Viridiplantae; phylum Streptophyta; class Pinopsida; order Cupressales; family Cupressaceae; genus Chamaecyparis; species Chamaecyparis obtusa. Next base: position 451,816 of record BSBK01008686.1, read on the forward strand.
CAGACATTATCACCCCTTCTGTTGATGATCTTGCATTCCATATATAAGGTAAATTTGTTCATATTTACGATGTTGCATATTGTTCATGTTGTCTTCTAAGTTATTTGTAGCATACGTATCATATAATTTTTAGCTAACTTAAGATAAATTATTAACATATGTAGGAAATTTAACCCCTTTGGCATGGATCGTGCACAGTGACATGGATCAGTAGGTATAAGTCAATAAATAGAAATAATTTTCTTATATTCTTCTTATTTATCACTGAGCACGTATGTTATAAATAGACATATTATATAATCATATAATGTATATATATATAATCACTTTCAACTTAGTACATTTTATATCTCTCATGTATAGACAAAGAAGAACCGTACATATGGGTCACGACTTGATTATTCTATATATATTATTTAAATATTATCAAAATTCTATTTCAAGCGGGGATGTGACAATATCTCATTTGATGGATTGTAGGACCCACAAAATACGTACTTGTCAGATCTATCTACATCGAATGAGCGAAATGAGGAAATGCTAGATGAAAGTTCTACATGTAGTACGGCTAAAATAGGGAGATCAACTAGAGGTCAAAAGATTAGAAAAAAATTTGATAAATGCATGAAATTTTTTCTTGCTAATGGGGGGTCATGTTCTTCTGATGATGAGATCAAAGGCGACATCAAGGTGCCCTTTCAATACACACACATTGAGAAAGAATGGGTACCCAATGAGCTACCTCCAATTAACACTATTTTTTTGTTAATGAGAGTATATATCGCATTGCTCCATCCTCATTACATGGTTTGGGCCTATTTTCCATGGATGGGATAAAAGTATGTTACAAAAAATTTGTTGAATTGATGGAGTATGTCAATCCTTGTTACAATTACAATGATTGGATGTGGATTGTTAAATATAAAAAAATATGCATAGGTATGCACTATCAGCCAATTATATACAATGGAAAGAAAATGATCAAAGTAAAAGATTTGCAATGTACATTGATGGGAGACCAAAATCAATAGGTAATATTGCAGGTTTTATAAATAGTACATGACCTTCCTCAACAAATAAGCAGTCCAATTGCATATTTGAGGCGCGTGAGGGGAATCAAGTTTTTGTATGTGCAATAAAATCAATAAGTGCAGGGGAAGAACTGCTAATAGATTACCATTTAAATTGCATAGATACAAACAAAGTTACTATCATGAGGGTGGTAAGTACTATATACCATTTTATTAATAAATTTTTTTTTGCTAAGTCTATTGCTTTCAGTTCACTGAAGTTTTTATATTTAATCTTTGTCATAGGATGATATGGATCTCACACAGGATAGAGGCCACGAGGATGCTTCTCCCACCCATTCTTCAGCAAGGGTAAACCTTATTGAAATTGTACAAATTAGATAGTTGAAAAATGTTATATTATTACATTATTTTATTTATGATTTTGGAGTTTTTATGATAGTTTTACTGATATTCCTATCAAAATTTGATGTTCAAGATAGGGGAAAAGAACCTATAGTAAGTACAGAGGTAATAGCTACCCCTTTTGATGATGATATTGTGGAAATGCCTAATGTAACTATTATACACTGGATTTGCACCTCTGATCTCAAGCTCTCATAGTCTTGATAATCCAGTATAACATGGGAATAATCTCAAGGTTGTGGGACCTTTTGCTAACCGAGATGAGACCTCTAGATTCTAGGCTGGTTCCTCTGGGATAGTCACCTTAGCTTGCTCTTAGATAGGAAAGTAAACTTTTGAGGGAAAGGGATAGAAGGAGTACATGGAAAGGGAAATGACTGAAAGCAAATCTGTCCTACTAGGTGATGCACCAAAATGAGGGTATGAATTGCAGTATGAAGGATGAAACCAGTACATAATCCTAGGTCTGGGAGATTACAACTCAATGAATAGGCCTACATAAATATTTTATAGAGGGGTGTGCAGTAAAGGAATACTATGCAGGGAAAAGGGAAATTCTCAAGACAGCAGTACTCCTAAAGAGTCAGACACAGACTATAACCTACAGACAAACATTCATCTCTGTAATTGGGTATAGGAATGAGACAGATTGTCAGGGGTGAAAGTATACCCACAAAAGCATTTGAATCAGATCATTCACAAGCATACACATGAATTGCAGAAAGAAAGAGGAATCAAGAAAAACCTAAGAGTTACTAAACATGCATATACTAAATTCAATAAGAGATAATTCACACAAGAAAACATAGGGACAAGAGAAATGTGTCACAGAATGCTTTGCAATATCTGAACAATCAATGAAAAATACAATTGTAGAAAGCTAAAAGGGTAGGAAAATTGCCACAAATTGCTCTCTGAGAAAGAAACTTTATTTTTACAACTGCTGAATTCTGAGCACTAAAGCTCCAAAAAAAACATATATACATCACTCAACTACACGCAGGCAGGAGTCAAAACTAACTAGGGTTACAAAAATATGCATAAAATAATCAACCCTAAAACTAGTCACTTCTGATCATAAATGTTCATCTTGAAAATATCACGACAGATCAAATATCTCTTCTTTTCATGCCCATGCCTGTACTAATCATGCTCGTAGACAAAAGCCTTGACCTGACAACCCCCTGCAACCCACTTAGCCATGAATGCTCAAATCTGATTTCAGATCCTGGAAAGGACCCAAAATGGCAGCCTAAAATCTCTGCAAAATCTCCCAATTGCAACCACCTCTGAAATCATCAATTTCTAGCTACCCGCACTTGCAAACATTTCCCTCAGAAGAAAACCCATGAAAATAGGCCGCACCACTTAAAAACACCACTGGTCGCATGATCGCATGAGCTAAAAAAGCCTCATGCGATCATGCAACAAGCTTTGCTGAATCTGCCTCCACTTGCCACATAGACACTTGGACCCCGCAAAATATCACACCTATCAAACCTTGCCACATGGCCCAACAGGAGCCAACCACCTCGGCTGGACCCACGATGATATCAACTAAAAAACTTAGAAGAATTGAACAGTTGTCGCATGATCGCATGGGATCAGAAGATCCCATGAGATCATGCGCTAGCCATTGATCTTGGATCAACTGGCACTTCCACTGACCATCAGACCCAGCGATAGTCCTGACATGTCACCACCAAAAGCCACCACTTACAGCTTGTCGCATGGTCACATGTGGTTTTGAGACTGCATGCGATCATGCGACCAACTGCAAGATGCTACCCCCACCGGCTTGGAGTTGACTGGAAGATGCCCACCACGAACTGCTGACAGTTAGTCACATGGTTTCATGGGCTCAAAAGAGCCCATGTGATCATGCGACCAACTGTAAGAGGTTAGCCACTGACCGCCACCTTGCTTGGGCCCACAAGACCTGATTTTAACTTTAACTCATCTTTCACCTTGGGTTCACTGCCGATCTTTGCTGATACCACATCAACGGTTGTCACATGATCTCACGGGATTGAAAGATCCCATGCAATCATGCGAGAGTCATTGGATCTTTCACTGCACTCGCACAGCTTTAAGGAACTGGGACCCACCTGGTTAGAGTTGCGCACTTAGGGTCGAAAACACAAGAGGTCGAAAACATAAAGAATTTTTGACATTGAACACTTAAGAAAAATGCCGACACTGAAGAAGTGTGAAGCGCAAAAGGCCAAAAAAAACTAAGGTTTTCTCTTGAAGGTTGAAAACACACTGAGCCCTCAAAGAGAAGGTCGAAAACACACCGAGTTTTCAGGCCAAAAGGTAGAAAACACACTAGACTTTTGACACTTGAGCACTTCTTGGAAAATAGGAACCATGGTAAAAAATGAATGACAGGGAATTTTTTGGGTAACATTTTGGTGACCTCTGTGAGATGTCAGCTTGCTAGACATTTAGACCAGTTTCCTTAACAATCCATTAGGCATGGGGTCACTACTGAGCACAAAAGCTTGACAAGGACAAAAACTAAACCGGGAAGACAAACTTGTGCATGAGCACTTCTTGGAAAATTGAAAAAAAACTAATCTAGAAAGTAGGGAAGCTAACCTAACCTAAACTAACTAGTGCAAAGACCTGGTTAAACAAAACCATTCACTGGTTGTGAAAAATAGCTTCCCATCCTTCTCAGCTTACAATAATCCACATGCTTCTGGCAAGCTATTAAAAGATAAATATAGGAGACATGCAGAATCACCTTCTTGACAAAGATCTGGCTGATATAGATTTTTCTCACTTGGTCAAGCTGATCGTAGGCACCATCATTCTAAGGAGAAACAAAAAGCAGTGATGAGACTTTAGTTACTTGGTTAATGGGGACAACAAATTGATCTAGTTCATTCACAGCCTTAACTTCTGATGGAAAAACACATTGGGATGCTGGCACAACTTGTACTCCTTTGATAACCTCCATCCTAGCCAAATATCTGATAGGGCAACCATGAGAGATGCTGGACCTGGAGCTCTTCTTGACAAACTTAGGCTCTTGAGAGATTACTCCAGTCTGATTGACCTCCTTCTTATGCTAACCGGAAATGACTATCTCCCGCAGATTGCAGGTGTTCTCTAGAAGTGTGGGCTTGTCATCAAGATGCAAGCAAAAGTACTCCATCTTGTCCCAGAATTGATCTTCCTCTTCTTCTTCTAGACTCTTTTGTAGGAGAAGTATACTACTATCAGCATAATCATGAATTTTTGAGGACTTATTTATCTTAACCTGTTTAGAGAGAGCCACCTTTAGATCAACAATCTTCTACTCTATGCTCTCCTTTTCTTCTTCAAGTTGAGAACATTTCTCAATCTGCATCTGATAGCCTCTTTTATATGTTTCATTGGTAGAAGCCAGGAATCCAATATTTTGTTTGAGATCTTGCAACTCTCTCTCATGAAACTCCTCATGAGCTCTCAGTTCCTTTTCTTTCTCAATTTGAAATTCGTTGCCCCTATCAAACATGGCCTCCATCAAAATTTTTTGATCTTGGACCACTTTTTCACAATTATTCTTATGAATTTCCAATTCCTCATAAGCAACCCTCTGAGCTGCTAATGTTCTTTGGAAATCTTTCTCCTTTTCAGCCATAGCAGCACTAACCTTAATCAAGTTTTCCTTGTAAACTTTGTGTAGTGTTGCTAGGTTGCTTGTAAAGGTTGCTTGACTTTTTTGCTATCCTGCAATGATTTCTTCACACTGCTTCCATCTAGCATCAAACTGCTCCTTTTCTTGTGTCTGCATATGCCTTTTCTATGTTTTCAACACCTCCTCATAGTGTTTCTTTTGTGCTTCCAGCCCCTCAGCAAGCATGGCCTCATTTATTTTGTATTGTTCTGTCAGATACCTCCTGTAACCTTGATCTTGCTGAGCCAAAGCTTGTTGTTGTTGGATCTCGGCATGATGAACATGCTCTTTTAGGGAAAGCATCTCCTCTTGAGGCTACTGGTATGAGTATTGGTGCTACCATGATACTGGAAGCTGGGTGGGTGGGGGGCAAGCATGAGATGACTGTTGCTGGCCTCCATGAAATGAAGGGATACCCTCATGAAAAGAAGGATGGTAATCCATCCTAGGTACTGAATCTCCTTGAAACTAGTGGATGTGAACTTGGAGTCACCAGATATGAAAAACAATGACCTCTCAAAGGTCTGCAACCTGGTGGATGCATATCAAAACTAGCAAGAATTATGAAAATATGACTTCTTGGTCCCACCGGGCATGCCAGAAATGTTATACACTGGATTTGTGCCTTTGATCTTAAGCTCTCATAGTCTTGATAATCTAGTATAACATGGGAATCATCTCAAGGTTGTGGGATCTTTTGCTAACCGAGATGAGACCTCCAAATTCTAGGCTGGTTCCTCTTGGATAGTCACCTTAGCTTGCTCTTAGATAGGAAAGTAAACTTTTGAGGGAAAGGGATAGAAGGAGTACATGGAAAGGGAAATGACTGAAAGCAAATCTATCCTACTAGGTGATGCATTGAAACTAGGGTATGAATTGTAGTATCAAGGATGAAACTAGTACACAATCCTAGGTCTGGGAGATTACAACTCAATGAATAGGCCTGCATAAATATTTTATAGAGGGATGGGCAGTAAAGGAATACTATGCAGGGAAAAGGGAAATTCTCAAGACACCAGTACTCCTAAAGAGTCAGACATAGACTATAACCTGCAAACAAACATTCATCTCTGCAATTGGGTATAGGAATGAGACAAATTGCCAAGGGTGAAAGTATACCCACAAAAGAATTCGAATTAGATCATTCACAAGCATACACATGAATTTCAGAAAGAAAGAGGAATCAAGAAAAACCTAAGAGTTACTGAACATGCATATACTGAATTCAATAAGAGATAATTCACACAAGAAAGCATAGGGACAGGAGAAATGTGTCACAAAATGCTTTGCAATATCTGAACAATCAATGAAAAATACAATTGTAGAAAGCTAAAAGGGTAGGAAAATTGCCACAAATTGCTCTCTAAGAAAGAAACTTTCTTTTTACAACTGCTAAATTCTGAGCACTAAGGTTCCAAAAAATATATATATACATCACTCAACTACACGCAGGCAGGAGTAAAAACTAACTAGGGTTACAAAAATATGCATAAAATAATCAACCCTAAAATTAGTCACTTCTAATCATAAATTTTCATCTTGAAAATATCACGATAGATCAGATATCTCTTCTTTGTGTGCCCATGCTTGTACTGATCTTGCTCGCAGACAAAAGCCTTGACCTGACAACCCTCTGCAACCCACTCAGCCATGAATGCTCAAATCCAATTTTAGATCCTGGAAAGGACCCAAAACAGCAGCCTAAAATCTCTGCAAAATCTCCCAACTGCAACCACCTCTGAAATCATCAATTTCTAGCTACCTACACTTGAAAACATTTTTCTCAGAAGCAAACCCATGAAAATAGGCCGCACCACTTAAAAACACCACTAGTCGCATGATCGCATGAGCTAAAAAAGCCTCATGTGATCATGTGACAAGCTTCACTAAATTTGCCTCCACTTGCCACATAGACACCTGGCCCCCACAAAATATCACACCTATCAAACCTTGCCATGTGGCCCAACAAGAGCCAACCACCTCAGCTGGACCCATGATGATATCAATTGAAAAACTTAGAAGAATCAAACGGCTGTCGCATGATCACATGGGATCAGAAGATCCCATGAGATCATGTGCCAGCCGTTGATCTTGGATCAACTGGCGCTTCCACTGACCATTAGACCCACCGATAGTCCTAACACATCACCACCAAAAGCCACTGCTTACTGCTTGTCACATGGTCGCATGCAGTTTCGAGACCGCATGCGATCATGTGACCAATCGCAAGATGCTACCCCTGCCAACTTGGAGTTGACTGCAAGATGCCCACCACAAATTGCTGACGGTTAGTCACATGGTCGCATGGGCTCGGAAGAGCCCATGTGATCATGCGACCAACTGTAAGAGGTTAGCCACTGACTGCCACCTTGCTTGGACCCGCAAGACCTAATTTTAACTTTAACTCATCTTTCACCTTGGGTTCACCGCCGATCTTTGCTGATACCACATCGATGGTTGTCCCATGATCTCATGGGATCGGAAGGTTCCATTTGATCATGTGCCAGTCATCAGATCTTTCACTGCACTGGCACGGCTTTGACGAACTAGGACCCACCTGGTCGAAGTTGCGCACTTAGGGTCAAAAACACTGGAGGTCGAAAACACCAGAGGTCAAAAACACCGGAGGTCAAAAACACAAAGAGTTTTTGACACTGAACACTTAAGAAAAATGTCGACGCTGAAGAAGTGCGAAGCGTGGAAGGTCGAAAACAACCGAGGTTTTCTCTTGAAGGTCAAAAACACACTTAGCCCTCAGAGAGGATGTCGAAAACACACTGGGTTTTTAGGCCAAAAGGTAGAAAACACACTAGACTTTTGACACTTGAGCACTTCTTGGAAAACAGGAACCGTGGCCAAAAATGAATGACAGGGAATTTTTTGGGTAACAGTAACAATTATGTTGAAGAAAAAAATAAAAAAAATCAATTTAGAAATAATGAGAATTTTGGATGAAGCAAATATTCCAACCGAGGAGACGATGAAGAGGCTATCTAAATTGAGAGCGCAAGCACATCATTATGAAGTAAGTAATAATGAATCTTTAGTTATAACAAAAGATCAATAAAGGTTTATATTTTATTCTCTTTTATGTTGTGAAGTAAAATATGTAATATGTGTTCTTGTTATAGGAATTTTTGACAACTGATCCAGAACCTGGTCAAGGACAACGTGGTGAGGCCGGTACTAGCAGAGCTCTAGCCACCTCAGGTGAAATAATCCTTTAATTGACAAGTTACAAGGAATTTTTTCTTTGGAACATTCAAAAACTTCTTAAGTTAACTCTTACTTTTATTATTTCAAAATGTCTTTGCTAACAATGTATTGTTCAGGTCATCAAGTGCAAGAGACTTCTCCTAGGAGGTCAACGGACGTCCATTCAAGATTTCCAAGTGCAATGTCGGCAACAAGGGGCATGCAAACATCGACGCCTTCACGGTCTATGCCACCTAGTAAATCTTTGTTTTGCTATATTTGGTTTTGTGTTAATTATGATTTGATAATTTGTACTTTAATCTTGGGTGCATCACATAATGGATTATTTTTTTGGAGTAGGACATACAGCGGCGGCACCATTTGGTATGCCAGATATAGATCAGAGTACATGTATTGGTGATAATTCACCATCATTTCTTGGATCTACCTGTGTTTCTAGCACGGGAGTTATGCAAACATCATTGTTGATTGACAATAATGAATCAATGCCTTTAAAATGTCCTAAGCTTCTAGGTACTTTAAATAATTATTTTTTATATTGTAATATGCATTTACCTATTCATAAAAAGTTTTGGATTGATTATCCCATGACATTTTTTACAGGAAACAAAACATTTTATAAGAAGCTTTATGACCTCTCACTGCATATATTTGGGCCCACCATACGTACAAGGTGGAACATCATAAGTGAACTAACTTTATCCCACTATTTTTTTTTCATATCATTAATTGGTTCAGTATTTTTCCTTTCATTCGGGTCTTTTCTTTTACTAGCTATATCTGACAATTTTGTGTTTTTTCTTAAAAGGTGGAACTTGCAAGAAAAAAAATTAAAAGATCAGCTCGTTAAAGATTTAGAGCATGAGTTTGGTAATAATATTTTTGATGAGAAGAAAAATTTAGAAAGAGCTTGCAAACATCTTAAGACTGTGAGGGACTCATATAGAAAGAGTCTCATCCAGAACCCAAAGTATGAGCATCCTCCCTTTATTTCAGTGAGGGATTGGAATGAGTTCATTTTGGATGCAAAGGAGAAAGGGGATGCTCAAAGAGGAATTACACCAGAAAATGCAAGAAATGCAATAGTATTAACTACTATTACAATGTAATAATGCACTAATTAGTGATCTATATATCTATATCATCTAACATATTTCAAACTTTTCATAGGTTGTAGGACACATCAATGGCAACAAAGGCCAAGCTGCAAAAGATTGGGCAGCACAGACTTGGCTCTGGTGGATATTCAAAAATTAAAGCATGAATTGTAAGTAGCAGTAAATGAATTGTAGAGAAAAAATATTTATAAAATGCAAATAATTTTGTTTAATAAAAAAATGCAGGGCTTTGATTTTAATTTAGAGGCCACATAAGAACACAAAAAAATTGCCTTTAAGGAAGGCTATTAAGCTGTGGCTGAATGCCTACGGCAAGCTTCTACTGGCCCAACTGAAGAGTCTCCTGCATCATGTGCATAGGTAAATATGCCAAAAAATATATTAGAAATTGAATACTTGAGCAACAATCTATTTGATAATAATGTGCATGACATTGCAATGCAACCTCTTAATCATGACACAAATCATATGCCACGTCATGAAGCCCCTGATGTGCATCATACTATCCATGGAGGTGCTCATTTTCTATTTAAAACTAATTATGTAATTATTAATACAATTTAACATCTTAAATTGAACTTGGTGTAACCTTTTTGTGTATATTTTAGAGGATACAGAATCATGTCATGTTGAATGAGTGCCAGAGGATGTTTAGACTGATCACCATGTAGATCATGTGGCACATTTAGGTAAAGAAAGTTTATGTTTTGTTCTTTTAAATTAATTTTTTGATTTATAGCTCTTTTACTTAAATAAATACTTGTAATTCACTAATATAAAATGGTGTGAATTTAACTCATGAAGTAGTTGTTATTGCAGCGGACCCCCCTTTGGCACAGTGGCCTCTTGTTCCTGAATAGATGAGGAGGAGACACACGTTGGAATGAGAATTGGTAGAGGAGGGGAATGAGGAGGACATTGATCTTCCTCTTAGAAATTACATGATTAAAAAAAATAGCAAGAAACCCAAAAAGAAATGATTGTAATTAACATTTTTTGCTAATGAAAGAACGTTGTCTTAATGGATGTAATTTTGTACTAGTAATGTTAATGAATGATGTGTTAATGAATTCTTCATGAATGTTGTGTTAATGAATTTTATGTGTTAATGAATTATTCATGAATGTTGTGTGTTAATGAATTTTGTGTTAATGAATTATTTATAAATGTTGTGTGTTAATGAATTTTGTGTTAATGAATTATTCATGAATGTTGTGTGTTAATGAATTTTATGTGTTAATGAATGTTATCATGTGATTATAATGATTAAATGTTATATTTCAAAAATGGATGAATGAATGAATGAATGAATGTTATTAAATGTTAATGGGTTATTTAGAGTGATGTTTGGGGGGGGGAGAGGGGCCAAATGAGCTTCCACCTTCACGTGGTTGGCCTTATTTAGTAGAGAATATTAAACTATTCTCAAAACCAAGTGAAGCTCAAACTTTAAAGACAAGCTTAGAGTTAATAGTGACAACCAATTAGCAAGTCAAAATGAAGTTCTTTGTTACAGGTACCTTTTTTAGTTTTTAAAGCACAATGTCATGTTTTAAGATTGTGTAGTTTTTTTCTTAAGTCAAAGTATTCGTTTACTATAAGAATGCAATTTATGACCATTTTAGTAACTATTCTAACATCACTTTATGACAAATCTTGTTTTGGCAAAGATGGTGATAAGTGGTGCTGTCTATTCCTTGGGAGATTGGATTGCACAGGTTTGTATCTCAAAATCATTTGCATGTGGCAGAAATGCATACTTACAACCATTTCATTCTACATTTAAAAACATTGATGACACTCTAGACACAAAATAATGCTCATGCTATTGACTTGACAGTGCTATGAAGGCAAACCAATTTTTGAATTTGATCAAACCCAGATGTTCAGATCTGGTCTCCTTGGATTTAGTCTTCATGGTTCTTTGTCTCATTATTACTATCATCCTAGTGAGGTAACAACTTTGCCTTCTTTCTTAGTCTCTTACAGTTCATACTTGTTTAATTTGAATAATTTTTTAGTTCCTTGCAAAAAGGGTATGACAAACAAATATGGTTATACAAGCTCTATTTCATTTACTTTAACTTGATGTTATGATTTATCATTTGACATTTTAATATTTTGATGTTGAACTTGAAGCCCTCCATTATCCCCTTAAGTAGGCTAACTCAACTGGAGGATTCAACAAAAAACTTGGAATCAACTCAAGGAGTCAGTTCTACTCAAAGATCAAATGGAGTTATCTAACTTTTTAGTTCATTCCCACAACCAATCTACACAAGTTCATCTTCCCACTTCCTTTTTTCAATCCCTCATTTCACCAACTCCATTCTAGGCCACCTAGTGCACCTAGCACCTCCACCATACCAAAATCTCAACCAAGCTTCTCACACTAACCCTAACACCTTGGATCATCTTATCATGGTCTATCTATTGTGATATAACTCTTCACCAACTCCAAACAACTTAGCTCTTACCATTTCACACTTTAGCCCTTCTAGGCCTGGCTAGTAGCCCTGTCAACACTGTAATCTTCAAATTTCATGAAAATTTCCCAAACACCCTGGTAATGTCTTTATATTTTCTAATACCCTTTTCATATTTATTTAACCCCTATCAATCTCAAGCTTTCATCTCTTGACTGGTGAACCTTTCTACTATTTATTGCACACCATTTAGGCCTAATTAGCCCTACCCCAACAAAGGAACTCTATCACCCCTTTGACTTCAAGACTCCTAAGGTTGAAATAGTCTTACTAGACCTTGTAAGACTCAATATTTTCAACTTGGCATCTAATTACTAAATTCCTTGAAATAGTCTGAAGTACACAATAAGTTTTAAAAATCTCAGAGGTTTAGGTACTTGTGCCTATCAACAACCTTAAATGCTTCAAAGGCTTGACTTGTCTAGGTTTGTCACAATACTTCTAAATGATGATTTTGGTTTCATAAGGCTTTCGATTCAAGGAATCCTAAGGCTTTAATTCAATCCCCATGCTCCAATTTACAATGGTTCTCTCAAACTGAACCCAAAGGCCTAATAGGCTGTCTAAACCCTACAACAGACTAAAAATGGGAATAATTCTAACTTTTCTCAAAACACTTGATGAGATAGCAACATTTATGGACATCCTCTTTAGAGTTCAATAAAATATCAAAATTTTTTATACTATTTCTTTGGACAAACACCCCTGTTCATCAGTACTACCCTATTTCAATTCACTAAAATTTACTAAATTTGCAAAGGAAGTATGTGAAAGACTCAACTTGGCACTTCCAACTCCCAGAAAATGGCTTTTTATGTCTTAAATTAACCAAATCCAAAGGCAATTAGTCCCCAATGCTCGGCAACATCAAAATCCCTAATTTGGTGCCCTCCAACCCTGGTTTTTAGGGCTTCCACAATCTCCCATCTTCACACGCTCCTATCTCAAATTGACAGTGGATTCACCATCTACTAAACATTATATAATGTTTCCAAACACAAAATAGATCCCTTGCTTGGACGGATTTCTCACTGCAATACCCGATCCTTCATTTTTTTACTAGTTTTCCCTTGCTCTGGTCCGTGATCACACCTTACTCTGCTCTGTACTGCATATGCATAGTTAGGAACTATATTAAAAGTTAGATGCCATAATTCCATGAATATTAGGCCTTCTATGTTCATGGAATGATCTTCATTATCCCGAAAACTCTACTGTGATAAATGAAAATAGTTAGGAGAAATCCACTATCCTACAACTAGCATAAAGTAAGTTCACTGCAATGTTAGGATAGTAATAAAAAAAAGAAGAAATGATTTAAGAACTTGTCAATGCATTTGAGATTCAAATCAAGAAAATAGAGTTTCAAATGATAGTCAATTTTCAGAGAACAATAAAGTTTTATTGTCTTTTCGTTCACCAAAAACATACACCAGTCTGTCCTCTGTCGTAACAGAGACTCCTTTTTTTTATATAAAAGACTCTCTCTTGAACAATATAACTACTTCAGAAACTAATTCAACCAAATTTAATTGTTGAGTTGAATGTTAAGTCTAAAAACTCTAACAAACTGAAACTTCCCTCTCATTCCTAAACTAACCATTTATATTTGAAAATTTGAATTTCAAAACCATAAAAGGCTTTATTTGAGTATATAACTCCTTTCTAATTGTTCCTTAATGACCTAGACCTATTTTGTGCCTAGCTTAGACTCCTAAAACATTATTGAAAGCATTATTAAAACTTGGACAACATCAGTCCATTACAATCCAATTCTTAGTCCCTTGAAGGACATTACAAACATAACATTTTAGTCCTTTGAGGACATTACAAATTAATTGAAGAAATGCATTATGTTAATAAAATTATAGGTTCCAAGATCCTCAATTTGATCTGTTGACCTAGATTGTACATTCCATCCTCTGGATTTTCTTTGAAGGTCTTGAAAGTCTGCATAGTCTTCTTCTCCAAATTGATTGTGTGAGGTGCTCCTGCACCATACTCCCCACCATGAAAATAAGTCTTGCCCCAAGAGTTACTGTGCTTGTACCCAATGGATTTTATCATAGAAATTTGATGTTTAGGGATGAAACACTCCCCAAAAATGACTTGCTGCTGTCCCAAACTCCCTACATTCAGACACAAAAGGTTAGAGAAAAACTCATGTGGTTTTGACTGTCTTTCGACATGACAGTACTACTGTTGCACATTAGATCCTTGCACAAAATCCATTGGATCTTTCTCTACCAGCACCGCCACTTCATTTTCATGTTCTCTAATAGGACACTTGATTATCCCCACCAATACAAAAGACTGTTCAAACAACCCTGCCTCCCTTGGACGGTCCTGCCTCTTCATTTGGCATTGTTTCAAACCCCAATCAGTATCATACTGTAGAGTATTCTGAACCTGCACTAGAAGATCCCTACCAAAACACATTAGTATAGACTCCTTGTGACTCCTTACAAATGGATGTAGTTTATACCTCATCTTTCCTTGTTGAACCAATTAATTCACTGTTATCCCACTGTACCCGCAGGACAGAGAGTTCCAGTATTTGCAGAGAATTTCATTGTTATTGCCCAAAAATATTACAAATTCAAACCATTACATTTCAACATTAATCTCCTCCCCCTAATTATGAGGATCAACCTCTAAATAGGCTTAGATCCCCCAAATAACCTGACTGTCCCATGTAACTAACTCTAACTGCTTGTTACCAGTCAAAACTGATTGTTACTAACATGAAATACTTAGAGATTTGTTGTCAAGTTGACAACAAAGTTGTCAACTCAACAACCTAAACATATAATGCCAAAACTAAAGACTTCTAAAGGTTTTAATGATAACCTTTATCACCCTATTACCTTTATGAACCCAACTAACCCCATTAAGCGCATTTGTCTTATATTGCCAATGTTGGCAATTTTACAAAATATTGAACTTTTAGTGCCTTTGACATCTTTTAGAGGCTTTGATAGCCTTAGTAATCTGCCATCTCTCCATGCCTCCTACACAAACCTAAACCTACCAAATAGGCTTCCAAAGCAGTTTATCCTCCTGCATAACTGTAACAGTCAATTATCTGACTGTTGCTGGTTAGTTACAAACTAATACAAACTAAAATTTTGTTGTCTAGTTGACACTAAAGTGTCAACTTCGACAACTTATAACCATTAAGTGTTTATCTCTATTCCTTAGCTTTCTTAAAGGCCTATAAACCTATCAAATCTTCTAAAACTTCCTAAATCTCCTATAAGCCTTATCAGGCCTTAATTGCCAACATGGCACATTACAACTTTGGGCACTCTTTGGTGCTTTCACAACCTTTTAAATTGTCCTTAGAGACCCTATTACATTGGTCAAAGACCTTATAGGCCTTTAGATACCTTTGATAGACTAGGATCAACAAAACAACCTTTAATGAACCCCTTTAGGTACATGTTGACCTTTCAATGCCATTTTCCTCTATTACATGCCTTTATAGTTTAGGCTTATCACATTTAAAACATCGATTACAAAAATGAACCATAGGTCCAATTACATTCAAAATTTGATCTTCCTAGATCATTAAACCTTCACGAGTCTAAATGAATCTTCTTGCATGCTTTTTCCAAGGTACCCTACACCATGTTCCTAAATCATAGCCAAGAAAATACCACTTCATAAACAATAGTAAAGTGATGTGGAATCAGGCCGATTCATCCCTTGAGATTTCATCAATCTTGAGCTTGAAAATTTTCCTTCTCCATGAACTCAAAGATAGGTTATTTGACAAAATAACCTCTTATGGACAATATAATACATTTAAACATCAACCCAAGGATGTAGGCATGTCATGGTTTAGCATGTCATGGTCTAAGCTGCAAGAGCATCACATAGTCCAATAGTAATGTTTAGCAGAAGCCAAGTTACTGACTATAAAATTTAATTATCTATGCTAACATGAAAAAAAAGAGTAGAGACATGTATCTCAAGTGGGCCTACTTGAGAAATAATCTAATTGTGCTAAATAGAAGAATATAGCTAAATCAAAGCTTCATAGATTCATATATGCATACTAACTATAGACAAGCAATATATTCAACTAAAAGTAGGAATATATTGAAAATGGTGTCACATTTTTTTTTTAAACAAAAGTTAGTATTGGTCAAAATTTTATCCTTTTACACAGTACTAAATTCGACCAGGATGCTATACATTCGACGGTTCATTCGACAAATTTTCATAGATAATTCGATGACAAAATGGACTAATTTTGACCAGGATGCTATACATTCGATGGTCACTTTGATGAATTTGGGTGGATAATTCGACAACAAAATGGTCTCAATTTTGACCGTTACACCAATTGATCAATGTCTTATTCTTCCAATTCCAAGGGATTGTTGCAGTCGATAATTCAACCAGTTATGGGGTCAAAATTTTGACTATTATTTAACATGTAGAAAATTCGATGAAAAAAGATCGACGACAGTTTTAGTCACCTATTCGACCAATTGTTGTAGAAAATTTGACTAATTCTCGTCAAAATTTAAGATAAAATTTACTAGTGGACCATCATAGTTGGTCTCCTTCCTTGGTCCATATACTGACAAAACATTTTACATTTCATTATCTCATCAAATGCGGTGATTTGAAAGAATTTAATGGATGATATTTTCATGTATAATGTATATTATTTTAGTTTGACAGTGAATGAATTTATCTACTTCACACATTTATATACATCGAGCACAGTTATAAAGAAGCATCCCCTCTCCATCCTTGGGAGGACATGTTTCTTTATGGTTGTGCTCATAGTATACAAGTGCACAGAGTCGATAAATTCGTGCAATGTTAACTTAAATAATATACGTTATCATGAAAATATTCTATTAAATTCTTTGAAATCCCCTCATTTGATGAGCTAACAAAATGTAAAATGTTTTATCAGTATATGGACCAAAGACAAAGACCAACAATGATGGTCTCTTGAGCTTTGTTATTTTTACTATGCTAATCTATTAGTTTTTTGACAGGTTGCAATCCATTTTCAACATAAGAGCTATTCATCTAACATATTTTCACATTAGGAAGTTACCTCTCTCCCCAAAGTCCTATGGTAAACCTATTAAGATGATTTAGAACAATAGAGAGGGGGGTGAATCAGTTGTTCTCAGGTCCAGATGTATAAAACAAACTTTAAAACTCTTCAACAAATCAGATCCAAGAACCAATAGCTACTCGGTCATTAATGATTGCATAACAAAAACATATAACAGTGCAACCCACTATCCAATAGTATCTAACTTGTAAAATATAGAAATGTTCAAACCAAAACATTCACATGAGTATTAACACCAGGATTTATAGTGGAAACCCAATTAGGGAAAAACCACTTTGTAACATGTTACTACTATTTTCACTCTTCTGAAGTGAGCTCTGTGAAAAGCTAACCCTCTCAAAGGTTACAAACACACTATCAAGTATGACCCAGGATTTAAACCACTCTATTAAAAGTGTGCCTTGTCATAGGACTTATATACATCCCATTAGAATGCAACCTTGTTCAAAGGATTTATACAAATGACTATTAGGTCAACCTATGTTAAAAGGATTTTGACTAATACAATGGTTAGAAAGTAACAGTAGTTGTGATCTGAAAAACATACAACTCACTTTGCAAATATCAGATTCAATTCCATACACATATGTTGGTTTACTGACTATGAACCTTTTCCATCTCCATCATTGATCCACTCAGATATATCTTCAAGAAATCACAACACTTCTGCTTCAGCCTTTTTTACTTATATAGTCAATAACATCAACAATACTTCTAGCATCCTCTCCTCTGTTCAACCTCATGCTTAGGTTTCCTTAATACTTCCTCAATTAGGTCAATACATCTTTTTCTGCTTAATCTCCTTCGTAGATCTTAGGGTTAGGTCAGATTCATCGAATCCTTCCAACTTTCTATTCTTCATCTATCCTTCTAGAAATATCTCAAATCTCTTAATAAATTTACAATGAAACATTTTAGAGTGCATTAAATACTTTCGTACAATCAATAAATAAAGTCAACACATTTTACATAATCCAAGAATTCAACAATGTCGGCTGGAAATCAGAATTCTTCCTCAAATGTAAATTACTGATGCTCAATCAATATAGTATTCAACTCCCCGGTCTTCATTAGAAAGCTCTGTCACCTCAAAAACTATTTCCTTGAATAATACTATCTTCCTTGGCAATTAACTGATGTTCGGTCAACACTGAATTTACTTAGCATATACTAGATCGGTTGACACTAAAATCACTCGGCTTAAACTAGATTTCTTCACTTTTTCTCGATTAAGCCTACCAGTTTAGTCTTCATTCTTACTTAGATAAACAATACATTATCTTATCATTTTTCCACATAATCAAGTACTCATTGAAGTATCAAGATAACTCAACCTTTCCTTAGGTGCTATTGTTACCAACCTTGCCTATCCCCTTCACAATAATCAAATAGATATAGTACTTTCTTAGATAGAAACAGTCTTACCAGTTAAGGTTTGACATCAATGACAATGCAACAATTGCTTCAATTGCAGTTTCCAACAATCTCCCTCTTTGGCATTGATGGCGACACCATATGAATAACACATGAATCACCAACCAATCCAACACTTATATGTCCATCAGAAATATTTATAATATCCTTAGCTTCATTTTGATACAAAATCAATTAGCCATGCTTGTATGACCATCCACTGAATCAGAATTACAATATGCAAAGCCACATGGGCATTCCCTTACAATATTCTGTAGGACAAGGCCTCAAATTATTACCCAAATCTACCACCCAGAATTGTCCCCAACTGCCTAAGACAACACTACAGACCTTTCTTATATAGGAAATTTCCACCTCCCGAGAAGGTTCCAGAAATTTAGCCCTTTACGCCGACTAGACGTAGAATTATTTATTTTTCACAATTATTACAATAGGGTCGGCTCAAAAGAAATACAAAATATGATTTTAGGTAACCCCACTTCTAGAGGCCATAACCTTTTAACTGTAACTCTATTTTTCTATTGTAACCACTTTTTGAAAATGTCATGACGAGATCTACAACACTTAACATGCGCTAGCACTAGTCAGCCGGGGGTCGATCACGATCCGGAGCCTCTAAGGCCTTCAAAATTGACCTGAAAGATTTCGTACCCAAAAATCTCAATAACTTCACCAATACTGGTGATGTGGCAATGAAACTCAACTGGTAGGCTGAAATGACTGAGATGAACCTCCAACTATGAAATCAGAACATTACGAGATCATATGAATACTTACTAAAAGTAGTAAGTTTTCATAAATAGCAACTCTGCACAAGATAGCCCTTATTGAAAAGAAACCAAAAATATTTTTGGGTGATGTAAGATTGCTCTTACACCCAGGATGCTCCTACATCAGACACCCAGGGTAATTTGAGAAGTGACCCTATCATGACTCAGGTGTGTAGAGGAAAACCAAGATGGTTAACCTCCTCCTTTGTTAGCCATGATGAATCTTCAACAGATCGTCCTTTCCATTTGACCAAATACTCTTCATATGTCCTATTCCTTGTGTTTCTACCAACATGACTATCCAATATATCCTCAACCTCTTTGATACTCCACTGTGTTGTTGTAACCTCATCTTCAACACCTCCTTCATGACACTCTATCAGATATGGCCCAAACTTCTTCATAATTTTCAGCTTATTATATGTACCAACTGGAATTCGCACCTTCTGCAAATGAACCATGACTTCATCTCCAACCTAAAATTCCTTATGCCTCCTTTTCTCATCTGCCTTAGCCTTATATTACACATTCATCTTGGTAATATACTTCCTCACCTCCTCATGGATGTTCTTCAAATGTTCTACAAAATCCTCAGCTTTAGTACTACTTATTTCTCTCCTTTATCTATCTTCCTCAACTTAGATGCATTTCTGGGACTACTTCCATATACAATCTGTGGATGATGTGATGAACTAAACTTCAAATCTATCTTCAACTCTTCACTTTCTATTAGTACTGCCTTATTTGGAAAACTGGCTCCTGGAATCAAGTCCATCTGATCACTGATCTTTCTTACTGGTGGTAATCCATCAGGCACATTATCAGATACAATATCCTAAAACTCATTCAATAATTTTGCAACTTCTACAGGTACATCTTCTACTTCCTCTTTCCCAGCCTTTGGAATTAAGGTAAAACACATATTCTCATGCCGCATACCATCTAAGAAATTTCCTCTATCAACAAAAGTTAATCTTGCATTACCACATACCTTTTCTTTTGTTTCCTTCAGTGGTTTTAGCTTATGTCGCACTCCATCCTTTGTCAGGAAATAGGTATTCGCATGACCATCATGTACAACACATCTATCAAATTGCCAAGGTCTACCCAGCGACATATGACATACATCCATAGATATGATATTACATAGTACCTCATCATGGTACCTGCCAATCTTAAACTTTACTAGGCACTGTTCACTAACCATGACCTTGTGGTCATCCTACAGCCAGGCAGCCCGATATGGATGTGGATGTTTCTGCCTCTTGAGCTTCAACTTTGTCACCATCTCTTCTGACACCAAATTATCTGTACTGCCACTATCAATAATCACATCACAACACTTATCCTCACACTTGCACCTGGTGTGAAACAGGCTCCTTCTTTGCTTAGATTCATTTTCACCACTCAGTAGGACTCTTCTATTAATTAGTGTTTCTCCTCTTTCAGCATCTTCAGAATGTGATGATCTGGCATCTTCATCTACATATGCAACTCTAGCCTGGCCTTCATTCCTCCTATCTGTCCATCATTTTCATTGAGGACATTCAAATTCCCTATGACCTTCTTCTCCACAGTGAAAACATGTTCCACGGAAGCCTCCTCTTCTTGAACCTTATCCTCTTCCTCATCCTCTCTGATCTCTATTATTCTGATCATGGAAATGATTGAAATTATCTCCTCTCTGATTCTGACTATTACTAGCCTCATCCTACTTTTTCGGATCTTCATTTCGATCTCCATATGACTGTCCAACAGATCTTCCATCACGACCTCTTCCGCTTTGTCTGCTCTCAAACTTCTTGTTCAACTTTTCCTCTACTTTTAGGGAAAACTGGTATGCCTCCTCAATACTGTTCATTCAAACCAGATTCAATTCTTCCTGAATGCTCAGCCTTAACCCATTAAGGTAATGGGCAACTTTCTCCTTGTCAGCTTTTGCATGGCCTATTTTGATGAGGATTCGATAGAACTCCTCTATGTACTCCTAAATAGATCATCCCGCTTGCTTCAAACTTTGCATTTTCTTCAATAGGTCAAGCTCATAATCAACAAGGATGAACTGGCACTTCAATTTATCCACCATCCGATCCCATCTTGTGATTTTATCTTTCCCTCTTCTATTTTTCTCCAATTGAATCTCTTGCCACCAGATCTTCGCATGACCTTTCAGTCTGGCCTTCACAAATTTGACCCTATGAGGATCATCAATATCTTCATACTTAAAATATTTTTCACATTCATTGATCTAGTCGATCAATTCTTCTAGGTTAAGATTTCCTAAAAATGCAGGAACCTTAATCTTAGGTCTTTTCCCGACCTTGGAAATGGCCCAGAAAAGCCTTTCTTCTTCTTGATTCAAAATTTTGCCTTCTTCTTCTTGATCTTCTTCTTCAGCTTGATCCTCGCTTTCGTCTCTGACATTAAGATTTATTCCTCTGTGAATCTCTTCTTGCAATGCTCGCACTTGTCTCTAGAGTGCTCTAACCTTAGGTGTTACAACACCAGCTCTTCTACCACGTTCCCTTTGTGGAGGCATTTTTGCACTGCGTGTTGAAACTCTAACCACAATCTTGGTACAAACTACCTCACAGTCAGTGATTTGTTTACACACTTAGGAACTCTTGCTCTGATACCACTTGATGAAGAGTGCTCCCCTTAATACCACAAACACATAACAGAAATAGAGAAACAACAAAAATATGCAAGAACAAAAAATTGGCTTCTTATTATCTCCACAAATGTGGAATTACAAACTTTCAGAATTACAATATGCAAAGCCACATGGGCATTCCCTTACAATATTCTGTAGGACAAGGCCTCGAATTATTACACAGATTTACCACCCAGAACTGTCCCCAACTGCCTAAGACAACAGTATAGACCTTTTTATATAGGCAATTTCCACCACCTGAGAAGGTTCCAAAAATTTAGCCCTTTAGGCCGACTAGACATAGAATTATTTATTTTTCACAATTATTACAATAGGGTCGGCTCAAAAAAAATACAAAATATGATTTTAGGTAACTCAACTTCCGAAGGCCATAACTTTTAACCGTAACTCTATTTTTCTATTGTAACCACTTTTTGGAAATGCCATGACGAGATCTACAGTGCCTGAAATGTGCTAGCACCAGTCAGCCGGGAGTCGATCACGATCCAAAGCCTCTAAGGCCTTCCAAATTGACTTGAAAGATTTCGTACCTAAAAATCTCAATAACTTCACCAATACTGGTGATGTGGAAATGAAACTCAACTGGTAGGCTGAAATGACTGAGATGAACCTCCAACTATGAAATCAGAACATTCCGAGATCATATGACCAACTTACTAAAAGTAGTAAGCTTCCATAAATAGTAGCTCTGCACAAGATAGCCCTTATTGAAAAGAAACTAGAAATATTTTTGGGTGATGCAAGATTGCTCTTACACCCAAGATGCTCCTGCATCAGGCAGAAAATCTTGCCACAATCCCAACAGCTAAAAAAATATATGGTTTGTTGTGTACAACATACTACAACTTTCTAATCATGGATCTATACAAAGTGTGGTTTACTTTTGCAACATCCTCATTTTTAGACAACTTTTGTCCAATAGCCATGGGAGTACTTATTGACCTTGAATCTTCCATACCAAAGGTTTTTAGTATCTCATGAACATATTTAGACTAGGTGATGAAAATTCCTTTCTCCATCTGATATACTTGTAAACCAACAAAAAAATTTATCCCCCCAAACATACTCATTTCAAATTCAGTTTGCATTTCATTTGAAAATTTCTTACACAAGGCATCTTGTCCACCAAATATAATATCATCTACAAAAATCTTAGCCAACAAGATTTTTTTACCTTCTTCATCTTTCATGTACATATTTCTTGTGTCATTTATCCTTAAGAATCCAATCTATATCAGGTAGTTGTGCAGTCTCTTATACCATGCTCTGGGAGCTTGCTTTAGTCCATACAGTACTTTATTTAGTTTGCAAACCATGTGTCTTTTGTTTGGATCAACAAATCCTTCTGGTTGTTCAATGTACACTTCTTCTTCCAATATACCATTTAAAAATGCAGACTTAACATCCCTTTGGTATACCTTGAAATCTTTGTAGGAAGCATATGCAAGTAAGGTTCTTACTCCTTCCAATCTAGCTATAGGGGCAAATGTCTCCCCATAATCTATTCCTTCTTCTTGTGCGTAGCCTTTGCATACCATCCTAGCTTTGTTTCTTGTGATTTGACCATGCTCATTCAGCCTGTTTCAGAACACCCACTTTGTTCCAATGACATTTTTATTTTCTGGTCTTGGCACCAGAGTCCAGGTATCATTCTTCTCTATCTAGTCTATCTCCTCATTCATTGCTTGTATCTAGTCTTCATTTTCTAATGCCTCCCTTGTTGTCTTAGGCTTGAATTCACATAGTAAACATGTAGGATCTCTTGTCTTGCTTCTGGTCAAAACTCCATTATCTTTTTCTCCAATGATTTGTTCAGGTTTGTGACGTCTGCTTACATATTGTGCCAAAATAGGTTCTACTCTCCTTTCATCTTGCTCTTAAGGTTGACCAACAAGATTATCAAATTCAGCTTCTAAATGCTTGACAACCTCTTCCTGATACTTGACAGCTTTCTCCTGTCGCTCATCATGTTCTTCTTCTCTCTCAGCATTATTTTCCTGATACTTGACATTGCTTACCCGAGACTCTGCATTAGGTGCAAGTTTTTCATTTGCCTCTCCTTCCTCTATATACACAAAAGATCTGTAATCTTCTAGTTCTCTTTTTCTGTCATCTTCATTTTTCTCTACATACTCATCAACTTTGACATTCACACTTTCCACAATTTTGTAAGTGTTAGATTTCAAACACTTATAAGCTTTACTTTTTGTGGAATAGCCTAGGAATATTCTCTCATCAGTTTTAGAATCAAATTTTTTATTCCTATTGCCCTTTAGTATGTAGCATTTTCTTCCAAAAATTCTAAAGTACTTTACATTAGGTGCATACCCATGCCATAGCTCATAAGGTGTCAGATTTGTACCTTTTTTGATATGTACTTAGTTAAGAGTATAAATAGTTGTACTTACAGCTTCTCTCCAGTACTTTTTTACAACATTATTTTCAATCATTAATGTCCTTGAAAAATCCATGATAGATCTATTCCTTCTCTCTATTATATCATTCTGTGGAGGAGTTCTTGGTGTAGACATTTGTCTTTTGATCCCTCTACCATTGCAAAATATATTAAATTCATTGGATATAAATTCTCCACCTCGGTCAGATCTCAGACACTTTATGTTCCTACCTGTCTCCTTTTCAACCTTAGCCAAATACCACTTAAAAAATATAAAAGCATCAGATTTTTCTTTTAAGAATATTATAGTCATCATTCTAGTATAATCATCGACAAACATGATAAAATATCTAGCACCACAATAGCTTTGTACACCCATAGGTCCACAAATGTCAGTATGAACAAAATCTAAAGCATTCTCAGAAGTAAAAGTCTTTCTCTTAAAACTAGACTTTGTCATCTTACCCAACTAACATTCATTACATTCTCAGGCTTCTTCAATCTAGGAAGACCTCTCACTTTCTTCTTCTTACTAATTTCTACTAGATTATCAAAGTTAACATGACATAGTCGCTTATGACATAACCAAATATCATCAAGTTGTACAATCATACATGTTTCTTTAGATAGGTCTAGATAGAAAAAATTACCTCTTGTTTGTTCTCCACTTCCAATTAGTTCACCAGTGGCATCAAATATTTTGGCCTTCCTATGATGAAATTCCACTCGGTAGCCAATACTATTAAGTTGTGCAACACTTAGGAGATTATAGTTAAGACCCTCAACCCAATAAGAATTCTCACAAGTGATCTTATTAGTTAGCTTAATCAATCCTTTACCTCTAACAGGACATGGTGCATCATTACCAAATTTCAAACTTCTACCTTTATAATCATCTAAGGTATCAAACTTACTCTTGTCACCAGTCATGTGATGTGAACAACCACTATGAACAATCCATTTATCATTTTTGTTCACATAAGATATCAATGCAGTTTTATCATCCTCATCAAACTCATCTTTCATTGCAACATAGAAAACCTCAATTTCAAAATCATCACTATCAGTGTTAGTCTCTTCTTTGACAATATAGCAGGATTTCTTACCTTTTCCTTTGTAGTCCTTGTACCTTCGCTAACCTCTATCTTCTCTTTTTGATTTATGTTTTCTATCTCTTTCTTCATCCTTATCATCCCTTTTAGGACATCCAATAGCTATATAACCAACTTTATTACATGAAAAACATATAATAGGGAGTTTACCTTTATACTTTCCCTTTCCCTTTTCAGTCTTCTAGCCATAAGAGCTTCTATATCCTCAACTTCTTCATCAGATGTGTCACTTTCACTTTCACTCTCACTAATGCATCTTTCTTTTTTCTTCTTTGACTTACTCAAAACTATTTGTGACTTAAAAGCAGATTCAACATTAGCAATAGTGAAGTTATCATAGTTGGAAAGTTCAAAAGTAGTAAGCTTACCAACCAAACTTTCCAAAGTAAGAGCATTGCTAGGGTTACATCTAGATTCCTAAATTGCTAAAATTTTGATGGCATAAATAGGACTTAGAGTTCTCAATACTTTTCCAATTACAATTTCATCATCAATAGTTCCATTTTCTCCTCTAATAGAATTTACAACTTCTTTTATTCTACCACAATATTGTGCAATATTCTCACCTTCTTGCATTCTCATTTCATCAAATTTACCTCTTAGGCTCTTAGCTTTTTCTCTCAGTACATTTATGTCACCGCCATAGATGTTTGCAAGAGTGTCCCACATTTGATTTGCATTAGTGCAGTCTTTGATGTCTTCAAATTCTAGATAACTTAGGGCAGATGCAATCTCCAACATTGCTTGGTTGTGCTCTTGTTTAGCTCTCATCTCCTTGGCAGTCAGAGGTGCAATAGTTGTGACATAATCATGCTCAACATAATACTTTGCAGAAACACCAATACTAGCTAGATGCAGCTTCATCAAACTTTGCCATGCAAGGAAGTTCTCCTTATTTAACTTTGGTACCTCCTTCTTATACATCCTAATCATTTGATTCAAGTACCTTGAAAATTTTTCTCTATAAGCACCAATAGATCCGATACCAATTGTTTTAATATAATTTAGAACAACAGAGGGGCGGTGAATCAGTTGTTCTTAGGTCTAGATGTATAAAACAAACTTTAAAACTCTTCAACAAATTAGATCCAACAACCAACAGCTACTCGGTCATTACTGATCACATAACAAAAACATATAATAGTGCAGTCCACTATCCAATAGTATCTAACTTGTAAAACATAGAAATGTTCAAACCAAACATTCACACAAGTATTAACAATAGGATTTATAGTGGAAACCCAATTAGGGAAAAACCACTTTGTAACATGTTACTATTATTTTCACTGTTCTGAAGTGAGCTCTGTGAAAAGCCAACCCTGTCAAAGGTTACAAACACACTGTCAGGTGTGACCTGGTTAAAGGATTTAAACCACTCTATTAAAAGTGCACCTTATTATAGGACTTACATACATCCCATTAGAATGCAACCTTGTTCAAAGGATTTATACAAATGATTGTTAGGTCAACCTATGTTAAAAGGATTTTGACTGATACAATGGTTAGAAATTAACAATAGTATTGATCTGAAAAACATACAACTCACTTTGCAAATATCAGATCCAATTTTGTACACATATGCTAGCTTACTGACTGTGAACCTTTTCCATCTCCATCACTAATCTGCTCAAAAATCTCTTCAAGCAATCACAACACTTCTCCTTCAACCTTTTTTGCTTATACATTCAATAACATCAACAATACTTCTAGCATCCTCTCCTTTGTTCAACCTCATGCTTAGGTTTCCTTAATACTTCCTTGATTAGGTCAATACATCTTTTCCCACTTAATCTCCTTCGTAGATCTTAGGGTTAGGTCAAATTCATCGAATCCTTCCAACTTTCTGTTCTTTGTCTATCCTTCTAGAAATATCTCAAATCTCTTAATAGATTTACAATAAAATGTTTTACAATCCATTAAATGATTTCATACAATCATTAAATAAAGTCAACACATTTTACATAATCTAAGAATTCAACTATGTCGACTGGAAATCAGAATTCTTCCTCAAATGTAAATTACTGATGCTCAATCAATACAATGTTCAACTCCTCGGTCTTCATTAGAAAACTCGGTCACCTCAAAAACTATTTCCTCGGCTAATACTTTCTTCCTCGGTAATTAACTGATGTTTGGTCAACACTGAATTTACTCAGCATATACTAGCTCGGTCAACACTAACATCACTCGACTTAAACTAGATTTCTTCACTTTTTCTTGGTTAAGCCTACCATTTTAGTCTTCATTCTTACTTAGATAAACAATACATTATATTATCATATTTCCACATAATCAAGTACTCATTGAAGTATCAAGATAACTCAACCTTTCCTTAGGTGCTATTGTTACCAACCTTGCCTATCCCCTTCACAACAATCAAATAGATATAGTACTTTCTTAGATAGCAATAGTCTTACCAGTTAAGGTTTGACATCAATGAAAATACAACAATTGCTTCAATTGCAATTTCCACAAAACCACACTTGTTGCAAAAATCAGGAAGTTTACCCTATTCCTACATTTAACTATTGCAGTGGATTACAAGATGAACATGTTTATGAAAATACATCCACATGGATTTATAGAGAGACTCAAGAACAAGAAGCTTCTCACATTCCTTTGAAAAGTATGGTCTTGGATTCACAATCATGTAGAAGAAAGGCTACAATTGTTGTAGTGGCCTTGGAACACACAAAAAAGGAGTTATTGATCCTATTGTTACAAAAGGATGACCTCCTCGTGTAGGGGTCATATTTAAACCATTGTGAATCAGCTCTTCATATACCAAGTTATCCTTGTGGGAAAAAGAGAACACTTTAGATGATGATAAGGTATCCGAGGATAGCCAATAGGAAACCATTGATTGTAATGCATCAGAATAGGCCTCATGTTCCTCCATCTCATATGAACTTGATTGTGTCTTTACTGACCCTAATGACTTACCTTTTAAAGATGAACACATTGATGACATCCCTCCTTGTAATAACTATCCTCAACCTTGGATCAAAAAAATTAGGGATTGTAGCCCCTACAATTCTAAGGACAAATCCAATGACACCAATGAGACTAATATCTATATCTTTTCCCTTAATCCTGAATCCTAGAATGTATGTAGTATTGATGATGAAATCCCCTTAATGTACCCTGAACTAATAGATTGAGATCAACAAGAACCACTGACCTTAGATCACTTTGAAAATGACGAAGCTATAGCTGAATTATTTGAGGTATGAGAAGGTATGGCATGGGGAGATCATAAATTAGGCTTCTCCATTGATCTTGACACTACAACATATTTTGGGGAGTCAACTCCCTCTTCTAGTTGCAAAAATGAAAAAAAAAATAAAAAATTAGGTCTTCTCATGAAAATTGAAAGGCACCATTAAACCATAAAAAGTAAAAATAAAGGAAATATCTAAGGGTGAAAACATCTCTAAGGCACCTAAGGATGGAAGAGTGGACATACCCCCATAGGAAGAGAAGTCATATTTACTAGTAGATATGACAAAAGAAATAAATTTGGGAACACCTAACAATCCAAAAATTATTCACTTTGCAGCCTCATTGTCCAAAGAAGAAAAAATGAATTTGTTTGGTTTTTCTACGAAAGAAAAATTAGTTTTTCATTGTCTTATGTGGATATGACAATTTTGGATCCTCTATTAGTTCTTCACCATTTACCATTGAGACTCGACGCTAAACCAGTAAAACAAAAACTGAGAAAAATGCATCCTCACGTAGCCCTTCTAGTAAAAGTAGAATTGAAAAACTTATTGGGTATTGTTTCATCAAACCCATAGATTATATAGATTGGATCTCAAATTTGGTTCTTATAAGTAAACATAGTGGAGGCATCAGAATATGCATAGACTTTTGTGACTTCAATAAGGCATGTCCTAAAGTTGACTTTCCATTGCCAAACATTGATATTATAGTAGACATGAAAACATGATATGAGATTCTATCACTAATGGATGGATTCTTTGGTTACAATCATATCAAAATTCCTCTTGAAGATCAACCCAAGACAACTTTCACATGTGCCTAGAGAACTTACTATTGGAAAGTCATGCCCTTCGGCCTCAAGAATGCTAGAGGAACTTATCAAAGGGAAATGACTACAATCTTCCATGATTTCATGCATCTTCTAATAGAATATTATGTTGATGATCTACTATAAAAATATCTCACATGGAAGGATCATTTGAATATATTAGAAAAAATATTTGAGAGAATGGAAATTTATCAACTCTTCCTGAATCCGAAGAAATGTGTTGTTGGAGTAGTTTTTGGAAAAATCCTAGGTTACTTATTTCTTGATGGGGCATTGAATTAGATCTAGAAAAAGTAAAAGTAATATTAGACATTCCTTCACCAACTAATCTAAAATATTTAAGAAGCTTACAATGAAAATTAAAATCCATTAGGAGATACATTACACAACTAGTAGATAAATGTCAATCTTTCCACCATCTGCTTCATAAAGGAGTAACATTTCAATCGAATTAAAAATGTCAGTGATTTCCAACAAATGAAATAATTCCTTCTTAATCTACATGTCTTGATGTCTCCTATTCTAGGGAAGCCTTTCATTCTATACATCTTAGCTATTGAAACTGCATTGGGAGCCCTACTGGCCCAATATGATGAACAAGGTAGAGAGAGAGCCATATACTATATCAGTAGACCACTCGTGGGTTACAAACTAAATTACTCACTCATTGAAAGAGCATAGCTTGTTGTGGTCTTTGCATCTTAGAAACTAAGACATTATATGCTTCATCATAAAACCATGTTCATCTCATGAATTGTCCCACTGAAGTATCTCCTTAGCAAAGCATCTCGCACAAGATGCTAAGAAAAATGGGTCATGATCTTATCTAAATTTGAAATTGAATACATTGAAAAAAAGAAATTAAGGGATGGGTAATAGTTGATCATCTCGTAGATGCACCAATCCAAGCTAACCAACCTTTGTTATCTGGTTTTCCAGATGAAGCCTTTTTTACCTTTGAAGAATCTAATAAATGGAAACTCTACTTTGATGGATCACATACTAGAAATGGGTCAGGAGATAGAATTATGTTTGATACTCCCCAAGAAGATTTTATTCCAAAATCTTATAGAATTTCCTTTGATTGCATTGATATTTTTTAGTATGAGGTTCTTTTTACCAGACTCAAATTAGCAATTCAATGGAAAATTCAGCACTTAAAAGTGTATGGTGATTTCCAAATAGTCATTCGTCAAGTCAATGATGACTACGAGACAAAAGATGAGAAGTTGATCCCTTCTAAGAAGCTTATTGATTTTTTTAAATCTCAATTCATAACAATCAAAATTCAACAAATTTCCTTTGTTCATAATAAGAAAGAAGATGCCATGGCTAAAATTGCTTCCATAATCAACATGCCATAGAATGAAGAATGTTTTGAATTTCTTGTTGAACAATTACTAATCCTGACATTTGATATTTCATAATCTGAGCTCATGTGTGATATTGTTGGGCCTAATTTTCCCATGGTATAAAGATATCTATAATTACTTCCATTCCAAAATCCTACCTCTTGACCTCTCCAAGAACAAACATAGAGCCCTTATTCACCAAGCCTCTAGATACATCATCATTGATGATACTTTATACTAAAGATCATTTAGCCAAACCCTCCTCATATGCCTTAATTCATGAGAGGCTGATACTTCCTTACATGAGGTACACGATGATATATGTGGAGGTCATTTCAATGGCTTAAGTCTAGCCAAGAACCCAATAAGAGCTAGATATTATTGTCTCACCATGGAACAAGACTCATATAACTTTGCAAAAAAATGTCATAAGTACCAAATAGATATTGCAAAAGATTGTCAATGATGTTGGTTGGGACTGACACTTACACTTGAATCCATCTCTTTGGGCCTATAAAACCATCATTCACACCCCCATTGGTGCAACACCATACTCTCTAGTGTATGGTGTTGAGGCCATATTACCACTTGAAGTTGAAATCCCTTCATTGGGAGTATCATTACAACATATTCTAGATAATGAATAGTATAGAGTTTCTAGACTGTATGAACTAGAAATGCTAGATGAGCAGAGACATGATGCCTGATTTGATTTGAAATTGATGAAGGGTGATCCCCTTAATACCAAAAACACATAACAGAAATAGAGAAACAACAACAATATGCAAGAACAGAAAATTGGCTTCTTATTATCTCCACAAATGTGGAATTACAAACTTTCAGAATTACAATATGCAAGGCCACATGGGCATTCCCTTACAATATTCTATAGGATAAAGCCTCGAACTAATACCCAGATCTACTACCCAGAACTATTCTGAACTGCCTAAGATAATAATACAGCCTTCCTTATATAGGCAATTTTCCACCGCCTGGGAAGGTTCCAGAATTTTAGCCAATAAGGCCGACCAAACTTAGAATTATTTTATTTTACATTTTATTACATCATAGTCGGCTCAAGATAACCTTTGAAACCCAAACAGAAATTTTGAAGAAAATTATTTTCTGCCATTTCAGGTGGCCCAACTTCCAAAGACCATAAGTCATCACCAGTTGACCCGATCGGCTATTATAACCCCATTTCAGAAATGCCATGAAGCGCTCTACAGGCTTGAACCATGCAAGCGCCCATCACCCAAATTTTCAACCTCATTTAGGGCCTCTAAAGCCTTCAAAACTGAGTTCAAAGTTTCTGTACCTTGCTGCCAATATCGAAAATCTTCAATATCTTCCAATATACACTTGATCTAGCAATGAAACTTTACTGGCAGACCTATATGACCAAAATGAACCTCCAAGAAAGAAATCAGATCATTCTGAACACATACAAAAATTACCAAAAATAGTAACTTTCCATAAATAGCAGCTCTGCACAAAATAGCCCTTATTGAATACAAAAACAAAATATTTTTGGGTGATGCAAGATTGCTCTTACACCCAGGATGCTCCTGCATCAGACACCCAGGGTAATTTGAGAAGTGACCCTGTCACGACTCAGGTGTGTAGAGGAAAACCAAGATAGTTAACCTCCTCCTTTGTTAGCCATGATGAATCTTCAATAGGTCTTCCTTTCCATTTGACCAAATACTCTTCATATGTCCTATTCCTTGTGCTTCTGCCAACATGACTGTCCAGTATGTCTTCAATCTCCTTGGTATTTGAACTACTTGCTGGAATACTCCACTGTGTTGTTGCAACCTCATCTTCAAGACCTCCTTCATGATACTCTGTCAAATCTGAAATGTTAAACACTGGTGAAATATTCAGCTCACTAGGCAATTCTACCTCATATGCATTTCCTGAATCATGCTTCTTCAATATCTTACATGGTCCAAACTTTTTCATTTTCAGCTTGTTATATTTACCAACCGGAAATCGCTCCTTCCGCAAATGAACCATGACTTCATCTCCAACCTGAAATTCTTTATATCTCCTTTTCTCATCTGCCTTAGCCTTATACTGTGCGTTCATCTTGGTAATATACTTCCTCACCTCCGCATGGATGTTCTTCAACTGTTCTGCAAAATCCTCAGCTTCAGCACTACTTATTTCTCCTTTATCTATCTTCCACAATTCAGATGCATTTCTTGGACTACTTCCATATACAATCTGGAATGGTGATTTACCAGTACTCCTGTTGACAAAATTATTGTATGCAAATTCTGCCTGTGGTAAAATCAAATCCCATCCTGTTGGCTTATCTCCAACCAAACATCTCAGCAAATTTCCCAAACTCCTGTTCACCACCTTTGTCCTTCCATCAGTTTTTGAGTGATGTGATGAACTGAACTTCAAATCTATCTTCAACTTCTTCCACAATATCCGCCAGAAATATCCAACAAACTTAGTATCTTGATCTGAAACTATGGTCTTTGGCAAACCATGTAGTCTCACCACTTCTTTGAAAAACAATTCTACTACATGAACAACATCATTAGTCTTCTTGCAGGGAATGAAATGTGCCATCTTTGAAAATCTGTCAACTACTACAAAAATTGAATCATGTCCCCACTGTGTCCTCGGTAAACCAAGAACAAAATCCATACTGATATCCTCCCAAGGCTTCTCTGGTACAGATAATGGCTGATACAACCCTGTATTCTACTTCACTCCTTTCACCATCTGACATACTCTACAACTCTGTACAAAATTTTTCACATCTTGCTGCAATTGTGGCCAATAATAATTCTCACCAACCAAAGCAAGGGTTTTATCACGACCAAAATGTCCAGCGAATCCTCCACTATGCTTCTCCTTGATGAGATTCTCCCTCATAGAACTTCATGGAATGCACAACTGACTCCCTCTGAATAGCATATCATCCTGGATGATGAAATCCAACCATTTCATCCTGTCTAGAGTAACAGGTTCTGTACAAGCTTTCCAAGCTTCACCAAAATCAGGATCCTTTGGATACAAATTCTTGAGTTCCTTGAACCCAACCACCTCAATCTGCATCTCTGTCAACAATAGTTGCCTTCTGCTAAGAGCATCTACAACCCTATTAGACTTTCCACTTCTGTGTTTCAAAACAAATGTATAACTCTGCAAAAACTCAACCCATTTCAAATGCCTTTGATTCAACTTTCCTTGACTGTTCAAATATTGCAAAGCTTGATGATCAGTATACAAAACAAACTCCTTAGGAAGCAGATAGTGCCTCCACTTTTTCAATGCCTAAACTATAGCATAAAATTCCTGATCATAAATAGAATATTTTCTCTTGGCATCATTTAACTTCTCACTGAAATAAGCAACAGGATTACCTTCTTGGCTCATAACAGCGCCTATTGCAGTACCACAAGCATCACAATCTACTTGAAACACCTTATTAAAATTTGGAAGTGCTAAAATAGGTTGTTCTATAACTTTTTGTTTCAACAATTGAAAACTCTTTTCTACCCCATTAGTCCACTTAAACTCTTTTCTATCCCCTCTCATTGTTTCAGTCAAGGGTCCACAAATACTGCTAAAATTTTGGATAAAATTTCTGTAAAAGCTAGCTAGACCATGAAAAGATCTTACCTCAGTAGTATTCCTTGGAGTAGGCCATTCAAGGATAGCATGTACCTTCTCTGGGTCCATTTTTAGACCTTCTGCTGAATATACAAATCCCAAATACACTAACTCTTTCTTCACAAAACTGCACTTCTTCAAATTAATCAATAATTTTTCATCTCTCAACTTCTCAAACACCATATGAATATGCATCATATGTTCCTCCAATGTCTTGCTAAAAATCAAAATATCATCTAGGTAAACAATGAAAAACTTACCCAAAAATTCTTTTAGAACCTCGTTCATGAGCCGCATGAAAGTGCTCGGTACATTGGTTAGCCCAAAAGGCATGACTAATCACTCATACAGTCCTTCCTTTGTCTTGAAGGTAGTCTTCCATTCATCTCCTTCTCTGATCTGAATCTGGTGATATCCACTCTTTAGATCTATCTTTGAGAAATACATAGCTCCACTCAAACAGTCCATAATATCATCCATTCGTGGTAATGGAAACCTATACTTGATTGTGATCTTATTTATTGCTCTGGAATCTATACACATCCTCCATTCTCCATTCTTCTTTGGTACTAATACCGCTGGTACAACACAGGGACTCAGACTCTCACGGATCAATCCTCTCTGTAATAGTTCATGTACTTATCTGTTCAACTCCTCACTTTTTGCAGGTGTCATTCTGTGTGCTGCCTTATTTGGAAAACTCGCTCCTGGAATCAAGTCCATCTGATGACTGATCTTCCTGACTGGTGGTAATCCATCAGGCACGTTATCGGATACAATATCCTGAAACTCATTCAACAAATCTACAACTTCTACACGGACATCTTCTACTTCCTCTTTACCAGCTTTTGGAATTAAAGAAAAACATACATGCTCATGCCTCATTCCATCTAGGAAATTTCTTCCATCAAAAAAAGTTATCCTTGCATTACCACATACCTTTTCTTCAGTCTCTTTCAATGGTTTTAGCTTATGTCGCACTCCATCCTTTGTCAGGGAATAGGTATTCGCACGACCATCATGTACAGCACATCTGTCAAACTGCCATGGTCTACCCAACAACATATGACATGCATCCATAGATATGATATCACACAATACCTCATCTTGGTATCCGCCAATCTTGAACTTCACCAGGCATTGTTCATTGACCATGACCTTGTGGTCATCCTATACCCAGGCAATCCGATATGGATGTGGGTGTTTCTGTCTCTTGAGCTTCAACTTTGTCACCATCTCTTTTGACACCAAATTGTCAGTGCTTCCACTATCAATAATCACATCACAACATTAACCTTCACACTTGCACCTGGTGCGAAACAGGCTCCTCCTTTGCTGAGGTTCATTCTCACCACTCAACAGGACTCTTCTGTTAATCAACGTTTCTCCTCTTTCAGCATCTTCAGAATTTAATGATCTGGCATCTTCATCTACATGTGCAACTCTGGCCTGGCCTTCATTTCTCCTTGTCCTCTTCCTCTTCCTCTCTGATTTCTATTATTCTGATCCTGGAAGCGATTGGAATTATTTCCTCGCTGATTCTGACTGCTACTAGCCTAATCCTTCTTTTTTGGATATTCATCTCAGCCACCATATGACCGTCCACCAGATCATCCATCGCGACCTCTTCCATTTTGTCTGCTCTCAAACTTCTTGTTCAGCTTTTCCTCTACTTTTAGGGAAAACTGGTATGCCTCTTCAATACTGTTCATTCGAACCAGATTCAGCTCCTCCTGAATGCTTGGCCTTAACCCATTAAGGTATCGGGCAACTTTCTCCTTATCAGCTTCTGCATGGCCTGTTCTGATGAGGAGTCGATAGAACTCCTCTGTATACTCCTGAACAGATCTTCCTGCTTGCTTCAAACTTTGCATTTTCTTTAGTAGGTCAAGCTCATAATCAACAGGAATGAACTGTCACTTCAATTTATCCACCATCCGATCCCATCTTGTGATTTTATCTTTCCCTCTTCTATTTCACTCCAATTGAATTTTTTGCCACCAGATCTTCGCATGACCTTTCAATCTGGCCTTCGCAAATTTGATCCTATTAGGATCCTCAACATCTTCATACTCAAAATATTCTTCACATTCATTGATCCAATCGATCAATTCCTCTGGGTTAAGATTTCCAGAAAATGTAGGAACCTCAATCTTAGGTCTTTTCCCAATCTTGGAAATCGCCCGAAAAAGTCTTTCTTCCTCCTGGTTCACAATTTCAGCTTCTCCTTCTTGATATTCTTCTTCGGCTTCATCCTCGCTTTCATCTCTGACATTAAGATTCATTCCTATGCGAATCTCTTCTTGCAATGCTCGCACTTGTCTCTGCAGCTCTCTAACCTCAGGTGTCACAGCACCAGCTCTTCCGCCACGTTCTCTTCGTGGAGGCATTTTCGCGATGCGCATTGAAAACTTTAACCACGGTCCTGGTGCAAACTGTCTCACAGTCGGTGATCTGTTTACACACTCAAGAACTCCTGCTCTGATACCACTTGATGAAGGGTGCTCCCCTTAATACCACAAACACATAACAAAAATAGAGAAACAACAACAATATGCAAGAACAAAAAATTGGCTTCTTATTATCTCCACAAATGTGGAATTACAAACTTTCAGAATTACAATATGCAAGGCCACATGGGCAATCCCTTACAATATTCTGTAGGACAAAGCCTCGAACTAATACCCAGATCTACTACCCAAAACTATTCTGAACTGCCTAAGACAATAATACAGCCTTCCTTATATAGGCAATTTTCCACCGCCTGGGAAGGTTCCAGAATTTTAGCCAATAAGGCCGACCAAACTTAGAATTATTTTATTTTACATTTTATTACATCATAGTCGGCTCAAGATAACCTTTGAAACCCAAACAGAAATTTTGAAGAAAATTATTTTCTGCCATTTCAGGTGGCCCAACTTCCGAAGACCATAAGTCATCACCAGTTGACCCGATCAGCTATTATAACCCCATTTCAGAAATGCCACGAAGTGCTCTACAGGCTTAACTCGCGCAAGTGCCCATCACCCAAATTTTTGACCTCATCCGGGGCCTCTAAAGCCTTCAAAACCGAGTTCAAAGTTTCTATACCCTGCTGCCAATACCAAAAATCTTCAATATCTTCCAATATACACTTGATCTGGCAATGAAACTTTACTGGCAGACTTATATGACCAAAATGAACCTCCAAGAAAGAAATCAGATCATTCTGAGCACATACAAAAATTACCAAAAATAGTAACTTTCCATAAATAGCAGTTCTGCACAAAATAGCCCTTATTGAATACAAAAACAAAATATTTTTGGGTGATGCAAGATTGCTCTTACACCCAGGATGCTCCTGCATCAGAAATATTACTAGAACCATCTCTTATGTAGCTAAAATAAGAAATTATGAGGTCATCACTTCGATATTGGAGACCTAGTTCTAAAGATGAATTATAAAATCTGGAAACAAAGAGACAAGACAAGCAAATTTGAGACAAACTAGGAGGGGCCATATGTACCACTACAACATATAGATCTAGAGTATATCATCTTGTAACATCAGAGGGATAAACATTTCCAGAAGAAATCAACAACATGCACCTCTAGAAGTATTACACATAATTTTGAGAAAAATACAAAAAAATTGAAAACAGTTCTTGAAAAAAATACAAAAAAATTGAAAAAAGTGAAAAAATAATTTTTTTTTTGGAAAAATAAAAATGGGTGCCTTGATGAAAACTTGGTAAACATGCATCTTGGCATGAAAAAAAAGAATAAAGATAAATTTCTTTTCCAAAATTGAAAACCTCGCAAGCAGGCACTTTGGGCATGTACCGTTGTGAAAACCTGGCAAACAGGTGTCATTCATAGTGATTCATTTCTCTTCCACCTATCATGGTTCCACTTGGTGTTTACTATTATTCCCTGATCATACCTTTCCATGTGAGTCTATCCTAGTGCCCCTTTATGGCCTATTACTGGTTGATATTCTTTGTCACTTCCTTGATTTGAATTTGAATTTGCACTAGGGGCAAGACCTCAAACACAGTCAATTCATTAATTAATCACTTTATTAGATTGGAGACAACAACATGTAAATACCTTAATGTCTAATTTTATTTTTTAAAATAAAATAATATCTTGAAAATATCCCTAAAAAGCATATAATATCTTGAAAAAATTTAAAAAATAAATAAATATGGACCTTAAAAAATACTCAAAATTTTGTATAAAGACTTGCAAAAAGACCTAAAAGATAAATATGATCCTGAAAAAAATATCTC
The DNA here is from genome assembly GCA_027943335.1 of Chamaecyparis obtusa. Lineage (NCBI taxonomy): Eukaryota > Viridiplantae > Streptophyta > Pinopsida > Cupressales > Cupressaceae > Chamaecyparis > Chamaecyparis obtusa. Next base: position 490,544 of record BSBK01008686.1, read on the forward strand.
TAAAAATCATAAAAAAGTCCAGAAAAAACCCTAAAAATTGTAAAATGTCTTGCAAAAAGATAAAAAATCCTAATATTGCTAAAAAAACCCTAAAAAATAGAAAAATATTTCAAAAACCTACAATAAAGTTGTACATATTCAATGTATATAATCATCTTCCTTTTGCATCATAGCGAGCATGTATGCAGACATCGTTTGAAAATGATGTATTATAACTTGGAATGGTACTTTCTTTTTTGTAAAACCTATGCAGATTATTTAGCACATAGTAAGTCGTACACACTATGGCTTGATAAGAGGGTTAGAAAATGATGCTAAGGCTTACAAGCCCATTTTTCCTCCATTTTTGTCCCTTTACACATTTTTTCATCTTCCAAGATGATTTCTTAACTTCCTTATCATCAAGTTTACAAATGATCAAGTCGGTATCTCTAAAATTACCAACATAATCCCACACGTCTTCTTGGCTTTCTAACCATATAATTTTTATTTTATTTTTGGACAACATTAGCATAGTAAACTTTCATTTTCTTTACTAGTGTCTCGATAGTCCTCAAAGATATATGTCTATCATTTTCTTAATAAATTTTGATCTACTTGACCAAATTAAAAAGAAAATTACATATTACTATTCTACACTCAATTTTATACACTTTAAAAAAATGCATTTTTTATTATATTATGATGCAATTTATGCACAATGCACAAACAAATACCATATTTTCAGGATGTGGTCACTTCAAAAAAACATTAAAAAAAATACTCAATAGAAAATAAATAAAAATATGCAAGTTCTAGATCACACTCTTACCTATCATCCTACCAAAGGGTTTTTCAAAATACTAAATCTAACTATATCTTTTGTGAACTGCACGAAAATAGCTGTGTTATATTTTTCTAAAGAAATCAGGAACAACTTTTTGTGTGTGATGGGTTTGACTCTCTTAATCTTATCCATTTTTAAAAAACTTTAGTAATTAGAAACTAGATTAAAAGTACTACAATTCTTATTCTTTGCACAACTCCTAATTTTGAGTGCTTGACCCTCAAATTTCTCTTTGAAGTTCAAGTTTACTTGGTTTCAAAAAATAAGTGGCCACTTATAGTCCCCTTTTTTACACCATCTTGGTACACTTACCCCACATGGGATCTTTGATTGGAGATAAAATGGACATTGTTTAATAAGTGATTTTTAGCTTATGGTTTCGTAATATAGTTTGATGGTTTTTTGTGTTGTATCTCTTATATATTAGGTGTGTGAGATGGAGGGTGCATATAAAAGTCATGTAGTTATTCAGTTACTTCCATATCTCTAGTTGGTGATACTCCTGCTATAAGCTTTCTCTACAAGGATGTTGTAATATGTTATTGATTTATGAACAATTTATTGGGTGGTTGTTGGAGTGTGAGGTTTTCCTCTTGAAAGAGTTTTCCCTTTGTAAATCATTGTGTTGTGGTATGCATATTATTTATGTTAAGTTTGTATAACTATTGTAAAGATATGAGAGATTTTTAACATTATTTTTCCCTCAAGGTTAATGTAGGATTTTTTTTTGCTACTTAACTTCCTTACACTAGTGATTGTGAAAAGGTTATTTAATAGCTATGCCAACCCAGCCCTAATGATCCCATCAACATGATTCAATTGTACATGCACTGATTGAGTGGGATTTCTACCTTCATGGATACTAGCATTCTATTGAACCAAACTATGATCCTCTTCATAGCACAAATATTTGAGTGTATTCTTTCCTTCATGTGGGTGGAATACCAACAAGTATTTTTTGAGTGCTACATTTCCTGAGAGTGGCCTCACATGGAGACATAGGAGATGTTGGATATTTGGTATCCTCCATCATTAAAAATTGAGGGCTTAAATGGTAGAGTATTGAGAGAGCTCGATGACATTGAGATATGTTTTTGGGATCTAATTCTTCGATACCATAGGCTTTAGGATTTGATGGAGGAATCCACATAGTCATTTGACAGAGGCCTTTCCTAGGCTAAGGATGTAAGGAAGGAGTTGTACACACTGATCAAGAGATCACAAGAGAAATTGGCTCAAGAGAATAAGTGAATTCTAATATTGGAGAGAGTAAGAGTTGAGAAAAACTAGCAAAAAAGGATCAATAACTGATAGAGATGACCACTCAATTGGAAAAAAAGCTATCATGATTGGTGAACAAGGTTGGAAATGCATAGAGAGGAATGCCAAGTTTTTGAAACATCAAGAGTTGGATAAAACTAATAAGCACCTAATGGAGGTTTTATACATGGTTACAACTACTTGGAAGAAAGATTTGGTGGCCAACCAAAATTTCCAACACCTACAATAGAAGCCCTCTCAAGATTCTAACTTGACATCTATGATACATCTTGGGAAATCTTCTCAACCCTCCCAGTAGACATGTCTTAAATTTTGTTGAGTCTAGTGTCACGTTTTGTCTCATTCATCTAGAAGAAATCTCTTGTTTGGAGGGCTAATGTTTTGGTAAAAGTGTAGCTATAGTTAGTGTGTATGAAAAATAAATTCATGAAACATTACAATGAGAAATCTACTTGAATTTTGCAAAATAAAGCTAAATGATCAACTAATTCAAGAAAATAATATCAAAATCATCTCATCTCTCTCTATCTAAAGAAGCTAAAGAAATTCTCTCATCTTAGAATTCATTAGAGACAACTCTAGAATGAGAATTAATGATCTATGCTAGATTAATTAAGCTATTATAACTCAAATTATAGTAAAATATGCCCAAATATGCTAAGAATTTAAATTTAGATACCTATAATGAGGATGCAATTTTCAACTATGAGAGTGCATCCTTTTGTCCCGATTTTGCCCTTTATTTATGGATTTTCACAAGGATTAGGGGAAAAGTAATATTAATCACAATTAAGTTTGATTCAAGTTAATGGTTTCAAATGTTGGGACAAAGTAAATATTGTTTTCTCAAAGGTTGGAACAAATAGAAAAAATGAATGGTCAAGATGCATCTCCAAGATGTGTGGTGGAGAACTGATTTATCCTTGATCCATGTGAGCTCATTCCTTCATTCTCATTGGTACATTTTGATTTTGTCCTTATGTGGTTGGTGAGAAAAATAATAATTAATAATTTATTTAATTAATTTATCTTAGCCATGTGTACCCTTGAATAGGTTGGATTAAATGTGATTTAACTATACAATTAATTTGATTTAAAATCAATTGCACAATTAATTGATCTTTTTTATTTAATTAATCCAATAGCCTTGATTTCAATTAATTCATGTTTTGACTTTCATTACTCACTTTGATTTTTTCTTGACCATTTTTAGGTGCATACAATTGCCCCTCTTTGAATCGATGTGCAAAGCGTGTTGGTTCAAATAATGTCTAATTGATTTGTTTAATTGATGTCTGATCTAATCTTGATAATTGATTTCCTGATTTGCCACTAATTTTGATGAAAAAAATCTTAATTTGATAATAGATTATTGATTCACTAATGACCTCCTGATATGATACTTGAACTTGATTTTAAAAAGATTCCTTGGTTTTGATGCCACACTGATAATTTTGAAAAAAAAAATTGTTTCACTATTATGCTCGATTTGAATCTCTTTTATGATATCTTGCCCCCTCGAAAATGAAATAGAAGTTAATTTGATGAATTTTCATCAATTTGTGATTTTTGAAATTTATTTCAAAATTTTGCAATAATATTGCACAAGTTTGATTTCATTTCTAATAATGATATGACAATGTATTGATGATAATGCCCTAGATGCAGAAAAAATTAGTTGAACAATTTTGACCCTACATAAAAAATGTGATAAAAACACTCCCTTTTAGGTCAAAGGGCTATATATAGGGTTGAAAAAGTCACTTTCACTATTCATTTTCACTTTCATTGTTGACTTTTCACTCTGAGCCTTCTAGTGATATTACAGCGATGGTGGTCCCTGTTCGAGAGCATAGGTTTGAGAGAGGCCACAAATACCAGCACCCACCTTACTATCGACCTTTGGTGAGTACCTCAATCCTCCCCTCTCTTTTTTCCATTTTATTGAAAAAAATTAAATTTTAGATGTTTTTTTTCTTTATTTTTTCCAAATTTTCAAAATAGCACATAGGTTTATTTTTAATAGTGTGTAGCACTATGTTTTAGTATGTCCATGAACTAAAATAACTCACAACAATAGATGAAATAACATGTATGACCTCATGCCCTAGGAATGTTTTTGTGCATCTAATAGGTTTTGGTAGTGCGTATGATTAGGCTAGTGCAAACAAGAGATGTAGTAGCACATACACTAATTTGAAATGGTGTGTATGATGGGAAATGACATGTACCGCATGTTTCAACTCATTTGATAATTTTTGCAGTGCGTGTGATAAATAGAATAATGCTTAATGTTTTGATGTGTACAATATGACAAAATGATGCATAGCTATCTTTTTTTCACCTAATTGATTAGCTTGTATGATTCGATTGGTTTCCATGATAGATCAATTGATAATGTAGGTTATGCATGTGATGAAAACAAGTGTTTTGATGTTAGTTTGATAAATTTTGGTGAATCTTGATTTTCAACCTAATAGATTAATATGATTGATTTGATATTTTTTCATCCTCTCTGATTAGAGTTGGGGGGAAAATGATGGTGTTCTCTAAGCAAGAGATAGGATGATAGATTCTCTAATTTACTTGTGATGATCCATTTAGATGATGTTACTGATGTGATGCCACTTGATTCAACAAGTTCACTTCCAGAAGCTATATGTCTGAGGTTTATATTTGTGGCCTTTAGATATGGTTGAGAAGGTAAGTGCTCAGGAGTGACTAACTAATCCGTCATTTTGGATTGTTCTTCTTACTAGACATGCCCCAATTCTACATGAATCAAGGTCTTCTCACTACTATGGTAGACCGTTGGAACTTCAACCATAAAAAATTGCATTTTCCAATGGGTGAGATAACAGTCACCCTTGAGGATGTGTATAGATTACTCAGGATTTTGACACGGGGTGAGCTTGTATATTAACATTAGGTATACAATGGTACAACATTCTTATGGGTTTTTAGAGACATCACGATCAATGATGAGAGTACTCCTTGGGAATAATTTTTTTCTTTCCCTCCTCTTCCTATAATTTTGGGCATTCTGATCAGGGGTTTCCTATTACTGGACTAGAGAGAACATAATTTCATTATTGGTTAGGGCAGGATCCTAGAGGACATGATTGCACATCTGCACAGATTTGATTAGGGTTCTTGTGTTCATGCGCAATTATATCATGAATTGCATGTAGTTTATTTCCATGGTGTTTCATTATTTGTAGGTGCAATTTTGTTACAACTATGGACTTGGGAGCACCTTCAAGTTACTAGGCTCATTGCATCCTGAGCTAGATATCCTAGGTGGCCATATGCATATATCTATGAGGGAGTGATTGTCCAGCCTCATCTAGGAAAGATAGATTATTGGAGATGTATGTTGGATGATATTGATTAGGCCATATGGAAACCATACCTTGGATGCGAACCTTGGAGAGAATATGCTTCAGAGCTTCCATTTATGTTCATTCCTTATTGGATAATTGGTTGGACTGCTTTTGTGATTGAGAGTTTTTATTTCCATAGAGTCCTCTAGTAGTTCAATCAAGTACAAGGTATACCATATGGTTTGGCATTATATTAGCGAGTTTAGGTAGTGAGGTCAATATGGGGAGCTCAGATAGAGTACCATATTTCTCACAATGAGATTCTTTCTTTGCCTCACTAAGCCTAAGATATGAGAGACCATGTTTTTGATGCTAGTATGACAGATGATTATGCCCAATGGTTTACACAACATCCCTTCCCATGTTTCATTGATCCTGCAGAGCTGATCCTAGATATTGATGATAGATCATAGGATGATGATGATGATGATGGAAGAGGTGGGAAAGGTGACCAATAAAGGAGGAGAGTGGTCTCGATAAGAGGTGGTTAGGTTGGTGGATGAGTTTTATCTCATGGTCCTCTAAGAGGCAGTGGTGGTAGTAGTGACGTTGGTGGTGGAGGAGGATGGGTTAGTATGAGGGGTGGAGGAGTGAGAATGATAAGTGGCAGAGTGAGAGTGAGTAGTGGAGGGATAGGTAGGAGAGCTCCTCCTTAGGCTAGGATCATAGATTGGGGTTTATAGAGATAGACAAAATATAGGAAAAAAAAGGTACCTCGAGATCCTTCTCCACAGGTTCCTATTCCACTAGCACATGCAGTGCCAATTTCATAGGCTCCAAAGACACTTGCCCATGATGTCAGGGCTCTATAGGTTGGTATGGCTCATATCAGGAGTCAAATGGATCATTTTAGTGTGATGATGTAGACTTTCATGGATACTATGACCCATCATGGTTTATAGCTTGGTTCTAGTAGAGTTAAAGGTAATGACATAGATGGGATAGGTATAGGTGGACCAGATGGAATAGGTTTAGGTGGCACTAGTAGACAAAATTGATTACTCCACCTTTGTATCATATGTATCACTCTTGGTCAGGACTTTTGTTGATGTACTTTATTTCTCATACATTTATGGAGATTTGATTAGCTCTTTTATAGACTCTTCTCTTTTATGATGTCATTATATGTTAGACTTTTTATTTTTGATGATATATATGTAGCTCTACATGTCCTATCTATATGCTTATTTTTTTTGTTATTTTGTGATGCAAAATGATATGAATGCATTTATCTTACATGCTTTGGATGAGTGTCTTATATACGACATAGCCTAGATGGATTCATAATGTTGATGAAATGCACTTGATAGGTCTATTTATGCTTTAATAATTAATGATTAATGATTAATAATGAATTTATATGATATTTACATGTGTTCCAATATGATTCTATATGCTCCTAATGATTGAATTTATGATTTGATTCTATATGGAATTAATGCAATTTCTATTTTATTTATGATGAATTGTCATGATACTTAATACCATAAAATGTAAATGAAATATCTAAATGAATGCAAATTAATGATTAATGAATAACACTTATATGACTCTAAATGAATATACAAATGAATATATTTCAATGATACACAAGCTAATGATTAATGATTAATGATATTCAATTTAATGAATGCAACTTAATGATTTAAATGAATAATAATTAATAAAACTATATAAATAAATATTTAAAATGCAGCTTAACATGTAGCTAAAGTATGCACTAGCATGATATTAACCCGTAACTAAATGCACTCCTATGTTTTTTATTTAGTCCAACATACTTGCCCAAGTAAAGAAATCATGATGATTTTTTATTATACTCCACTCTACTCCTTTTTCTTTTTCTTATAGGAAAAATTTATATGCAAATAAATTGCAAATTTAATCTATATGGATGCATCTAACTATTTCTTTTAATTACGATAATGCTTCTTTTCATCATTGAGCTTTTGAAACATGAAATTGGTACAATCATCATTGGTTTAACTATGATGGTCTGAATACCTTTTTCTCTCATATTTTGCACATGAAATTGGTACAACCCTCATTGGTTTTATTTTCAACCATGATGGTTTGAACACCACTTTCATTTGTTGCAATGTTACAAATAGATTTTGGAATTCAGATATGAAAGATCTAAATGGCCAAGGTATCCTGTTGTGTAAACATAAAAAGATATGATTATCTCCATATGAAAATGTCCTCGATGATTCTTTGATGATCATGTCATTAGACGGTTTTTACATACTTTGAACCATCAACCTCAAGACAGTCATGCAATAATCAAGAAAATTATCATGCTTTTATCATCACTCCTCTAGTCAAAATACTTCATCCATTTTCTAAAAAGACATGACTCCACAATCAAGTAAAACTCTGTCCATTTCAATCTTTATTTTTTATTTTTATTTTGATAAAGATAAGGCAATGTGTAAATCGAGGATCAAAGTGTCAAGCATTGAAGTTTGAGATAAAATGCATTCGAATTAGGAATTGATATGAATCTAAGTGTCAAGTTTTTGGTTTGATGCATTTATTTGTGTCAATTGGTGTCTGTTTGATGAGCCACTTTGATTTAGGATAAGTGCCCCTAGTTTGATTCCACAGTGATGTTGGACTTAGACAATTTCCAAACCATGATGAAATCCTTGGGTAAATGTGAATGCAGCTTTGAGAATTTATTATGCAATATATACAAATGATGGCTAATGAAAGAATATATACAAGGATGACAGAGAAATGTAGATAGGATATGCAACTAGACTTGACTTAAGGGTCAAATGCACCACTTGAGTTTATTGCTCTTTTTTCTCTTTTATTTTCTTTTTTTTTTGCTACTAAGGCATGTACTGCTAGGTTTTCACCAAGGAACTTTTTTTCTTTTTCTCTCTTTTTTTTAATTACGAAGGTGCCTATTTGCTAGGTTTTCACCAAGGTAAATATTTTTTTCAGGATCCATATTTGAATGTTTTTTCTTTTTTCATGATCAATTTTCCACCATTTTTTATTTGTTTAGCAACTCTTTTTCACTATTTTTTATTTCTTCAAGAACTCTTTTTCACTGTTTTTGTACTTTTCTTCTTTCTGATTTTTTTTGGATTTTCTCAGGATTAATATCTCAATATTTTTGAATTTCTTCATGACTAATTTTTCACTGTACAAGGTTGATGTTGTCTCATCTGATATTTTGATACTCTTTCAGCTAATCTAGGTATAAAACCTCATTAGATGCATGTTATTGATAGGCTCTTGCAACTCTTCCCCATCAAAATTGGCTAGCTTATATGTCCATGTCCCGAAGGAAGACATGATAATGAGCGATCCTATTCTAATTTGCTTCCCATTTTCCCTTTTTATCTTTTTCTACTTGGTTCTTTGAATTCTCTCCTAACACTAGATCACCCACTTGAAATTCTCTTGGCTTGATATTTTTGTTATAATTCCTTGACATCTTATTTTGATACACCTTAAGATGTTCATATGCTTGTTTTTGACATTCATCAAATAACTCTATTTCTTGGAGTCTTTCTACTCTATAATCCTCATTTGTTGACAATCCATGCAATGAAATTCACAAAGATGGGATCTCAACTTTGAAGGGTAATACTCCTTCTGCCCCATAGACTAGTGAGAAGGGTGTGGCTCCAGTTGGTGTTCTTATACTTGTGTGATATACCTATAATGTTGGATTCAATTGTATATGCCAATCTCTTCCTAAGTTATCCATTGTTCTTTCCAAGATCTAAGGATATATTTTTTTGTTGCTTTTGCTTGTCCATTTCCTCGAGGATAGTAAAAGAAGGATGAATGATGAATGATGTGAAACTTATCACTCAAATATTTGATATCCTTGTTCTTGAAATTTTTTTCATTTTCTATTATTATGGCATGAAGAATACCATATCTGCAAATTATGTGATTCAAAATGAACATTGTAATTTATTTGCCTATTCTAGTAGATAAAGGCATGACTTCTACCCATTTAGTGAAGTGTTTTGATGTTGTGATTATGAATTTATGACCATTGGATGATTTTGGATGAATCATGATGAAGGGTGCTCCCCTTAATACCACAACCACATAAGAGAAATAGAGAAACAACAACAATAATATGCAAGAACAAAAAATTGGCTTCTTATTATCTCCACAAATGTGGAATTACAAACTTTTAGAATTACAATATGCAAAGCCACATGGGCATTCCCTTACAATATTCTGTAGGACAAAGCCTTGAATCAATACCCAGAACTATTCTGAACTGCCTAAGACAATAATACAGCCTTCCTTATATAGGCAATTTTTCCACCGCTTGGGAAGGTTCCAAAATTTTAGCCAATAAGGCCGACCAAACTTAGAATTATTTTATTTTACATTTTATTACATCATAGTCGGCTCAAGATAACCTTTGAAACCCGAACAAAAATTTTGAAGAAAATTATTTTTCGCCATTTCAGGTGGCCCAACTTCCGAAGACCATAAGTCATCACCAGTTGACCCGATCGGCTATTATAACCCCATTTCAAAAATGCCACGAAGCACTCTACAGGCTTGACCCATGCAAGTGCCTGTCACTCAAATTTTTGACCTCATCTGGGGCCTCTAAAGCCTTCAAAACTGAGTTCAAAGTTTCTGTACCCTGCTGCCAATACCGAAAATCTTCAATATCTTCCAATATACACTTGATCTGGCAATGAAACTTTACTGGCAGGCTTATATGACCAAAATGAACCTCCAAGAAAGAAATCAGATCATTCTGAGCACATACAAAAATTACCAAAAATAGTAACTTTCCATAAATAGCATCTCTGCACAAAATAGCCCTTATTGAATATAAAAATAGAAATATTTTTGGGTGATGCAAGATTGCTCTTACACCCAGGATGCTCTTGCATCAGACACCCAGGGTAATTTGAGAAGTGACCCTATCACGACTCAGGTGTGCAGAGGAAAACCAAGACGGCTAACCTCCTCCTTTGTCAGCCATGATGAATCTTCAACAGGTCATCCTTTCCACTTGACCAGATATTCTTCATATGTCCTGTTCCTTGTGCTTCTACCAACACGACTGTCCAGTATATCTTCGATCTCCTTAGTGTCTAAACTAGTTGCTGGAATACTCCACTGTGCTGCTGTGATCTCATCTTCAACACCTCCTTCATGATACTCTGTCAGATCTGAAATGTTAAACACTGGTGAAATATTTAGCTCAGTAGGCAATTCTACCTCATATGCATTTCCTGAATCATGTTTCTTCAGTATCCTACATGGTCCAAACTTCTTCATTTTTAGCTTGTTATATGTACCAACTGGAAACCGCTCCTTCCGCAAATGAACCATGACTTCATCACCAACCTGAAATTCCTTATACCTCCTTTTCTCATCTGCCTTAGCCTTATACTGTGCATTCATCTTGGTAATATGCTTCCTCACCTCCCCATGGATGTTCTTCAAGTGTTCTGCAAAATCCTCAGCTTCAGCACTACTTATTTCTCCTTTATCTATCTTCCTCAATTCAGATGCATTTCTTGGACTACTTCCATATACAATCTGGAATGGTGATTTACCAGTGCTCCTGTTGACAGAATTATTGTATGCAAATTCTGCCTATGGTAAAATCAAATCCCATCCTGTTGGCTTATCTCCAACCAAACATCTCGGTAAATTTCCCAAACTCCTATTCACCACCTCTGTCTGTCCATCAGTCTGTAGATGATGTGATGAACTGAACTTCAAATCTATCTTCAACTTCTTCCACAATGTACGCCAAAAATATCCAACAAACTTAGTGTCCCGATCTAAAACTATGGTCCTTGGCAAACCATGAAGTCTCACTACTTCTCTGAAAAACAATTCTTCTACATGAACAACATCATTAGTCTTCTTGCAGGGAATAAAATGTGCCATCTTTGAAAATCTGTCAACCACCACAAAAATTGAATCATGTCCCCGCTGAGTCCTCGATAAACCAAGAACAAAGTCCATGCTGATATCCTCCCAAGGCTTCTCTGGTACAGGTAATGGCTGATACAACCCTGTATTCTACTTCACTCCTTTCGCCATCTGACATACTCTACAACTCTGTACAAACTTCTTCACATCTTGCTGCAACTGTGGCCAATAATAATTCTCACTAACCAAACCAAGGGTTTTATCACAACCAAAATGTCCAGCCAATCCTCCACTATGCTTCTCCTTGATGAGATTCTCCCTCATAGAACTTCATGGAATGCACAACTGACTCCCTCTGAATAGCATATCATCCTGGATAATGAAATCCAACCATTTCATCCTGTCTAGAGTAACAGGTTCTGTACAAGCTTTCCAAGCTTCACCAAAATCAAGATCCTCTGGATACAAATTCTTGAGTTCCTTGAACCCAACCACTTCAATCTGCATTTCTATCAGCAATAGTTGCCTTCTGCTAAGAGCATCTGCAACCCTATTAGACTTTCCACTCCTGTGTTTCAAAACAAATGTATAACTCTGTAAAAACTCAACCCATTTCAAATGTCTTTGATTCAATTTTCCTTGACTATTCAAATATTGCAAAGCTTGATGATCAGTATACAAAACAAACTCCTTAGGAAGCAGATAGTGCCTCCACTTTTTCAATGCCTGAACTATAGCATAAAATTCCTGATCATAAACAAAATATTTTCTCTTGGCATCATTTTATTTCTCACTGAAATAAGCAACAGGTTTACCTTCTTGGCTCATAACAGCTCCTATTGCAGTACCACTAGCATCACAATCTACTTGAAACACCTTATTAAAATTTGGAAGTACTAAAATAGGTTGTTCTGTAACTTTTTGTTTCAACAATTGAAAACTCTTTTCTGCCCCATTAGTCCACTTAAACTCTTTTCTATCCCCTCTCATTGTTTCAGTCAAGGGTCCACAAATACTGCTAAAATTTTTGATAAAATTTCTGTAAAAGCTAGCTAGACCATGAAAAGATCTTACCTCAATAGCACTCCTTGGAGTAGGCCATTCAAGGATAGCCTGTACCTTCTCTGGGTCCATTTTTAGACCTTCTGCTGAAACTACAAATCCCAAATACACTAACTCTTTCTTCACAAAACTGCACTTCTTCAAATTAATCAATAATTCCTCATCTCTCAACTTCTCAAACACCATATGAATATGCATCATATGTTCCTCCAATGTCTTGCTAAAAATCAAAATATCATCTAGGTAAACAATGACAAACTTACCCAAAAATTCTTTCAGAACCTCGTTCATGAGCCGCATGAAAGTGCTCGGTGCATTGGTTAGCCCAAAAGGCATGACTAACCACTCATACAGTCCTTCCTTTGTCTTGTAGGTAGTCTTCCATTCATCTCCTTCTCTGATCTGAATCTGATGATATCCACTCTTCAGATCTATTTTTGAAAAATACACAGCTCCACTCAAACAGTCCATAATATCATCCATTCGTGGCAATAGAAACTTGTACTTGATTATGATCTTATTTATTGCCCTAGAATCTGTACACATCCTCCATTCTCCATTCTTCTTTGGTGCTAATACCACTGGTACAGCACAGGGACTCAGACTCTCACGGATCAATCTTTTCTGTAACAGTTCATGTACTTGTCTGTTCAACTCCTCAGTTTCTGCAGGTGTCATTCTGTGTGCTACCTTATTCGGCAAACTCACTCCTGGAATCAAGTCCATCTGATGACTGATCTTCCTGACTGGTGGTAATCCATCAGGCACATTATCGGATACAATATCCTAAAACTCATTCAACAAATCTGCAACTTCTACAGGAACATCTTCTACTTCCTCTTTACCAGCTTTTGGAATTAAAGCAAAACATGCATGCTCATGCCTCATACCATCTAGGAAATTTCTTCCATCAACAAAAGTTATCCTTGCATTACCACATACCTTTTCTTCAGTCTCCTTCAATGGTTTTATCTTATGTCGCACTCCATCCTTTGTCAGGGAATAGGTATTCGCACAACCATCATGTATAGCACATCTGTCAAACTGCCATGGTCTACCCGACAACATATGACATGCATCTATAGATATGATATCACACAATACCTCATCTTGGTATCTGCCAATCTTGAACTTCACCAGGCATTGTTCATTGACCATGACCTTGTGGTCATCCTGTACCCAGACAATCTGATATGGATGTGGGTGTTTCTGTCTCTTGAGCTTCAACTTTGTCACCATCTCTTCTGACACCAAATTGTCAGTGCTTCCACTATCAATAATCACATCACAACATTTACCTTCACACTTGCACCTGGTGCGAAACAGGCTCCTTCTTTGCTCAGGTTCATTCTCACCACTCAACAGGACTCTTCTGTTAATCAACGTTTCTCCTCTTTCAGCATCTTCAGAATTTGATGATCTGGCATCTTCATCTACATGTGCAACTCTGGCGTGGCCTTCATTTCTCCTGTCTGCTCTTCCTTGGCACTGAGGAAATTCAAATGCCCTATGACCTTCTTCTCCATAGTGAAAACATGTTCCACGGAAGCCACCTCTTCCAGATCCTTGTCCTCTTCCTCTTCCTCTCTGATCTCTATTATTCTGATCTTGGAAACGATTGGAATTATTTCCTCGCTGATTCTGATTGCTACTGGCCTCATCCTTCTTTTTCGTATCTTCATTTCGGCCACCATATGACCATCCACCATATCATCCACCACGACCTCTTCCATTTTGTCTGCTCTCAAACTTCTTGTTCAGCTTTTCCTCTACTTTTAGGGCAAACTGGTATGCCTCTTTAATACTATTCATTCGAACCAGATTCAGCGCCTCCTGAATGCTTGGCCTTAACCCATTAAGGTATCGAGAAACTTTCTCCTTATCAGCTTTTGCGTGGCTTGTTCTGATGAGAAGTCGATAGAACTCCTCTGTATACTCCTGAACAGATCTTCCTGCTTGCTTCAAACTATGCATTTTCTTCAGTAGGTGAAGCTCATAATCAACAGGAATGAACTGTCGCTTCAATTTATCCACCATCCTATCCCATCTCGTGATTTTCTCCTTTCCCCTTCTATTTCGCTACAACTGAATCTCTTGCCACCATATCTTCGCATGACCTTTCAATCTGGCCTTCGCAAATTTGACCCTATCAGGATCCTCAACATCTTCATACTCAAAATATTCCTCACATTCATTGATCCAGTCGATCAATTCCTCTGGGTTAAGATTTCTAGAAAATGTAGGAACCTCAATCTTAGGTCTTTTCCCAATCTTGGAAATCGCCCGAAAAAGTCTTTCTTCCTCTTGGTTCACAATTTCAGCTTCTCCTTGATATTCTTCTTCAGCTTCATCTTCACTTTCGTCTCTGACATTAAGATTCATTCCTCTACGAATCTCTTCTTGTAATGCTCGCACTTGTCTCTGTAGCTCTCTAACCTCAGGTGTTACAACACCAGCTCTTCCGCCATGTTCCCTTCGAGGAGGCATTTTTGCGATGCGCGCTGAAACCCTAGCCACGGTCCTGGTGCAAACTGCCTCACAGTCGGTGATCTGTTTACACACTCAAGAAAACCCGGCTCTGATACCACCTGATGAAGGGTGCTCCCCTTAATACCACAACCACATAAGAGAAATAGAGAAACAACAACAATAATATGCAAGAACAGAAAATTGGCTTCTTATTATCTCCACAAATGTGGAATTACAAACTTTCAGAATTACAATATGCAAAGCCACATGGGCATTCCCTTACAATATTCTGGAGGACAAAGCCTCGAATCAATACCCAGAACTATTCTGAACTGCCTAAGACAATAATACAGCCTTCCTTATATAGGCAATTTTTCCACTGCCTGGGAAGGTTCCAGAATTTTAGCCAATAAGGCCGACCAAACTTAGAATTATTTTATTTTACATTTTATTACATCATAGTCGGCTCAAGATAACCTTTGAAACCCGAACAAAAATTTTGAAGAAAATTATTTTTCGCCATTTCAGGTGGCCCAACTTCCGAAGACCATAAGTCATCACCAGTTGACCCGATCGACTATTATAACCCCATTTTGAAAATGCCACGAAGTGCTCTACAGGCTTGACCCACGCAAGTGCCCGTCACTCAAATTTTTGACCTCATTTGGGGCCTCTAAAGCCTTCAAAACTGAGTTCAAAGTTTCTGTACCCTGCTGCCAATACCGAAAATCTTCAATATCTTTTAATATACACTTGATCTGGCAATGAAACTTTACTGGCAGGCTTATATGACCAAAATGAACCTCCAAGAAAGAAATCAGATCATTCTGAGCACATACAAAAATTACCAAAAATAGTAACTTTCCATAAATAGCAGCTCTGCACAAAATAGCCCTTATTGAATATAAAAATAGAAATATTTTTGGGTGATGCAAGATTGCTCTTACACCCAGGATGCTCCTGCATCAAATCATCCCAATTAAATCCAACCCCCATTGATAAAAGGGCCAAGGTGTGGTCATTGGGTGTAATTATTGTACCAACACACGAATCAAATTACCATGGTATTGGTTATTTTGGAAAAGTTTAACAAAGTGGCGAGCATCTTTCTCCATGGTTGGCTAATAATACCCCATTATAAAAAGTTTCTTATCCAAGGTTAAACCACTCAAATGTGATCTACATATTCCTTTATGGACATCTTGTAAGGATACTTTAGATTCCTCATCTTCTAGACACCTAAGAAGCATCCCATCAAGACTCTTATGATACAATGTATCTAAAACAAGGGTATAACAGGAATCTTGTCTTATAAAGTTTCTTCTTTGATTCTTGGTTTGGTCCAAGGGAAAGGTTTGGTCTTTTAAGTAAGTTTAACTAGGTCCATCCCAAGGAGATTCATGTCCAAATAGTAGGAAAATAATTTAGTAATTGGGTAGGTCAAATATGGGTTGTTCTAACTCTTCTACCGAGAACTCATATCATGCACTTTGATTTGACATTTGTAAGAGAGAAACTAGTATTGTCATGGCATCTACTGCTTTGTTTTTATCTCTTTGTATTTGTTCAAATTTTGTCAAAACAAATTGCTTCTTCAAGTCATCTACCATCCTTTTATAAGGAAACAACTTGTCATCTCTTGTTTGGTACTCATCATTGATTTGATTGATTACAAGTTGTGAGTTAACATACACCTATAATTCTATTACTTTCCATTCTAGATCCATTTTCATGCCTAACGACAAGTGCTTCATACTTGGCAATGTTATTCACATAGTCTTCTAGGAATTTGTGCATTATATGATGGAATATAGTTCTCATAGCTCTTTGATAGGTTGCTCCAGCATTTTTGACAGGTCAAAGCACATCACATTTTGACAAAATGTTCCCCAAGCACATGTAAAAGATTTCTTATCTTGATCTTCGAGAGAAATCTTGATTTGATTATATCCACTAAACCCATCCATGATAGAAAACATTGATGAACTACAACTAATTGAATATCTGAGATGAATTGAAGAACTATGATTAGAGATAACCGAGTACTGAAATGATATGCAAGATGATTAAATCAGTCAATATGCTATCATTGATGTCAACTAGTCTTAACAATACTTATCATGTTAAGTTACAAACACATGAACATTTGTTGAAGAAGAAAAGATGAAGAACAGAGATATCTACATGAGGAAAAGATGAATATGATAGAGAAGGAAAAGGTAAACATTGAGTAACTTATTTGATGAGGCTATGACTGTATATTGTTGACTTGATCATGTTGCATTAATCTATCTTGAAGAAGAGATTCAAAATTGGACAAGTCAATATGGTCGGTAATTAAAGTTTTATGTATACACCGAGCTAGTGCAGTCTATATTGAGTGACAGTATTAACCAAGCTAGTCTAACTAGTTATCACCAATGCATTTCTATATTAATCGAGTATGGATGAAAACATTAAATGCTAAGGTTAGCTGACAGAATATGATGAGCTGGATATTGTTATGATTTCGAGGTTAAGGATGAATTTTTTTATGAGATCCACGACTGACAAAATTTTAAGATGATCTAAAGGATGAGATTGAAATGTGTTATGAACACATCTACTGAGGAAGGTTTAAGTGACAAAATGAATGGAGGATATTAAGCAGAAAAATCTAATGGTTGAAAAGAAAATGTTTTACCTGTCTATTTAAGAGACATGAGTTTCATTGTTGCAAAAATGCCAGAAGAAGGGAACCACAAAGAATTTGCATGAAGAAAAGTTTCATGCATGCCTGATCAAACTAGTTATTGAAGAACTGAGCTGTAGAGTTTTACCGAGCGTCAAAGAACACTTTACCAAGTGAAAGTAAGTTGAGATATTAAAGGAAGTGAATTGTTTAATGATCAAAGGATTATTTCTAAGGGCTTAGCATAGATCTAAATATCTATAATTGAGTTGTAATTGAATCAGATCATTACTATATCAGTTTAACCATTGATTCAGAAAATCTCTTAACTGAGTAGACTTGAAAGTCTTATGTTCTACCCTATGACATTCTATTGAATGTAAAGTGTTATCTTATTGACCCCATAGTGAATGTTGGTCAAAAGTTAATGGTCAGTGTTAAATCCTCTAACAAGGTCACACTTAACAGTGTGTATTGTAACTTTTAATAGGGTTGGCTCTTCACTGAGCTCACTTCAGAAGAGTGAAATATTTTGGGTTACAGGTCGCAGGTGGTTTTTTCCCTTAATAGGGTTTCCACATTAAATCATTGTGTTATGTTTTTCTTGTTATGATTGTTTTTTAATCATACTTTACATACTATATAATTGATTTGGTCGATAATCACATTTGGACATTTACTAGTAATCGGTAAAAGTACACAGATAGATTGAGATTATATGTTACCGAGATGCATATTTTGGTTAAATTGTTTTGTGAAGTACATCTTTGTATTTGGGACTATAGGATAATTGATCTAACCAATTCACCCCCCCTCTTAGTTATTCTAACAGTTGGTATCAGAGCTATATTGGTTGCTTGGAAGAAATGTTTAAGGACTTGAGAAAAATATCACAAGATGTATAAGAGGGAAGTGCCAAAGCTGAATAAGGGCAACTTTACTACATGGAAAAGTTGGATGAGACTTCACATATCTGGAATTGGAGATTTTGCAATATCTTTAATGGAAAATGGCTACTTACAACTGAATGTTGGATCTTTAACTCTTGATCAACTGAAAGACTGACATGAACACAACATGACTATGATAGAGATTTTTGATGCTCTATCTGATGTTGAATTTGAGGATGTCAAAGATTGCACAACAATGAAGCATATGTGGGATAAACTTGCACTAGTTCATGGTGGTGATGTGACTGTGATGAGAGCCAGATCTGAAATCTTGAGAGGTCATTTTGATGACATGAAGATGAAGGAAGGAGAGAACATCACACAATACTCAAACCAAATCAAAGAGGTAGTCAATGCTATTTGAGGAGATGGAGGAATTATTGATGAAGAAAATATGATAAGTAAGATACTGAGAACCTTGCTTCCTGTCTATGCAATCAAAATATCTGTTATTCATGAAATGAGGTCTGCACCTAATAGCTCTCTTACTCTTGATAATCTAATTGGAAAGTTAACAACTTTTGAGCTGAATAATTTTGATAATAGTGTTCTATCAAGTGTTGAATCTACATTTATGTCAACTCTTAAGATTGGTAAATCTAGAAATAAGCATAATATCAAGAATGAAAGTGATAGTAACACTGATGATGAGCTTGATGAACTTGAAGAACTAATGGCTTGGAGACTGCAGAAACATAAAGAAAGATATAAGGGAAAGTTACCTTTAACTTGTTTTAATTGTAAAGAAGTTGGCCATATTGCTGCTAGGTGTCCTACTAGGAAATAAGAAGATAAAGACCGAGCTAGTGATGGAAAATTTGGCAGAAGGAACAACAACTGGAATAATAGAGGAAATCGACAATATAATAGAGACAACTGAGATTACAGAGACAAAGGTAAAAAGGCTTGTTACCTGCTTGATGATGATGATGACACTGACACTGACACATATGATGATGTTGAGGTGGTATTTGTTGCAATGAAAGATGATTCAAAAGAAGAGGAAATGTATGTAGAAACATCACTTATCTCTAAAGTAAGTAAAAATGATACTTGGATCATAGATAGTGGCTTTTTGGTGATGAAGATAAGTTTGAACATCTTGAGCATTATAATGGAGGATCAGAAAAATTAGGAAATGATACACCATGTATGGTAAAAGGAAAAGGATCAATCTTGCTGAATGATAGAATTAAATGTGATAATGCATACTAGGTAAAAAGACTGAACTACAATTTTTTGAGTGTAGCACAGTTGAATAACTTGGGTCACCGAGTTGCATTTGAGAGAAAGAAGGTGAAAATATATGATGAAAATGGAACACTTGTTGGCAATAGAGGACAATCAAAAGGTAATTTGTTTTATCTTGACAATGCTGATACTTCTTGTTTATTGGTGAAAAATGAAGATGCATGGTTATGGCATAAGAGGTTATGTCATGTAAATTTTGATAACATGATTAAGATCACTGAAGAACTATGATCAGAGATCACCGAGTACTGAAATGATATTTAAGATGATTAAATCAGTCAATATGTTGTCATTGATGTCAACTAGTCTTGACAATACTTATCATGTTAAGTTACAATCATTTGAACATCTGTTGAAGAAGAAAAGATGAAGAACAGAGATATCTACATGCGGAAAAGATGATATGATAGAGAAGGAAAAGGTAAACATTGGGTAACTTATTTGATGAGGCTACAACTGTATATTGTTGACTTGATCATAATGTATTAATCTATCTTGAAGAAGAGATTCAAAATTGGACAAGTCAATATGGTTGGTAATTAAAGTTTTTTGTATACACTGAGCTAGTGTAGTGTATACCAAGTGACATTGAGCTAGTCTAACTAGTTATCACTGACGCATTTCTATATTAACCAAGTATGGATGAAAACATTAAATGCTAAGGTTAGCTGACAAAATATGATGAGCTAGATATTTTTATGATTTCGAGGTTAAGGATGAAGTTTGTTATGAGATCCACAAGTGACAAAATTTTAAGATGATCTAAAGGATGAGATTGAAACATGTTATGAATACATCTACCGAGGAAGGTTTAAGTGGAAAAATGAATGAAGGAGATTAAGCGGAAAAATCTAATGGTTGAAAAGAAAATGTTTTACCATTCTATTTAAGAGACATGAGTTTCATTGTTGAAAAAATGCCAGAAGAAGGGAACTACAGATAATTCACGTGAAGACAAGTTTCATGCATGCTAGATCAAATTGGTTATTGAAGAACCGAGCTGTAGAGTTTTATCGAGCATTAGAGAACACTTTATCGAGTGAAAGTAAGTTGAGATATTAAAGGAATTGAATTGTTTAATGATCAGAGGATTCTTTCTAAGGGATTAGCATAGATCTGAATATCTACAATTGAGTTGTAATTGAGTTGTAGTTACAAATTGTGTTTCTTTTAAAAACTCAATAAATTCTTCTATTTCTTCTTTTGATAATGAAGCTGCAAGGTGTATAATCTTAGGCTCTAATTTTTTACCAATGTTGACTTTTTCTATGGGTTCAATCAAAATAGATTATATTTCCTCATAATTCTCAGGTAAAGTGTCTGATGTCTCTTCTTTAGGTGCCACAATTATGTTTTCACCCTCAGAAATATTTTTTATTTTTACTTTTTCTTGGTCTAGCACTGCCACATTATGGTTTTCACCACTAGACCTTTTTACTTTTTCTTTATTCTTTTCTTTTCTTTTAGGACTAAGAGATTGAACACTTTCCACCCTTATCTATCCTTGATATATTTCATTGGTAGAAGAGGGTTCAATTGCATTTAGGTATAGGGCCAAGGAATTATCATTTGGAAAGATGGGCATGTCATTTGGCTCAATAGAATCTCAATCAATTGGTTCCAAATATATAAGGGATAATGGATCATTGGATAGGATCTTATTTATAGGATTCAAGGACATGAATTCATTTGAGGGTTTGTACTATATCATTTAAATATGTGATATGTGCTTTCTCAAGGTGTTCCATAGATCATGGATCAAAATTCTCCTTAGTCAAGTCCTCTTGGGTCTCTTGAGGATAAAAGTCTTATGGGTTAAACCTAACATTAGATTCTCCTAATCTTGGTAACCATGAAGGTACATAAGGTTCCCCTATCCATTGAGATCCACTTTATTCTTGTCTTGAGTCAGGTTCTTGATTAGAACTCAACCTTTGATTTGTACTTGAAGCTTGGTTTGAACTTGATCCTTGATTATAATCTTCTCCTTTATGTGAACTAGATATAGGAGCATAGGTATGAATAAAATCCACCTCTTTGTCTTGGAAAGATCCTTCACACAAGGAATCTCATTCTTTCTCACTACAATCCTCATCTCTTGAGGAATTTAATTTTAAAATTTGTTCATAAAATTGTGGATGATTCTTCTTAGTATATCATTTCTCTAGGTACCCTAGCCCTAATTTTTCTTTACTATCTCTCTAAGTCATTTCTATGGGTTCCAAAAAACCTTCATTTTTCCTTCCCAAGGGTCCTTTTCCTTTGTAACCTATCTTTTGTGTGATTTTATATCCTTTTCCATATTGGTGTGTTGGAATGCTAATATTTTGAACCCTTTCTTCATCAGAGATTTGGTTTGAGCTTGATGCTTCTTCCTATTCATAAAGCCATTTTAAGATCTCATTATCATCTTCTTCTGTGGGTGAAGTAGTAGCTCTCACAAAATAATCATTGTACTTTTGAGGAAGGTTAGAATTAGATGGTTTTCTATGAGATCTAGGTGAGAGTGGTAAGTCCATCATTGATAAGGAATATTCCCCCACACCTTTTTGTTTGATTTTGCATTGTTTCTCAAAATTTCTCATCATTGTATCCATCCTTTGATAATGTCTTTATTTGGCTTCTTCTTTTCCAGTTTGAGAGGATTTTGAACTTCCCTCTTCTTGATTTATTAGTTCATTGATTATTGAAAGAGTAATTATTATTAAAAGGGTTCCTAGACATTTGATTGACATTATTGGTTTGATTATACCCACTTGATAAATTAAAGGGAGTAGCCTTAAGGTTGTTAACCTCCATAACCTTTTTGTTCACAAGGTTCTTATTGGTATTCTTTATGCAAAATGTAGGCTTTTCATTGTTGTTATTATTGTATGGTGAAAAAGTGACCACACTTCTATGAATCCTTACATGCAAGGAAACTCAAGAATAAGTCCTCACAAATCGATCCATAGCTCTCTATGCATGGAGTTGCAAGATTATGAATTTGCTCTCAGCTAGAGCTATGAAGCATATGACCTTGCTAGTCAACCACACAATGAGAGATTCCAAATCAAAGAAAAGGGAAAGAGTGCCAATATCTCAAATGAAATCAAGATGTATGCAATGCAATGCAAATCTATATGAGTATGCAAATTACTCTATGAAAGTAAAAGTAAAAATTATGCTATGAAAGGAAAGTACAAAGATTACAACCTTCCTAATTAGGCTATGTGAGATTATTCTATTGCATAAAAGGAAATCTATACTAGAATACCATTATCAATGCAACTATGAAAGAAAATATGAGACTAAATGAAATGCAACAAAGACCTTCAAAGCTTGGATGCAAAAATGTCTTCAAGAAAGCTCCAAATAGACCTAGAAAACTTGCAACATAACAATAGCATAAAAACATGATCCTAAAATGAGGAGGAGAGCTCTCCTTTTATAAGAAATGAGATGAAAATGGACCATTGATATTAAGAGGCAAAAGACTTAATCAACGGTGGAGAAAAATGGAAGCTTGATCCTTGTGCACAAATATCCTCCAATGAGAAAATCAGAGTTGACTTTTGTGTCCATATGAGACAAAAATTGTTTTTTCCCTTTTTTATAAAATAAGACTGATGCTTTATTTGTGCAACTTAGGATAAGAGGAAAACTGAGGGCTTTTATTTAATAAAAGGTGAGGAAATATTCCTTTTAATTAAATAAAGACTTTAGGATAAAATGGTTAGCCCATGGAAAATAATCGAAAATGATGAAATTAGGATTTGATCAAGAAATTGATAGTGTTGAAAAATATTGATTATTGATAAAACTGATTCAAAGATAAATAAATCAAATAAATGGGGCCCAAAGTCTAGGTGACCATTTTTGGGTGCATACAATTACCACCCTTGGTTGTTATTAAAATTATTATTATTGTTGTTAGAAAAACCTTTATTTTCTTTGAAGATCTTTTTTGCTCCTTTTCTTACTAACACTTCTTCAATTTTGATAATGTTTTCAATAATCTTCTCAAAGTTAGGGGGACATTGAAGTTTCAATCAATAATTCATTTCCATATTTAAATTATTCATGAAAATTTCCATCTTTTCTTTTTTGGGTGTACTTCTTTGGTATCAAGCAAAAATTGTTCTCCATCTTTGAAGGAAGCTTATAAAAGGTTCACCATATTTTTGTTTGGTATCACATAGATTTAACATGGTGATCTCGTGTTCAGTGTTGTACAAATAATGAGTTACAAATTTGGAGGCTAGTTCCTCAAATGTTTTTATACCCAGGGTTAGTTTTGAAAACCACTCCATAGCTTGCCCCCCAAGGCTTCTTGGGAATAATCTCATTAAGTATGTTGTATCATCCATGAATTCGATGCTTAGGGCACAAAATTCTCTCAAATGGTCTTGTGGATTTGATTTACCCATGTATTTATCATATCTTGGAAAGACCACATCTTGAGGAAAAGGTACCATGATCAAATTTTTATCAAAAATAAAAGGGCATATGGCTTCAATATAAAATGGTTTAGGCTATGTTACCTTCTTCATGTTAGGAATGGGAACACTGAGAAGGGGGGGGGGGGGGGGGTAAATCAGTGTTCTACAATTAATTTTTGATCTCTTGAAACTTAACTCAATTACTTAAATATTGAATTGAATAACAAAGCAAGTGAAGTAAACAATCATAAGACATAACACCAAATATGATTACGGGGAAATCTTGGCCAAAGGAAAAACCTTGTGGGAATTAATACCCACTAATAATTGTACTTTGTTATTATGAACCTGTTAATGTTTCTTTGCCCTGTTAGGAGTAGTCATTACAATGCTTTAGTACAATGAGCTGGTCAAAGGTCAGACCCTGTTAGGAGTCTTGAAGTAACAAACCCTGTTAGGGGTGGAAGGGTCACTACCAAAGCTCACTACTCAATAGAGAAGGCTACAACCTCCTAGATATTAGATACACACTATATCTGCAAGGGTGAACTGCTACTATGACACTACTTGTCTGATTAGTTCCTTTTGTGTGCTAATGCTTTAACCTCTTGTAAAGCTCTATATCATTCTTACCACTCTTAACACATACTTGGCATACTTCTCTTCTATTCCATCTTCTATCTCAACAACATGCTCAAGTATAAAAGCACATGTCTCATATATAGACGCAACCAAAACTATTTACTAAGTTAGCCTATAACCTATTACATACAATGCTTCCAAATGAATTGGCTCAAGCGTGTTTACTTACATTGATATCAACATGTTTATAACACATTTACCATAGGCACATATCCTTTACAAAACAATAAGATACACGCTATACAAAAAACTAACTGTCGGCTCCATGCTATGTTTTGTTCTGCCACTCACTGTCTGTGTCACTTCAACTCACTATAACTTCTTCGTACTATCACATCTGACCATGCGTGCTTAACCATAGCTTACTAACATACTCAAAAGCTTATCTTCAAGGGTACATGCAAAAAATTGATCATATGCACGTGTGTTGATGCTTTGTTCATCAGGTGCTTCACTGACTGCTCTATCTTCCATACTTAGCCAAATTCTAATCTTCTAAATTATTGCGCTAACCTCAAAAATTCATATGACTTTATTTCCATAATGACAACACTAAACTTAGTCATATACACTACTATAGTCAACTTGCCAACAATCTCCCCCTTTTTCATTAATGGAAACAAAGGAATATGGTGAAGTTGTTGTCTTATACTCTTATCCTTTTCTGAATATTGTACATCATATACTATTTCCCTTATATCATATTACTCTACTACTCCATATTACTCTACTCCGCCTTTGACATTAATGAAAAAGGTGCGAGGGCACAAATGCATTTCTCAACTAAGTTTTCCTAGCCCTTAACTTTGCTATCTCTTTTTTTGCCTTCTCAATTTTGTCCAACAGTCCTTGATAGACATTATTGCACATGTTAACATCTTGAGTGGGATCTTCCACTGATTTTCTTATTGCTGCCATCACAGATTCAACTTCCTGAATCTTCTTTGAAAGGTCTGAAGTAAGTTTTTCTTTATTCATATAGTCAACTATTATCTTTCTTCCTTTAGGTACTAAATCTTCCACCATAGCTTGACCAACCTTAAGTGAAGTAAGGTCAAGTGTGAATTACCTATCAATTCATTCAACCTTTTCTTGAGATATTTCTCTTCTGCAATCTTAGATGTTGATTCTTCAAGACTTGAGAAATTTTCTTTGAAGCTTGTCATGATGGTGCTGACATCATCCACTGAATGTACACTTGATACTTTCTTATCCTTAGGTAGTAGAATATTCAATATATTGACTAATTCAACAAACAAGGGATTTCTCATAACTTGTTTCTCTTTTGCTTTCTCCATTGCTATTACACTAATCTTTATCAGATCTTCTTCTCCCCAAGAGTCTAAACTTGTTGTATCAAGTGTCAAACTTGAAAATAATGAAACTGATGGCTTAGGAGTAAGGAGTGAGCTTTGAATTACTTCCATGATCTCAGTCTTTACATTCACTAGAATTTCAATTGAAGGTTCTTCTTTATGTTCCTCTTCCTTCTCACTTTCATGTCGTGTCATGTATTCAACTTCCTTTTCTTCTTCCTATCTAGTTAGATCTTCAATTTGGACTTGTTCTTGCTACATAGGTGTGTCATCACCACATAGTATCTCAACCTCTTCTGTACTCACAAAGGCTTCCTCAAACTTATCAAGATCTGTATCTAATGCCGCCATGGATATTTCTACATTATCTATCACAATTGTTTCATCCTTAGCTTCAAGCATGGGTGCAAAATCTTGTGGACCTATCACAGGTTCATTAGGGATCTCAGCTTCTTTTACTAGCTTAGAGGGAACTTGGGTTACATGCACAGTAGGAGGATACATGTGTCTATCCAATAAAAACTTCTCAAATGCCTTCTATTTTTTCTTTGCAACCAACTCATAGTCCTTGTTCATAATTTGTAGAGTTCTTAGTTTGGTTATTAGGTGAACCTTCACCAAATCTAGCAGCAATGATTTTTCTTCAAATGAACAAACTGGGAGACTGTCATCCAATATCTTTTCTCTTATCCTAAAATCTTCTTCTATAGCTTATCTCTTCAAAGAATCCAAAATGTTCCATACATTATCCAGAATGGTTGTCTTAAGTTCCAAAACTATCTTTTTGAACTTAATCATGTGCTTGATGATCATAGAATGAATCTATGATTTATCAATCTCATGATACATGTCATAAAACTTTGAAATTTGGTCTAACCTTCCTTCATCAACAATTCTAGTTCTCAAGACTTGCAGATTTAGTCTGAATCCTACCTTAGGAGGTGCTTGTGTATTCTTCCCTTGACTTCTGGTTGTCCTAGAGGATGGGTGGCTTGCACTGGTCTGCTTCTTCCTCTTAGGCATCTTGCTAGGCTCAGGAGGTGGAGTGGACTCTAGATTAATTGTAGTTGTGGGCACATAGGTGCTATCATCAGTCTTTTTCTTCTTTTCCTTAGGATCATCAAATTTCTTTGTTTTGACATCAGAAGAGGGTGCACTCTCAAGTTGCATTGCAATCTTGGCTTCACTAGCTTTATCCAAGTCTTCTTGTGTAACACCATGAATTTTCAGAATGTTAGAGGTGATCTTTGATGCTTTTCTCTTGGTCATAGCATTGTATAAGACATAGTCTACTTGTCTTGTCTTGTCTTCATAAGTACCCCATCTTGGTTCATTGGGATCCTTAGGCGCTGATAGGAGGACTTGTGCATAGGCTTCCAGAATGTGTTCCTCTACTTCATATCCAAGTGCATGAATCCACTTTGTCCTTGGTTCAACTACTTCCATGCATGTGATGTTTGTTTCCACCATGAAACATATAGTATCCTTGTACTTGTCCACTATGCTCTTGGGTATCCTATACCTTCTTTGCATCTTTATTCTAAATGTTTTGATTTCCAATTCCATGTAATCCTTCAAGGTACTCTCTGATGTTGCCTTGAATGATATTTGTGACAATGTAGGTAGGCTCTTATCAAGATAAAGATCTAACACTTTACCAACAATGTAAAAGTACATGTAAATGATCAGTGACCCAAACCTGAATACTTTTCTTTTATCATGCTTGATGGCTCTAATGTTGTCTAACAACTGTGCATGCAGAATATCACACAGGTTAAACTCTCAATTTTCCTTTACAATCCTTATAGCTCCCAAAATAGTGGTTGCGAACACATTATTCACTTTGTTTGTATGCTAGAACTTGTAACCAAGTATCATAGCCATTAATTTTATGTATTTTTCCTCAATGGGCTGAATAGTCATGCAATGCTTATCACTCTGGGACTTACAAGCTTTCTCTACTTGTTTCCTGACATCCTTACCAGCTAGAAGAATGGCACCAGTCTTAGGAAGTCCAGTCATCTTGTTAGGCCATTTTCCTATCATAGTCAAAATCCTATGAAAATGGTCTATCCTTGCAAAACTTTGTGAAGTTGCCTTGCCATGCCTGCAAACTTGTTTTAACTTGCAAAGAAAATCTATGTGGTTTCATGTCTTGCACCCTTGGCCTAACATTGTTCATGGTGTTGCAAGCTCCAATTTTGATCGCATGTGCTTAATCGCAAAAACTAGGGAGGTATTCAAATTTTAGGGTCTACAGAAATAGCTTGTTTCCATGTGAAGGGTTTCATAAAATTTGTTGAAGTGTAAAAAACCTGGATGTTTTCTGTCTCTTTTCATCTTCGCATCTCTTCCTTGATGTCATCTTTTCTCATTTTCATTCTTGCGACTGATTGTCACCTATCATGGTAGGCCCCATTTCTTAAGGCTAAGAAGTGGTTAAAGTTTGGTCATGATCGACGGTCATCACGTTGTCGCAAAGGAAAAGTGCTCGAGGGTTAATCTTCATGGCATTATGACAGCCGTCTAATGGAAACCTGAATAGATATTGTGGGCCTGTTGTCAGGTCATGTTGAAGTGCCCATTTCTAATTGGTTGATGTGGTCGGTGATGTGGATGTTGTCAGTGGGGCCGATGCTTGGTGAGAAAAAATAATGGGTCTACCTGTGGGATTTTATGACATGGGTGTTTCTGATTGGTGATGATGTGGCAGTTGTCAGTGGGACCGAGAACTCAGCGGGAATTAAAGGGATGTCAATTGTCAGAGGATTTGACAGTTGTTGCATTACTGCTAAGGAAAAGTGCTCGAAAGTTATTCATTGTGGCATTGTGACAACCGTCTGATGGAAGGGCCAGTGAAGATGGTGGGTCTGATGCCAGGTGTTGTTGATGCATTCATTTCTCATTGGCCAAGAGACTAATGAAGTGGCTAGGGAATTTTTAAAAGCTTGTTGACTGTTGTGGCAATTTATGTGGGCTACTCGATCTGCTGAGAAAGAGATAAATTGACAGTCATGTTTTAAAGTTTGATCAGTTAGCCATTGGAGCCCAAATTTGAATATTTTTGTGGGGTTTTTGCCAGGGTTTGTTACAGTGGGCCGTATGTGACAAAGTGGGTTGTACAGAATTGACTTTCTAGGAGAGTTGCAGTTAGAAAAATGATGCAAAGATTTGCATGGTCATCCTAGTCTAATTTTGCTTCCTAGGGTTACATGCTGGTTTAAATGCAGTGATTGTTGCTTGGCGCAGGTAGCTAGGGTTTGTAGATGTCAAAGATTTCCATGCCCTGTACACATAAGTTCTTTTCAAGTTGGTTCTGGCATCAAAGTTTGTTTTCTTGCAATAAGAGATCAATTTAAAATTGTAAATGCAGTTAGCCTTGAATGATGAAACCAAGATAATTATACATTAGATTTGATCTGATTCTCCCAGGTTTCTAGGATTTTCTTTCATTCTATCATTTCTTGTTGAAGTCTAGTTGTTGAGGTTGTTGTAGACCTAATTTTTCCCTAAATGATCTATAGCTTGTTGCAATCCTTTATAAGGATTTTCAAGATCATTTAGAATATAATATAAGTTGTAATAGTCTATCTTATGAATGAAATTTCAAAATATTTTTACTGCTATTAGGATTGTCTCCATTTGAGTTTTGAACTTATTGATTAGAGCATCAAGAGTGTTTTAGTCTTTCTATTGCAATTCCAAGGTGTCTACAATTGAGTTGTTTTTGCATAAGCAACTGAGTTTAGGACTGGTTTTCAGATGTGTATGGGCTGAGGTATCAAATATATCTTGAACTTGTCTTTCAGTGGATGTTGATTAATGTATTGCTTGTTCTTAGATCTCTTCTAAGGGGAGGATTAAAATCTATTGAATAGGTGATAGCATATTTGGGTACACAAGTGGATCACTAACTATGGTATCATCAATGGTGTATGTTTGATGTAAGGCATCAACATATTAGAATGTGTTGTCTTCTTGTTTCATAGCTCTTTGTTGAAATGATGTGTTTGACTCTACTGCCCATTGGATAAGGCACTGGTCTATGAGAGACTTAGGGTATTTCAGGGGTCCATTCAACCCACAACATAGAATCATTCAAATGAAACACCTTTCCCTTTCATGTTGATGGATGATAGGAGTAGTTTCTAGTTTTTAGATTCATTCTATGAAAGTAGGCTATTGCATAAGATTTGTGATTTCATTGGGGTACAGGATACCTATAGGAGTCTGAAAGATATTCCACAATCATGTACCTGCAGGCCTGTTGGTTGACAAAAGAAATTATGTGTGTGCAGATGAGGTATACCCACCTGAGTGATATGGAGCTCAAAGTGTAGGAGGATCCTTGTTGATCCTTGTTCATTGGCCCTTTTTCTTTTCAGATTTGGAGTGTTTACTAAAGGTTATTGACACTAGCCCTGTCAATCATAGTGTAAATCTGACAGTGTGGGAAAAAGGAGAGCAACAAAATGGTGACTCTATAGGGGAGAACAATAACAAAGAAATACATATGTTGGAATCTCTGGTTAAATCACAAATTATTAATATCTTACTAACCAGATTGGTTTGGCCCATCCAAGTCACCAAAAAAATGGTGACTCTATTGGGGAGGCCATAGTATAGAGTCAAATAAAAAAGGAGCATTTTCTATATCTTCTCACCAAGTGTGTGTGGTGACTCTGAGTTCTCTATTTGATCAGTGCAGTCCCTGATAAATAGCGTATAAATCTTGGTGAAGTTTTGTGTTGATTGGAAGGAGATACAAAAATAAGTGCAATATTTTTCTCTCCAAGGAGGTGGTGAGTCTACAAAGAAAAGAACTTGTTGGAGCTACAAAGTGAGCTCTAGATATGCCTTTCTTTCTAGTCAACAAGTTTTAGCTACAGTACTTCTAGGTATTCTTTTATGAAAATCAATTGTGAAAAATGTTTCCCTATCAAGTGTTCAGCACTACTATAAAGGGATGAGTATTAGTGGGCAGTTCCTTATGGTGGAATATAGGCCCTTTTGTTTTGACAGCATTGAAGGTGCCCCTACTGAGTTCTCTACTGAGGATGGAGAGGGCTTTCCTATATTCATGGTTGATGGGTCAGTTTTGGCAAGCCAACATGTTGATGATCTTATGAATCTTTTTGGTGAAATGGATATTGAACATGAAGATGTTTCCATGAGGTTCCTTGTGCAGACATTTACTGATGGTGCAAGGGATTGGTTCTTATCCCTTCCTTCATGTTCAATTCCTTCTTGGGATGTATTGAGAGAAACATTTATAGAACATTTTGATGAAGGAGCTGATATGGATGGGTATGAAGAAAAGAATGAAGATCAGATGCAAGACATTATTGTCTATGTTGATCCCATCATGAGTGATCCTAACTATGAAAATCTGCTCATCGAAATTGCTTCTCTCAAGAAGTAAGTTGCAAAGAGAAGTGCTAAGAACTGGCAGTTAGAGGAGGACAAGATATTGTGAGCATTGGTAGTTCCTTATGATGATCATGAAGAGGCCAGTATTTCTGATGTTAATTCTCATTATGTAAAAAGTATTGATTATGCAAACTAACATTGAGGTTAATGCATATGAGGAGGTTGAAGATGAATCTAAGGTTGATAATATATCCAACATGTTTGCATATTTTTCTTCTTATCAACATGAGGGGGTATCCTTCTTGTCCTAGTTTGATGATGTTTTGTGTGAGAGGCAAGAGAGTGAATATGATGTAGATGATGATTCCTGCATTGATTTCTTCACACAAGATGATTTGAGGCCAGAGATGTTGGTCCTTGTTTCAGACAGGAAAGATGTTTGCAGCACTAGGGGTGAGGCTGATGAAGATGAAAGTATAGTCCAAAGGCCATTGAGTAGAGAGAAGATTTCAGCACTCTTGGCTGATAAATTCCAAAGGTATGCACCTAATATGGACTTTGATTTGAAGCTCCCCATTGATATATCCTTTGACACTGATAATGAGGTGGGTGTTCAAAGTGATGAAGATGACCCATATTCACCAAAGTTCCCCTCCTGTAGTGACTCTGCAAAAGAAGAGTTTGAAGGTCATGATAGTGTGTTTTCTTGTCATAAATATTCCAGTGATGAGCAAGTTTCTTGTTCATATCCTTTTCCTTCTTTTGCTAAATATGAAAGTGAGTGTGACAGTGTTGAGGAATTTGTCTTCAATGATTGGGATAGAAAATTTTATGATGAAAATGATGATGCAGATCAGTTGTCCCACTGTCACAAATTTTGTGAAAGAGACCTTCACTTGGTTCATGATCTAGTTCATGAAGACATCAAGGAGGAACCGAGTTGCAGTGTGGTTGAGGCAATGCATGAAGGTAAATATGAGGATCTAAGTCCTTCTCAACTAGGTATCTTTGTAGAATGCATGATGATTACTATGCTTTATCTTCTAATGCATTACTAGTTGACTTTTTTGTTGCCAGTCATCAAGAAGAAGTAAATGATACTCCATATTTCTTGGAGTATGAATATGATGGTTATGACTAGAGGAATATAGGAAATGATAATTGTAGTTCTATTCTTTAGCCTAGGAATGTTCACATATGTTGGTAGCAAGATGATCATGACACTTTCAGGTGGTAGGTTACATATGTGGATGAAAACCAGACATTTGACTCAGGAGGGTCTCTGATTTTCTTTTGGTGGCCCGGGGCCACCAAGTAAAGTTTCAAGCTTGTAAATTTTTGTACATATTTCCTCTTTCAATTGTGTGTTTCCCTTCCTGATTTCATGTTCTTGTTTGCCAGTTTTTGGGAGGGTTCCCTATTTTGTCCAGTTGGTGGTCTATTGTATCTTTGAATCCTTGTCATGCCTGCAAGAGGCATGCATCCCTAGATGGAGCCATTGTTAGGCCATTTTCTTGTCATAGTCAAAATCCTATGAAAATGGTCTATCCATGCAAAACTTTGTGAAGTTGCCTTGCCATGCCTGCCAACTTGTTTTAACTTGCGAAGAAAATCTATGTGGTTTCATGGCTTGCACCCTTGGCCTAACATTGTTCATGGTGTCGCCAAGCTCCAATTCTGATCGCATGTGCTTAATTGCAAAAACTAGGGAGGTATTCAAATTTTAGGGTCTACAAAAATAGCTTATTTCCATGTGAAGGGTTTCATAAAATTTATCAAAGAGTAAAAACCCTAGATGTTTTCTATCTCTTTGCATCTCTTCCCTAACATCAACTTTTCTCATTTGCGTTGTTGCGACTGATTTCCACCTATCATGGTGGGCCCAATTTCTTAAGGCTAAGAAGTGGTTAAAGTTTGGTCATGATCGACGGTCATCGCGTTGCCGCAAAGGAAAAGTGCTCGAGGGTTAATCTTCACGGGATTGTGACAGTCGTCCAATGGAAAGGTGAATAGAGATTGTGGGCCTACTATTTGGTCATGCTGAGGTGCCCATTTTTTATTGGTCGATGTGGTCAGTGATGTGGATGTTGTCAGTGGGGCCAACGCTTGGTGAGAAAAAATAATGGGTCCACCTGCAGGATTTTCTAACATGGGCATTTCTGATTAGTGATGATGTGGTGGTTTTCAGTGGGACTGAGGACTCAGCAGGAATTAAAGGGACACAAGTTGTCAGAGGATATGACGGTTGTCGCATTGCCACTAAGGAAAAGTGCTTGAAAGTTATTCATTATGGCATTGTGATAGCCGTCCGATGGAAGGGCTGATGAAGATGGTGGGTCCGATGCTAGGTGTTGCTGATGTGCTCATTTCTCATTGGCTGAGAGACTGATAAAGTGTTTGAGGACTTTTCAAAAGCTTGTTGACTGTTGTGGTGATTTATGTGGGCTGCCCGATCTACTAGGAAAGAGATAAATTGATGGTCATGTTTTAAAGTTTGATCGGTTAGCCGTTGGAGCCCAAATTTGAATATTTCTGTGGGATTTTTGCCAAGGTTTGTTATAGTGGGTCATATGCGACAAAGTGGGTTGTTCAAAATTGATTTTTCCAAGATGGTTGCAGTTAGAAAAATGATGCAAAGATCTGGGTGGTCATCCTGGTCTAATTTTTCTTCCTGGGGTGCCATGCTGGTTTGAATGCAGTGACTGTTTCTTGGCATAGGTGGCTAGGGTTTGATAGATGTCAAAGATTTCCATGCCCTATACATGCAAGTTATTTTCATTTTGGTTCTAGCATCGAAGTTTATTTTCTTGCAACAAGAGATCAATTTAAAATTGTAAATGTAGTCAGCCTTGAATGATGAAACCAAGATAATTGTACATCAGATTTGATCTGATTCTTATGGGTCTCTAGGCTTTTCCTACATTTCATCATTTCTTTTTGAAGTCTAGTTGTTGAGGTTGTTGTAGACCTAATTCTACCCTAAATGATCTATAGCTTGTTGCAATTCTTTATAAGGATTTTCAAGATCATTTAGAAGGGCTCCAGTTTCTTTCCTACATCTGGCTCTAGGTTCCAATTTCTTTCCCAAATGTGGCTCTAGGTTCTAGATTCAGTTTCTGATTCTCTATAATATGCAGGGCTGGTTCCATGAATGTTCTATCTTGTAAATATTTTTCCTTCTTCTCTACATATAGGGTGTTCCCTCTTTCCTTTCTGGCTTTGATAATATAATATAAGTTGTAATAGTCTATCTTATGAATGAAATTTCAACATATTTGTACTGCTATCAAGATTGTCTCCATTTGAGTTTTGAACTTTTTGATTAGATCATCAAGGGTGTTTTAGTCTTTCTATTATAATTCCAAGGTGTCTATAATTGAGTTGCTTTCATAGAAGCAACTGAGTTTAGGACTGGTTTTCAGATGTGTATGAGCTGAGGTATCAAAGATATCTTGAACTTGTCTTTTAGTGGATGTTGATTAATGTATTGCTTGTTCCTAGGTCTCTTCTAAGGGGAGGGTTAAAATCCTTTAAATAGGTGATAGCATATCTAGGTACACAGGTGGATCACTAAGTATGGTCTAATCAATGGTGTATGTTTGATGTAAGGCATCAACATATTAGAATGTGTTGTCTTCTTGTTTCATAGCTCTTTGTTGCAATGATGTGTTTGACTTTGCTACCCATTGGATAAGGCACTGGTCTATGAGAGACTTAGGGTATTTCAGGGGTCCATTCAACCCACAACATAAAATCATTCAAATGAAACACCTTTCCCTTTCATGTTGATGGATGATAGGAGTAGTTTCTAGTTTTTAGATTCATTCTATGCAAGTAGGATATTGCATAAGATTTGTGATTTCATTGGGGTACAGGATACCTATAGGAGTCTGAAAGCTATTCCATAGTCATGTACCTACAGGCTTGTTGGTTGACAAAAGAAATTATGTGTGTGCATAAGAGGTATACCTGCCTGCATGACATGGAGCTGAAAGTGTAGGAGTATCCTTGTTGATCCTTGTTCATTGGACCTTTTTCTTGTCAAATTTGGAGTGTTTACTAAAGGTTATTGACACTAGCCTTGTCAATCATAGTTTAATTCTGACAGTGTGGGAAAAAGGAGGCAAACACATCTCATAAATGAGATCTGATGTAATGTGAACTAGAACTTCACCAATCCAAAATAGGTCATGTATTCTCCTCAGTAGGATTTTAATCCATTCAGATTCATAGAACTCATATGCAGTCACATACTCAATGATAGGGTTATTTTCTAAGTGTGTGGATTCATCCTTGAATGACATGTCTAGATTCATCATTGTTTTAATGTGTGACCTTATTCTATCCAATCCTACAGGTTCCTTCTTGCAGTATATGTATGTGCGAATATCTTCTACATGCATCACTCCCAAAGGAGTTCTAGAGAATGCTCCTTCTAGGTCACCTAGGACTAACTTGAAAGGATGCTTCTTAAATACATATCTCTTCCTCTATGTAACATCAAATACAACTGGAGTGGCCATTACTTACTTGATCAATGCTTAAATAAGTTTCCAAAGGGTTTCTGAACCATCGTGTCTGAACTAGGGTTTCACAATAATTTTCACACTTCTTTGTTAATAAACCAACTGCAATATTTCAACACTAACTGCTTGATCTCCTATGCTCTCCAAAGGATTGAACTTGAATGAAAAAGTGAGGATAATGGATCTTCGGTGACTATAAAAACAAATTTCTGCAATTAATGCTTGCCGGCATAATACAGAATGTAATAGAGAATTCCAAACTTTGTTTATGCTAACAATAAGACTGTGTGATCTTGCATATAGCATCAACTAGTATCCAAATAGTTATAACCAAAGGTGCATACTCAGAGGGTGAGTATACTAGCCACACATGGGTCTAGAGCTAATCTAGATCCCCCTATGACCATGAGGGTCATTCATCCAGAAGTAGAAGGTGCATCCACTAAGGATGCATCTACTATTATGGCACTGACATTATCTTTCTTTACTTCCATCCAAATCTTGCTCGCATCTTCTGTAGCTTGCACAAACTTGACTTCTCCTGATTCATCCAATATTGATCTTTGAGACTTATTAGAGTTTTCTTGTCTTTGCACTTCTGATTTGCAAAACTTTGAGATGTGTCCAGCCTTGTTACAAGAGTGACAAATGACTGGAGGCCTTATATTCCTCAGCCCATTGATGTGGGTTACCATATTGCATTGTCTATTTGTATGACCATTGTAGTTGCATATATGACATTTAATGTTTAGAGGAATTCTAACATTTTGTTGTGGTTGATTTCTCTGATTTTACTGAGTCTGATTTCTTGGATTCGATCTATAATTCATAGCTCTATGATCAAAATTATTGCATGAATAGCAATAACAATTGAAAGGTCTTACCTCTTTACAATCCCTTTCTATATGTCCATGCTTGTTACAGGCATAAAAAGTTTATTTACTAGCTCGCGTTCATCTTTGGATGGTTCTACTTCAGCTTCAGTAGGATTTTTAGTCTTCTTAGCTTCTATAGATTCTTCTAGTGCTTTCATTATTTCTCACATATCATTGATTTGATTTTGTGCTTCATTGAATCCAATACCACTGGTATCTCCTTTAATCTCCTATGCATACAATTGTGACTCTATTAGATCAGTACTTGTGTGCAATTTGTCAATATGGTTCTTTGCTTTTGTTAATTCAGATTCCATCTGTTTCTTGATGTTTTCTAACTCCAAGATTTTTATGTTTGCTTGCATAAGCTCATCATCTAACTATTTTTTCTCTTTGATCTTCTCTTCATAGGCTTCTTGATTATTAAATAACTTTTCATCTAATTCTTCAATCAGATCCTTCAGAGACATGTTTTCTTCATTCAACTTTTTGACCATTTTTCCCAAATTATTGTTTAAACAATCTTTCAAATCTTTTTTGAGTTTCTTGATGAATATGTGTGTGCCACTGACCTTCAATTTTAGTTCTTCAATTTCTTTTTTAGATTTGTCAAGATCTTCAAGAGCTTCTCTAATATTCTTCTTCAGATGTTTCACTTCTTCTGAACCCATGATCTCCTCAAGTGGTTAAACTTATCTTCAGAGGACCAAAGCTCTGATACCAATTGTTAGGAAAGGGAGCACTGAGAGGGGGGGGTGAATTAGTGTTCTACAATTAATTTTTGATCTCTTAAAACTTAACTCAATTACTTAAATACTAAATTGAATAACAAAGCAAGTGAAGTAAACAATCATAAGACATAACACTAGATATGATTACGGAGAAATCTTGGCCAAAGGAAAAACCCCAGTGGGAATTAATACCCACTAATAATTATACTTTGTTATTAAAAACCTGTTAATGTTCATTTTCCCTGTTAGGAGTAGTCATTACAATGCTTTAGTACAATGACCTGGTCAAAGGTCAGACCCTATTAGGAGTCTTGAAGTAACAAACCCTGTTAGGGGTGGAAGGCTCACTGCCAGAGTTCACTACTCAATAGAGAAGGCTAAAACCTCCTGGATATCAGATACACACTATATCTACAAGGGTGAACTACTACTATGACACTCCTTGTCTGATTAGTTCCTTTTGTGCACTGATGCTTTAACCTCTTGTAAAGCTCTATATCATTATTATTGCTCTTAACACATAGTTCACATACTTCTCATCTATTCCATATTCTATCTCAAAAACATTCTCAAGTATAAAAATGCATGTCTCATATATAGGCGCAACCAAAACTATTTACTAAGTCGACCTATAACCTATTACATACAACGCTTCCAAATGAATTGGCTCAAGCGTGTTTACATACATTGATATCAACATGTTTATAACACATTTACAATAGGCATATAGACCTTATGAAACTATAAGATACACGCTATACAAAAAACTAATTGTCAGCTCCATGCTCTATTCTATTCTACCGCTCATTGTTTGTGTCACTTCAACTCGTTGTAACTTCTTCATACTGTCACATTTGACCATGCGTGCTTAACCATAGCTTACTAATATACTCAAAAGCTTATCTTCAAGGGTGCATGCCAAAACTCAGCCATACACACATGTGTTGATGCTCTATTCATTAGGTGTTTCACTGACTGCTCTATCTTCCATACTTAGCCAAATTATGATCTTTTAAGTTATTGCGCTGACCTCAAAACTTCATATGACTTTGTTGCCATAATGACAACACTAAACTTAGTCATATACACTAGTATAGTACACTTTCCAACACTTCATGTTATATATTTGGGTTTGAAATAATTTGAATTGTTTATTTTTTCATAGCCCCCAATATATTTCCTTCTTCCTCATCTTTCTTCAATTTTGATGCATCATAGTCAAGAGGAAGCTTAACTCCTAATTGAGCTACATTTAGAAAGCATCTTTCTTTATCTCTTTCTAAAGGCTTATCCATAACTTTGAGGAACATGAGATCTTGGGCTGCCTCATTAACCTTTTCTTCGATTGCTTCTTGATTCCTTTGATTTCTCTAGTGATTATCATCTTGATTGGCATAATTTCGATCTCGATCATGGTCATGATAATTGTTGTTTTCAGCCATAGGATTGATTCTTTCTAGAAATGGATTAGGAATTCTATCCTCTTGTTCATCAAATGGAGATTGGAAAGTTTCTTCTCCATAGGGAATCTCTTGTCTAAGGCACGTTCCGTCTTCTTGAAATGAAATCTTAAAGTGATAGGATCTAGTGAGAACTGATATTAACAAGAGTTTTGTGTATTGATTTTATTCCCCCTTGATGAACAATCTTTTGAATAAGGAGAATTTTTAATGAATTATCATATTTGAATGAATGTTTCTTTCTTGTAACATGTATCATCAACTTCAACAAGCTCAAATTTTTTTTTCTTTTACCCCTATCTCTAAACACAAAAGTTTATGTTTGAGAATGTTTACACGGGTGACCATTCACAATAAGCCACTTCATGAAATCTACCTAAGGTCAAATTTGGCATTTAACATGGCTCTAAGGTAGGGATTGCTAGATTAATTTAGAATTTTTGTTCAGGTTCCCATACAAAAATATCAAATGAATCATACAAGGAACATGTAGTCATGCATGCACAATTAAGGCCTATAGCCTACAAGTTCAGATATTTGATATTTTTGCCCTCTAAAATTTTCAAATTAACTAAGGTCTCTATTTATGGTGGGTGGAATAGGTTGGCTTCACCTAGTTTCCACGTTGGCTCATCCCTCTCACCGATCTCATTAAGACATGTTCTCAGAAGGCAAGCCCACTAAAGTTCTAACATGTGTAATGAAAGCGATGAAATGAAATTATCAATTAGGTCTAAGAGTTTGATTCATCAAAAGGTCAAGAGCATATCCCTACCACCTTTTTGTTTCCAAACATAATTAACAATGTTCTTTTCCAAGCCTTTTAATCCAATGAAATTTGACCATGTTTGACATTCTGATTCACTATAAAAGTGAAGAGCATAGGCCTAATGCTTTCTTTCACAAACATTGAGGCTTATTTTATGTGTTTGTTCATTCTTTAGCTCATTTTCCTCTCAAGTTTGGCACTTCTGGGAGTTTGATTCACTATAAAAGTGAAGAGCATATCTCTGATGCCTCACTTAGGATTCAAATTTATTTTATAATTAAGCTAGATTTTGAAATTGAAATGCCACAAATCAAGCAATTGCATAAGGTTTTAAGATTACCTCATTTTGAAGCTAGCAACTTGGCTAGGCACATTTTTTATTTTATTATTTTTGTATTTTACTCACCTAATGGCTATAGTTCCATCTCATTAGCATCCCCTTTCACAAATGTTAGTTCGACACAAGCAAGACAAATGTGAAGAAAATTAAAACAATTAAATTTTCTTTTTCTAAATTGATAAAAAATTTATTATTTTAAGGAGTAAAGATCCAATTAAGGGATACATGTTTATCTTTAAAAGCTTGGATTACCCTCAAGGACCTTTCATGTGCTTCTGCTTCTTGTTTTGAATCCTCCAAATTGTTGTTCAATTCAATTTGGTTTTCCTTCTTCAATTATCTTTTTGCCTGTCTCTCCTTCTTGTGTACTCTTAATTCTGGTTTTTGGACATTTTTATGACCTGTCATCAAAAAAATCAGAGTTAAAATCATTAAATTGACAAAAATTAAGATTTGCAATAAAACAGAGCTATGTGCTACAAAATTAAGCATACACACTATTTTGTTTATACTACGTGTCACAAAGAACTTTAAACGCACTACTTGATTATTGAAACATGCTATTTAAATAATAAAAAATTAGTAAGCAGTGAAACAGAAAGTAAATGTGTCATAAAGGTCCCTAACACGTGCTAAACGAATGACATACAGAAGATAAAAATTTATTCAAATGCATTGAAACTCTGTGTAAATGCGTCAAACTTTACAGTATACGTGATATTTCTATGTAAAGGCATTGAACTTCACCGTATACGCGCTATTTCTTCTATCAAATGTGTTTTTGTACCTACAAATTTAAAAATCTACAACACAAACAAATCCAATTTAGCAAATAAAGATCAAATTCAGTTAGTAGAGGCCTAAAGCCCTGCGGTGGGTGTCATTTTGTGTATTAAAATACATTTATGAAACATTACAATGAGAAATCTACTTGAAATATACAAAATAAAGCTAAATGATCAATTAATTCAAGAAAATAATCTCAAAATCGTTTCATCTCTCTTTGTCTAAATAAGCTAAAGAAATGCTCTCAGCTTGGCATTCATTAAAGACAGCTCAAGAATGAGAATTAATGATCTATGCTAGATGAATTATGTCATTCTAACTCAAATTATATTAAAATATGCTCAAATATGCTAAGAATTCAAATTTAGATGCCTATAATGATAATGCAATTTTCAACTATGAGAGTGGATCATTTTCTCCCGATTTTGCCTTCTATTTATAGATTTTCACAAGGCTTAGGGGAAGAGTAAGATTAATCACGGTTAAGTTTGAGCCAAGTTAATGATTTCAAATGTTGGAACAAAGTAAATATTTTGTTCTCAAAGGTTGGAACAAATAGACAAAATGAATGGTCAAGATGCATCTCCAATATGTGTGGTGGAGAATTGATTTGTCTTTGATCCATGTGAGCTCATTGTTTCATTCTCATTGGTTCATTTTGATTTTGTCCATATGTAGTTGGTGAGAAAAATAAGAATTAATAATTGATTTAATTGATTTATCTTAGCCATGTGTACCCTTGAATAAGTTGAATTAAATTTGATTTAACTATAAAATTAATTTGATTTAAAATCAATTGCACAATTAATTGATCTTTTTTATTTAATTAATCCAATAGCCTCGATTTCAATTAATTCATGATTTAACTTCGATTACTCACTTTGATTTTTGCTTGACTATTTTTAGGTTCATATAATTAGATAAATAAACATTGTTATAATTTGTAAGGGAAGAGATTAATTCCTGACTACTTACTAGCTGGCAATTATCAACATTTGGTAGCCTTAACCAACCTGGTAGATTATTTATTTGTTATTGGTTGTAGTTTAGGATCTATCTATCGGTTGATTGTACTTATTTTGCTTATCATTAGAATGGAATACATGCTCTATCTTTTTAGAAAGTACAATTGTATCGGATATTCTATGTTCAATAAGTTATACTCTCGTTTTCTCTGTGTATTAAATAGCTTAGCCTTATTGGAGCAAACAAACCCGCTAGTGGTTAAGCTATGATATTTTAATTGATTCTCTACCAGCCAGGCACCTTGCAGATGTTTGCTATACCCCCTGATTGGCTTGGTTGATTGGTTTGGAGACTAAGTTGAACTCCAAATTTGTTGATGTTGTCTTAGGTTCTTGATCTACCATTGCCTATAAATTTACTCGTTACTCCTCCTTTAGTAGCTTGTTTTAAAAAAGCTCAATTCGATATGCACATTCCTTTTTCCCCACAATCTCCACTGTTGGCTGTGAGCGAGAAATTCTGACCAAGAGGCCATGCTCATGATAGGCTCCACATTTAAATAGGGTGCTCCTATTCGGCTCCTCCAAATCTAGTAACACATGGTCCGAAAGTGTTTTATAACACAAATACTAGCATACTTCAGAACCCCACTTGTGTGGGCTAGCGGTAGAAGGCAACTATACCATGTGGATGGCACATACTGGATTCATACAATGGTGTTTAACACTCTGTTGAAAGTTGAAACCCAAAAACAAAAGTGATTTTCAAATTGTTAAGAAAATAAGAGATTGAATAGCAGTTGAAGTTTCTTTGATTTGCCAACATGTATGCAAAGTTTATCAATGTACATTTTTACTGTACATGTATGCATTCTGACATAGTAAAATAAAATATAGACACCAAACGAAAACAATACTTAATGGTGCGAGTTTCCATATAAGCAAAGCAATTTTAGGTAAGAGCTTCCTGGCTAAGATCATCCAGGAAGCCAAGAAATTGCATGTGACTTCAAAGTCATATATGTAAATATACTTTGCTGCTAAGAGAATTGGCTCAGTTGCAATTAACCAAAACTGGCTAGAAGAAGCATAAGTTAGTCCAAAAATGTTATGCAACCTCTGCCTGCACATAGAGATTGGCCTATAAGAAATTGCATGTGACTTCAAAGTCATATATGTAAATATACTTTGCTACTAAAAGAATTGGCTCAGTTGCAATTGACCAAAACTGGCTAGAAGAAGCATAAGTTAGTCCAAAAATGTTATGCAACCTCTGCCTGCACATAGAGATTGGCCTATAGATGAAGGCCCGCTTCCCTCGGAGATAACACAAACTTGTCTGGACCATAGACACCTTAAGGAGAACTTGTGACTAAATTGTATTTCTCAGCATTTAATCAATCGAAGGAATCAAATCATAATGGGATTGAATCATCATTGAGCTATAAAATCTTCGTTCTTTGCACTCCCCATCAAGAAACCGCACAAGGACCTATTAAAGATAAAAACACCAAAACATCTAAAATTATCAGTAACATAAAACAATAAATAAAGAAAATTGTAAATAGACAAAGTACAGTCACGGGTAGAGTCTGTGGGAGGAGAAGATGGATAAGACTTGATGCCATTAGCTCAAATAATATATATAGAGAGAGAACATAGTTACTATAAAGGCAACAGATAAATGAGAGTTGATGCACATTTTTCTAAATATGTGATCAGGGAAAGACATGATCAACGGATCTTGGCTACAACCACTCTTCATAAATGAGGCTTTGTAAGATGCTTATGCTAGTACTTATCTTTTCGTTATAGCTTTCCATGTAATCTGATCGTATACTAATCCATATGGAACAGTTTTAACTTAAAAAAGTGTATTTTCTCCAATCATAGTATGCTTATATAAGGTCTCATTAATGTGTTTGAATTAAAAAAAGCTATCAAATGGATAAAACGACAATTTAACTATGCTAGGAAAATCTTTTCATTTCAATAAACAACACAACAACTTGAGTAATTTTTAAACCTCCTGTAGCTCCACCAACACTATTTGGATGGTTATAGTTTTAAATAGTTTATGTAAAAGAAATTATGAAGATGAGGATAAATTGATAAGAGAGCTGACATTGTAGTTTGGAAAATCATCCCTTGTCAATCTCAAAAAAGGCTGAATGGATGATTATAATTTTACCAACAACAATCTGAGATACATAACTTGCACATTTCAAATATGAATCTGATATCTGCTGAGAGGCATAAAATAAATACGGCCCCAATCCCACTGCAAGTGTGAGAATATAATGACCCCAGTTAGAAAGGGTCGGCCCCCTCCTTTGCTAGTGTGTTTTTTAATAAATAAATGAAGTTTAGAATAAATAAAGATTATAATAATGTAGCAGTAACTATGAATATTT
Organism: Chamaecyparis obtusa; assembly: GCA_027943335.1. NCBI lineage: Eukaryota > Viridiplantae > Streptophyta > Pinopsida > Cupressales > Cupressaceae > Chamaecyparis > Chamaecyparis obtusa. The sequence continues at coordinate 534,941 of BSBK01008686.1, forward strand.
TTTTTCCAAGGCCAACTTACCTTGTAGCTGATCTTGTGGCTATTTAACATGTAGCTGACCTTAATTGGGTGTGTATTTATAATGATGTTGAAGGAGAAAGCATTCCATTAGTTTATTTGTGAAAAGAAATAAACAAATGCAGACGTGACTTAGATGCAAACCTGAGGAGTTCCACAACTGGCAGGACAGAACCCTTGCCACACTAAGCATTTTGCAAGACCAGTACAAAGTGCGATAAGGTGGCTACAGGAACAGGTAGTAGCTATTAATTTCAGGGCCCAATTGTCTACATATGGACACAGGTTTAGGATTGCGGCTGGTATCTTCCTTAGGCATATAGGTTGGCATGGCCTAGCCTAAGTAATGGTATTAACTTCGCATCAATCGACAAGAAAATTGTCTTATTCATAAGACATCATACTTCTCTAATCCATAGAAGGCAGAGATCAGATTAAAGGACAGCGATAATAGTATGTAAACAAACAACGTTCATGTTCTAAGCAGCAGTTAATAAATTCCGCTATTAAAATGCGCAAAAAGGTTTAAGCAACGATTAAGAAATGGATAAAGCAGAGATTGTTCTTGAAAAGATTTCATTAAGGATCAGTCTTGATAAAGCATGATTAAGAAATGATATGGCCCTTCTAATGGGACAGCAACTTCCAAAGGTTGCCTTCCTTTAAAGAGACGCAAGGATGTAAAACATAGAAGATCGCATTGGAGAAGAGCATCAAGCGATCAAGCAATAAAAAGAAAATCGGTACTCATAAAAAGGAGATCAGTTTATAAGTCAGCAGCGGACAAGCATATAAATTGGTCAGATCACAAACTACTACATATTGCAGACCATAGTGATCTTATTTCTCATGGTATGAAAGATAATGATGAATAGATATTCTATCAATATTTTATGATGGCATATATGACTTATATATATCATTTATCATAGTAATTAATCATTCATCTATTACAATCTCCTATAAACCATCATGGAGGGAGTAAGCTGGACTTCAATAAGGTCAGCTGGTTTGTCTTTCCCTTCTAAGCAGTTCACCTTATGCTGGATGAACAAGAGTTCCTGCTGCTTGGGACCAAGAGGTTGAAGTATGGATATTTTGTGCTCTTGGGCTTAGTTATTGTGAAGTTAGGGTGTCTTATTGAGGAGTCATGATTAGGGGACATTACAATTGGTATCAGAGCTTTGTTCCTACCAGTCTGAGGGACAAAAGATAGTTGATGCAACTTAGTCAAAGGGTTCAAAGGATTTTCGAAAGAGAAAAGAAGAAACTCACATCCACCATTAACTCCACTTAAAACAGCACAATGAGAAGACAAATGGGAAATGAACTGAGGGCAATTGTGGAGCGCAATGAACAAAAAACCCTTACTCTCATAGAGCAAAATGAGAAAACAACACAACTACTTCAAGCCTCCAAAATATGAAAAATACTTTCAGTAATCTTTGACCCAACCAAACCAATGGAAGAGATGTTAACTCTAATCATTCAAAAAATAACAACATGAATCAACCCCAAGGTTGACAAGACCTTTCATACCTAGAAGAGAATACACAATATAGGAAGAAACAAATAATCCACTTGTTGACAATGTTGATGAAATTGTTGAAGCATACTCAAGGATAGATCCCGAAGTTAGGAGAAATGTTTCCTTTAGAGATTATTGTGATGCTAAAAATTGGAGGGCCCCTAGAAGGGAAAGAGAACAACCCAACAAAGATTTAAGACAAAGCATAAGTAAAATGACTACCCAACTTTGATGGATATGAAAGAGTCGTGACATGTTCATGGGTCCAAAAGATGGACACCTATCTCTCACTTAGTCCCATGATGGAGGAAGATGGTATTAAATTTGTTATCCTACACTTGGAGGGAGTTGTGCATGATTGGTGGCATCACATGGTTTTATTACCCAAGGCCATCAATAAATAGCAACTTTTGATGAATTTACTCAAACTTGTCAAAAGGTTTGATCAAAAAACACCCTGAATGGTACTTTAAAGAGCTAACACAATTAAAACAAGATGAAACCATAGAAGATTATGCCAGTGAATTCCAAAAAATTTCAATTATGGTACCAAAGGTGTCTCAAAGTAGAATCACATACCTATTTGTGTTAAGGAATATAAATCTGGAGATATAATATAATCTGAAAATATGCAGTAAATACAATTGCCTTGGTGATTGATTGATTCTACAAGGTATAATAACTATATATATATTGAACTGAGAACAGTCATGACTTATTTTATACTAACAGTCATGTCTGTTCGCATAACCTAATGACATGTCCTTAACGAAATAATCCTGCATAATATAGTTTGTTTAACTCATGGCATAATTAGCAAATAGGACAGTCACGATACTATCGCGACTGTCATATATGAACAGTATGATAGTATCATGACTGTTCATATATACCAATCACGATACATATGCATGACTCATATATGCCATGTCTTATATGTCGTGACTTATAATATATGTCGTGAATCATATAATCGTTAATCATGTTTTATTGTAGTCGTTTCAATATATATTATTATAAGGTATATATATATATATATATATACACACACACACACACACACACACACACACACACACATCATGTTAAATATTAAACACGAACACACAATAATTTAACACTCCCTCTTGGGAGAGTGTTTAATAGATTTGTAGAACTTATCACATCATGATATATGGCCCAATCCAAGACATTTAAAACAATGTCGATCATGATGAGTTATTACACAGTAATAATGGAAATGTTAAGATGTCCAATCCTATCCGGGACAAACCCTTTTCGAGAGTCGATCCTAACAACTTTATTACCCAACAAGTAATAATGAAAATGTTAAGATGTCTAGTCCTATCCGGGAAAAACCCTTTTCGGGAGTCGATCCTAACAACTTTATTACCCAACAAGTAATAACATAAGCAACAAGATGTCTGGTCCTATCTGGGACAAACCCTTACGAGAGTCGATCTTGAAGCCTGGTTACTATTGTCAAGATCGTCACCTTGACATAGTAACCTATATACACAGAAGATCATCATCTTCACAAATTTGAAATATTTCAATATTTTATTTTATTCATGAATTAAAAATGTACATAATTACATTCATATTTTGATCAACCCAATTTTACCTCTGAAGAAATCTATCTTTACCTTTTCAAGAGGTTTAGTAAAGATATCTGCATTTTGTTCTTCAGTACTAATGTAGACCAATTTAATGATCTTCCTGTCTACCATATCTCTCACATAGTGATATGGAATTTCTATGTATTTTGATCGATTGTGAAAAATAGGATTTACAAAGAGCTTAATACAACTCTGATTATCACAATGAATAATAGTAGGTTCTAAAGATTTACCAAATAGGTCAAAAAGTAATTTTCTTAACCATATTGCTTCTCGAGCTCCCATGGATGCAGCCATGTACTCGGCCTCTGTAGAACTCAGAGCAACTGCAAATTATTTTTGACTAAACCAAGAAATCACTGCAGAACCTAAACTGAAGCAAACTCCTATGGTACTCTTATGATCTGAGGAACTTCCTGCCCAATCTGAATCTGAGAAACCTTGAAGTTGGATTTCAGTCTTGTCATATTTTAGCCCAAGTTCACTTGTTCCTTTTAAATATCTCAAAGTGTGTTTAGCTTCCATTAGATGTATCTGCTTAGGTTCACACATGAAGTGACTTAATACATTGGTGGCATAGAAAATATCAGGACGTGTGTTTACCAAAAATATGAGAGATCCAACTATTTTTCTGTAAAGTGTAAAGTCTGCAAGTTCTAAATTTTTTGCTTCATCTTTTAACTTGTGAAGGTTGGTTTCCATTGGTGTAGCTAAAGGTTTACAATCTGACATACCAAATCTATTCAGAATGTCAGAAATGTATTTCTTTTGACTTAGAAGAATGTGATCTTTCTTTTGAATAACTTCAAGTCCTAAAAAATAGTGAAGTAGGCCCATATCCTTCATGTCAAATTCAGCTATTAGATCCTTTTTACATTTTTCAATAAGATAGTCTTCTCCTGTAATGAGTAAGTCATCGACATAGAGAACCAAAATTATCATGTCACCTTTTTCTAGATTTTGAAATATATATTAGGGTCTACAGTGTTCTTGGAGTAACCTAATTTGCTCAAGTATTTATCTATTCTTTCATACCATGCTCTAGGAGCCTGCTTAAGTCCATAGAGTGCTTTCTTTAACTTGTATACGTATTTATCTTTTTCATGAGTAGCGAATCCTTCTGGTTTTTCAATGTAAACTTCTTCCTCAATTTTTCCATTTAGAAATACAGACTTAACATCCATCTGATGTACTTTCCATCTTTTGGAGGCTACAATGGCAAGTATGGTTCTGATAGATGTGTAACGTGCTACTGGAGCAAAAGTTTCTTCATAGTCAATGGCTGCCTTCTGAGAAAAACCTCTTGCAACAAACCGAGATTTGTGTTTATCAATACTGCCATCAGGTGCATATTTGATTTTAAATAGCCATTTTGAAGATACAACTGACTTATGTTTAGGTCTAAGAACAATATCCCATACATCATTTTTCAGAATGGGCTGATATTCTTCAACCATTGCTTCCCTCTAGGCTTGATTTGATAAAGCTTTCTCAACACTAACAGGTTCGGATTCTGAGAGTTCAGTTAGAAGTGCAGTGTAACATTTTTGAGTTCTAGTTCTTTTGTTCTCTCTAAAAATTTGTCCTGGTTCCACATTGTTCTCTTCAAGTATTTTCCTAGCCCATAATGGTCTCTTTTTATTATTTTCATTATCTGAGCAAGAAGGTTCAAAATCTGGGATTTCTTCTTCATTATTTATAGGTGTTGAATTCATGTCTGAATTGATATTCTCCCTCTCTTTCTCTAGTGAGAGATCTCTATCAAGATCTATAGAAATGTTATCTTCATTATTTGTAGATAAGAAGTTTTCTTCAAATTTAACATCTATGCTTATTTCTACTGATTTCTGACCAGGTATATAGATTCGGTATCCTTTGGAATCCTCACTGTATCCTAGGAAAATACCTTTCTTGCCAGAAGGTTCTAATTTAGTCCTCTTCTCTTTTGGTACATGTATATACATGGGACAGCCAAACACCCTTAAGTGACTTAGGTTAGGTTTGACTCCTGTGAATACTTCTTCTGGTGTGGTGTTTTCTAGTATAGCATGAGGACATCTATTTTGAATATAAACTGCAGTGTTAGCGGCTTCTGCCCAATATGATATGTGAATACTTTGGTCATGCATCATGGCCTTTGTTGCTTCAATGATGCTCCTGTTCTTCCTTTCTGCTACTCCATTCTATTGAGGATTATAAGCTACAGTATACTCCCTCTTAATCCCAACAAATTTACAATAGTTTTTGAAATTTTCAGAGGTGAATTCCCCACCATTGTCTGATCTAAGAATTTTGATTTTCTTACCGGTTTGGTTTTCTACTAGTGCTTTAAGTTCTTGAAATTTGGCTAGAACCTCACTTGACTCTTTAAGTTTTAAGAAATATATCCATGATTTCCCTGAATAGTCATCCACAAAGATTAAGTAATATAGGGCACCAGAGAAGGAAGGTGTAGACATAGGACCACACACATCAGTATGGATAAGTTCTAGAATGTTTTTAGACTTATGTTCACTTGGAGGAAAAGATCCTTTAATGTTCTTCCCTAATGCACATCCCTTACAAATGCTAGAGTATTCAGATTTTAAGGGAGGTATGCCAAAGGTGATCTTAGACAATGTTGGAAGGGCACTATATCTAATATGGCCTAGTCTTTTGTGCCAAATCTCATTATTTTGATGAACATTGTGATTTAGGGCTACCTTTAGTTCATTACATAACTTGTACAAGCTACCTTCTATGTTCCCTATATGAATGGCATTTTTTATATTAGAATTTTTAGTCCAGAGAAAGACTTTGTCTTCATTGAAGGTTACCCTGTATCTTTGATCAGCTAGTCCCGAAATGGAGATTAAATTTCTCTTGATTCCTGGTATATACAGAACTTCTTTCAACTGTAGAGTTACTCCATCTCTTATCTTTAACAAACATGTCCCAATTCCTTTTACCAGATAAGAGGAGTTGTCACCAATAGTTACTTCTTCTGAAGAGTTCCTTGAGAAGGTTTCGAATTGATCTCTGAATCCAGTGACGTGTCTGGATGCACCACTATCTATTATCCACGTACTTTTGTTAGAATTTAATTCACTTGCTAAAGCCAAGAAAAGGAGAGAAATTTCAAATTTTTTTACTTCCGCTAGGGCAGCTTGTATTTTTTGTTTTTCCGAGCAATATTTGTGAATATGTTCATATTTGTCACATTTTACCATGGAAAGATCCCTTTTATTGAATAGTTTCCCATTGTTTGATTGTCTGAATTTTCTCTTCCTTTTGTGAGTTGTTTTCTTGTTGCCTTAATGTGGAGAGCTTGTAATTCATTTCCATTATTAGGCCCCATTCCTCTGGAGGCAAGCTTGGATTCCTCTTAGGTACAATCGTTCTTTAATTGCTTGAATTTAGGTAACGATGGTCTGGTGCTTATACATTGAATGAAGGTTTCCCATGATGTGGGTAAACCTTTGAGAGCAATTAGAGTGAGTTCAGAGTCTTCTACTATATTTCTAATGCAGAGCAGTTGGTCTCTTATTTCAGAGATTCTCAAAAAATAAGAAGTGATAGTTTCTTCCTTGTTCATTTTCATATTTAGAAGTTGACTTTTCAATGTTAACATTCTACTGGCATTGTTGATCTCAGATGTGTCTTGAATTATTTTAAACATTTCAAAAGCACTGGTAACTCTAGATATGCTAGGAAGAATTGAGTCTTTCACAAAGTCAATCATTAGTTTTTTGGCTTTATTGTTTCTCCTTTTCCATATTGTCTTCTCTATTTCATCTTCGGGTATTTTGATATCTTTTTCTATATACTCCTCTAATTCAAGTTCCATAAGAAGAGATGTAAGTCGAGTTCTCCATGATATAAAGTTAGAGGCACCTTCTAATCTATCTTCCATTCTCATGCATTGGGCCATTTCTGAACAATTAAACTCAACAATTTTAATTAAGAATATGCTCAACTGAAGGTTATTTTTTGTTTCTTATCTCCTTTTAATAACTGTGCTCTGATACCATGTTAAGGAATATAAATCTGGAGATATAATATAATCTGAAAATATGCAGTAGAATACAATTGCCTTGGTGATTGATTGATTCTACAAGGTATAATAACTATATATATATTGAACTGAGAATAGTCATGACTTATCTTATACTAACAGTCATGTCTGTTCGCATAACCTAATGACATGTCCTTAACGAAATAATCCCGCATAATATAGTTTGTTTAACTCACAACATAATTAGCAAATAGGACAATCACGATACTATCGTGATTGTCATATATGAACAGTCCGATAGTATCATGACTATTCATATATACTAGTCACAATACATATGCGTGACTCATATATGCCGTGTCTTATATGTTGTGACTTATAATATATGTCGTCAATCTGGGGTTTGGTAAGTGCTCATGATCCTATTACACTTGAAGATGCAATTCAAAAAGCATCAAGGTTGGAAATAACATCATCAAGAGACAAAACTCCCTAAGAGAAAGATGAGAATCAAAAGTCATTTCCTCCTAGAGAAGACCATGAAGAGCTTCAAAGAAAAAACTTATGTTTCCCATGCAAGAAAAAATGAGAGTATGGACATATTTGTAAGCTAGAAGAGTCTCAAAAGAAAACTTTGTGCCACAAGTGTAAGAAAAAATGCCCAAGTTGAGAAATAAATGTGGAAAAAGAGGCCAAGCACACAATATAGAAGTATTGTTTGGCGAGGAAACATGGAAAGAAGGAAAATCCAAGAAAAAGGTGTGATATAGAATAATCTCAAAATCAACAAGGAGCTTCTGGTGTTAAGAAGCACATTTAGTAGTTTCTCAACTCTTATATCCTCAAAGATCTAGAAACAATATATCCAACCAATAAAATTGATCTCATCAATGATATGTCAACTTGAGATCTCTTCATAGGACCCATAAGGTTTCCTTGACAAATAAAGGGAAAACATTTTCATAGGACATTACATAGATATGTGTCATACTTCTAATCCTCATCTTAATATGTGGAAAAACTTGTCTTAATTTACTAACTTTGAGAATTCCTAAATTGGCTATATAGCTTGCACTCAAATTAAAACATGTCTTAAGATCAAATTTGTGATTCAGGATAATGTCAGATTTTTACGACAAAAGCTAATTATATCCTATGGAGGATCGAAGGATGAAAAATCTCCAAAGGTTAGTTTAGGAACTCGCACATTAAAAAAATCTGAATAAAATTGACACTGCTTGAGGACAAGCAATTTTAGGAAGGGTGGAATGTCATGCCTCTGCCTAAGTAATAGTATTAAGTTTGCGTCAATTGACAAGAAAAATTTCTTATTCATAAGACATCACAATTTTCTAATCCATAGAATGCAACGAATTAAAGGGCAGTGATACATCATCAACAACATTAATTAGTATGTAAACAAACAACACTCATGTTATAAACAATAGTTAATGAATCCAATGATGAAAATGTTCAATGATCTTTAAGCAATTGAAAAATGGCAAAGGCTGCAATTGGTCTTGAAAAGGCATCATTAAGGATTGGTCTTAAAGAGGCGTGATTAAAAAAAGGATATGACCCTTCTAATGGGATGGCAACTTCCAAATACTGCCTTCCTTCAAAGAGACGTTAGGATATAAAACATAGAAGGCTGCGTGGGAGAAGTGCATCAAGGAATTAAAAAAGACATCAGTTTATAAGTCAGCAGCGAAAAAGCATATAAATTGACCAGATCAGAAAGTAATATATATATATATATATATATATATATATATATATATATATATATATATATTCATATTCATCATTATCTTTCATATCACAAAAAATAAGATCACTATGGTCTGCAATATCTAGTACTTTCTGATCTGGTCAATTTATATGCTTGTTCTTTGCTGACTTATATATATATATATTATTATAGTAATTAATTAATTATTTATATAGTAATTTCTATATATAGAGATAGAGATAGAGATAGAGATAGAGATAGAGATAGATATAGATATAGATATATATATGAATATGAATATATATATATATATATATATATATATGAAAGATAATGATGAATATGAATATATATATATATATATATATATATATATATATATATATATATATATATATATATATATATATATATTATGCAAAGATTAGGGAGGACTTTAATAAGATCAACAGATGCATCTCTCTTTATCGGACAAGATTCCCTACCGCTTGGGGCCAAGAAGTCGAATATGGATTTTGCACACTTTTGGACTTAGTCATGGTGAAGTTAGGGCGTCTTATTGAGGAATCATGATTAGTGAAGCACGTGTGTCTTCCCCTTGTAAGCGGCCCACCTCATGTTGGATGGACAAGAGTTCCTGCCACTTGAGGCCAAGAGGTTCAGTATGGATACTACACACTCTTAGGCTTAGTTGTGGTAAAGTTAAAGCACCCTAACATACTTCCTCTCTAACCCTATTATGTGGATTATGGGAATGGAACTATTGATTCTTGACGTCTTAAATTATTGATTTAAATAGATTGAAATAATTAATAATATATATGTATTTATAGTCATCCTAACCTTTGAAATATTGGTAGAATTATATGTTATTAAACATGATGGCAAGACATTCTAGGATTTTATCTTGCTAAAGGCATATTTATGGGTAAAGCTAAAATTCTAACTATATTACACCTCTTGTTTTTATTGAACTTGTTATTCTAGGAAAAATTTCAGGGTAATCCCAAAAGGGGACATTAAAGAGGCTGGAGAAATCCTTGCACATCTCAGTCAATATCTATTCATGCTTGTGCCTTTTAACGCAAGCATACACTTTGTATTCATTCCGTCTGCCATTGACCAGTCCTAGGGTGTCATGCCCCTGCTCCTTATAACAGAGTGCATGCTTTAATAGTTGAAATTTAAAGTTTATAGGGCCAACTTAGTAGAATAACCCAAGCAATGAAATGAACAAAGTAAATTAAACTAGGGCTAACTCAAACTAATGGGGAAGCAATTATCTAAGGGACGACTCAATTAAAGGAATTATCAATCACGTCCAGGGGAAGAATTCTTTCTAAGAGAGCCGACTAACAAGGTAGGGTTGTAAAAATTCCTTGTAAGGATGACCAAAATTATTTAAATAGTAATTTATTGAGGGGGTGTAACCTTTGCCAGACACGGGTTGGGTGAAGAGGCGTGACTTCCTCTACATGAAGATATAAAAGGAAGAACACAATGATCTGACAAGCATCAAGGGAATGAAATATCATTTTTATGTAACAAAAGACATATACGCATATATAAGTAGCAATAAAGGTCAAAGCAGCGATGACAATTTAATTAGCAGAGAAAAAGGTTAAGGCAGCACTGATATAGTAATGTGCAGTGATTATAATAAGAAAGGCACTGAACCATTCATTAAGAAAAACAATCATAATTATTGTTAAAGCGGCGATCAAGGTTGAAGGTTTTCTTTGTTATCAAAAGACACGTCATTATGATAGATTGCCTCTCATCACAAAAGATGTGTTCATTCATGAAGTTGCCCTCATTGGGAAGATAAGAAGTTGTGAAGTGCATTTGAAGGGACTATAGGGAATAAGAGTTTATATCAAACTTACATTGGCAGATCTGTAAATGAGAAGATAAAAGGAAGATCATCAAAGAAAGGTTAAAGGCATAATTGTGAGGAAAAAATATGCAGATATAAAAGAATATGCTGATGCAAATTGAAGAGGAAAGTATATGCAGATTTAAAGAGTATAAAGAGAAGACATTGTTTGAAGGCATGAATCAGGAGAGAATTAATGGAGAAGCAAAATAAGGAAGTGGCTCCTTCAAAAGGCAAAGGTTATAAAGGATTGTGACTCTTCCAAAGGGTGGTAATTATGAAAGATGGTGACCATTGCAAAGGGGCAGACATGGTGAAGGGATGTGACTCTCCCTCATATTGGGACATATAAATGGGATAAGGTTTCATTTGAGGAAGACATCCAAGGCAGATCAATTTGGAGAATAATAAATTATTCTAAAAAGCAACAATGAAAAGTGGTGACTCAATTTTTATGAAAAGTGGACCCTTTCACCAATAATATATAAAGGAAAAATCGTTCAAAACATTCAAGGATCACTTATCTCTCATCACTCACTAATTCATCAAATCAACACTCACTCAATCATCACTTATCACTCTATAAATTCACATTCATTTAATTATCATTCACTAATATATCAAATCATCAAATCAAGGAAAGTCATTCAATCATCCATCAAACATCAATTGGGAATCAAACAAACAGCGTAGCAATCAGTTCTTTCATCAATTCAATCAATCAATATTAATCACTCAATCATCGAACCATTCAAAAGAGCAATAAATCCCTTCAAGGAAGCATCAAACTTCATAGTGGAATTCAGAGTTGATAAGAGGAAGCCAGAAGACTTTGATAGTTGGAAGGTGCTTAGGCATAATAAGTAGTATATTATATATTGCTGTTGTTTATAATTGCTGTTATTATCCTCCTTTAGGCATACGAGGTCAGAGAACTCCTTGCCCACCTCAGTTAGTATCTTTTCATGCTTGCACCTCTAAACGCAAGAATACACTTTGTATCAATTCCCTCTGCCATTGACCAGTCCTATGACAAGTGAATCATCCAAGTATGGTCTCATTCCTCCTGTTTATCAAATGAATACAATTGCATATTGGATGGTTTCATACATTTTTGAGAACTTTCTATTTGAGTTCTAGGCAGTTACATTCTATAGCAGTAGCATTATGTTTTGATCTGGAAATTATATCTGAGACATAAGGATTATTTTATTTTTGAAAATTTGTTGCTGTGATCATTTGACCTGATTATAGTTGCCGTCACAATGTTCAGTTCTGTGAGTGAAACTGTTGCAAACAAAATCTGAATATATATTTTTTGGATGAGGCATATACATCAAACTATGTCCTAAGGAATCTGATCTTTAGTAGAAACTGTTGTTTTGCTGGAGTAATAAGTAAACAGCAATTAGTTTGAAGCTGCAACAATTGTTATTGTGAAATTTTGTGAAATCTTCCTATCTGGTATCTTTCATAGAACATAGAGACAAGCCCACAAAGCTAATTATTTATTGTAATACTAATTAACATCATCATAATAATTGATGCTTCCTATTCAATGATATTAACATACAAAGGTTCTTTTCTCTTTCCAGTCATTTTTGGGACATAAAGTTATGTTCTAAACCATTTTCTTAGCTAATGTTCTTCAGAAATGTTCTCCTGTAAAACTAATGCACACTCCGTAGAAGTAATTCAGAATCTTGATGTAGTTTATGTCGTAGGCAGAGTCATTTAGTCATATTTTTTGAAGATGTAATTCTGTTGGATGCCTTTTGAAAATTGTTAGCTCTTTCTCTTCCAAAAGCATGTTAATGCACACCCCATAGAAGTATAAGAAGTGATCATAATTCTGATTAAGCCTGTTTCTTGTATCACATTTCAGGGTTTTCATGCTAGAAGGCTGAGGATATATTCTTTTGGTTATTTTCAATTTACTAAGAAATGAATACAAGAAACTTTTAGACAGATGCACTTGGCAAGTGTAAAGCTGAATTCCACGAGCTTTGCTACCATCTTCCGTATCTGTGCTAGAATAGGACTTTTAAAACATGGCGAGACATTACATCTTCCATCTTCCAAACGTACTAGTATTTACAAATTCTTCCTCATGCTTGCAGGATTTAGCAGGGACTGTAGCTGTAGTGCAGCCCTTGTTCATATTAAGAGACCAAAAAGAACAAACTTTTAATAGAAAAAGCTTACTGTGCTTTCAAGAGATAATGCAATTGCACGGTGTAATTTACTAAGAATTGAATACAAGAAACTTTTAAGACACGTGTACTTGGCAAGTGTAAAGCTGAATCCACAAACTTTGCTACCATCTTCCCTACCTATGCTGGAATAGGGTCTCTAAAACAAAGTGAGGCATTGTATCTTACATCTTCCAAACATAGTAGTATTTACAAATTCTTCCTCGTGCTTGCAGGATTTCGCAGTGACTGTAGCTGTAATGCAGCCCTTGTTCATATTAAAAGATCAAATTGAACAAACCTTTACTAGAAAGAACTTACTATGTTTGCAAGAGATGATGCAACTATGGTTTGAAACTTTGATGTCATAATGGACAAAAGAATGAAGATATAACCTAATTGATCATACAGAAATGTGTTTCATCCTGAAAAAAAAGTTGTTCAAAGTAAACAAAGTTCAGCATGCTATAAACTTCGGTAAATCATAGAACGAGGATTAAAAGCATACATTGTGTTGCGCTCACCCTTGGTATCTGTCAAATATGCAAGGGTAGTAATGCCATCCTATGCATTCTTTCACACTGATATGCTAGACAAATGGAAGACAAAGGCTCCTTCATTTGTCCGAGATTTATAGTTAATAATGTTAAGGTCATTGTTATTAGCAAAATGTCCAAGCATTGTTGTAGATATAGAGGGGACCCGTGAATTTCACTAGCTACACATCTTGTAATTCCTTTGAAACAACTTACTATGTCATCAGAATCATAGTTACCATTTTTGGACAGTTCTGAATTCATTTTAAGTTTTTGTTATGGAATTTTATTACAAATCGATATATACAATAGAGACGAAAGGCTCTATTTATAACAGATTACATGTCGATGTTTCTAAACAAAACAGTCGTGAATAGAAACAGGAAACAAAAACTTGCTAAAGCAACTATGATGACCATTAAAGAAACATTACATTATTTTAATACCCTCCCTTAATGGTCATCAGTCTAACTACCCTACAAAAACCTATAGGTCTTTTGGTAATGAATGCATTAATGGGTGTTCCGTTCTCTTCTGAACGCTTTGCAAAATGAGCCTGCTACTAAGACCCTAATTTTGTAGAAATTTGGAAATGACCAAGATAACCACAATCCTTCCAACCTGATGTTGGAAAATAAAATTGCCCCTCCCTGTAGCCGGAGACACCAAGTTCAACTTTTGAAATTGAAACCATGATTTTGAGAAAATCATCAAATCCAAATGAAAAACATCCTTGATTTTGTTCAAAAAATTGCCTAAAACTTTTGCAAATGACCACTATGACCCGAAAACTGACTTCAAGAAACCACATTTTTTGTGGAAACAATCATCAAACCCTCCATTGATTTTTTGTAGGAAAAAAATCAAAAACCCCTAAGACCAACAATACCAGTCATGATCTTTTTGGAAAAAAATTGAAAAGCCAAGCATGATTTTTAAGGAGAAAATCGAAAAAACCCAAACACAATTTTTGAGGAGAAATTTGAAAAAAACCAAAGAATCTTTTAGGAAAAATTTATAGAACCCAACAATAATTTTTTAGGAAAAAATTATACGACCCTAACATAATTTTTTGGAAAAAATTATAAAACCTAGAAACCTGATATATAGGTGTTGAAACCCTAGGTTGAAAGTGGTAAAAAGAAACCAAAAGATTACTATCAATTTTCCTCTAAAAGGTAGAAAGCCCTAGCTGCAAGTGACAAAAATCCTAGCCATGGGTGGAAGTTCACGATATCTACAAGGAAAGACCTTAGTTTGAGGAAAAAAACACCTAAGTCATGACTCAAAGAATGGTGTAGTGCAAAGAAGTAAGACCACACAGTGGTCGCTAGTTCGGCAGGCATGTTTCACAAAGAACGCTGAAAATTGTAGAGCCTGTGTGAGCTTGTACGAAGCATAAAATACAAAGAACACCTCCTATAGAACATCATGATGCTTAGGAAAACAACACCAGATCAAAATCATGTTAAAAACGTGGGACGTAATGCTTAGGACTAAGGCCACATGGGTTATTACTTAGGAAAGAGTTGCAAAAGCACAAAAATGGCTCATTAAAAACCATTGATTTTGCTCTATAGAAACCCTCCACAAAAATTCTTTCGATTTGTTTGAAAAAAATTGAACTAAAAACTTCTAAATAATTTTCAAAGAAAAAAATTCATTTATTTTTAAAAAACTTGCCAAACTTTAGAAGACCCCATCAACCCACTTTGCCACCATGTTATTATAAATTGATATATACAATAGAGATGAAAGACTCTATCTATAACACATTACATGACAATGTTTCTAAACAAAACACTCATGGATAGAAACTTACAAAAGAAACTAAGATGACCATTAAAGAAACATTACATTATTTTAATAATGGATTTAGCCTCAGATCCTGCAAGGCTGATTCGGATTCCTTCCAAATCTCGACAGGATTTCGAACAGGCATCCGGAGGAATCCATGGGCATCCAAGGCTGTGGGCACCCAAAAATGGGCCCCACATTCCATTTTTATTTTTTTTAAATCTAAAAAGCATCTAAACCCTAATTTTGACCAATAAAGCATGCATTTGGTCATGTGATGATCATTCATTCATCTCTTAGGCATTTTTCACCATTTTTGCTTTGTTCTACAGTTGTAACATTTTACTTCAAAGGTGAATGCTATGAAGGACTAAGACCCGCGTCACGCTTCTAACTTATTACTATTATATGTTTGAAGTTTTGAACCAATGATGAATGAACATTGAACATGTTACATGTATGAATCTATTTATATACATATATACATACATACTTATATATATATATATATATTTATTTATTTATTTATTTTGAAAATGTCTATATATATAAATGCGGTACTGAACCTGCCCCAAATTTTTTTTTGTCAAATCTGGGAATCCGAATCTGAATCACAACCACGATCGGAAACTTAGTTCAAGGGTCTTGACTCTTACAAAATCCTTTGGGGATTAAAGTACTGAAATCTGAACAATAGAGTTTGAGTGTGATGATGCACTTTCCGCATTTATATAAGGGGTTTAAGCACTGAGAGTTTAAATCTACTTATAAAGAAACAAAAGTGAATGTGGGGAAGACATCAACTGGTCTTTAAAAGTAAGAAAGAATTATTACAAAACCAATAAACAGATCATGGAGACCTTCATTACCTTCAGATATGTACAAATAAAAACTGTAAAGAGCATTAATTTTCAACGTATCCTGCAAAAGACATTGCAATACTACTCTGAAAAAGGGCCTCTATATTTGTAAAACGCATATTATACAATGTATATGAAATGGCACATCAATGAGCACAATCAATGATAGCTGTCCTGCTCTAAGTATTTTGAATTTTCCAATAGTAAGGTCTTGCCATTTCTAAGAATCTTATTTAGCCATCTCAAACTGATAGGACTGCCAAAATCCACATAATATTACGTCTCCAATTAGAGAAAGAGCCAAGGTAATTAAATATATCATTAACAGAATAGAAGGGGAAGAATTTTAAAAGAAATTGATAACCCTCAGAAAACCCTTCATGAATAGAATGGCAACGATATGCTTTGATCTTGGAAACTATACTCGTGATATTGTTGACTTTAGTGGTCAATGGCAAGTTATTTAGCTATGGAAATAAGTTAATGCTCTTTTTTGTATATGTCAATTATCTTTGGCTTTCAGATAATTGTCTAACAGTCAGTTAGACATACATGTAGTCTAAACACTTAGTTAATCTGTCTAGAGACCTGTTCTATCTGTTATAATTTCCATTAAAAAATTAAAATGCCTAAAAATGGAAGATAAAGGACCCCTTAGTTAATCTGTCCAGAGACCTGTTCTATCTGTTATAATTCCCATTAAATGTTAAAATGCCTGCAAATGGAAGATAAAGGCACATTAACATGTCCCTAGGTTTAAGTTTTTACACACTACTCATAAATAAGAAAAAGCACCTTGCCTATTCCTTCACTAACTGCTTAGTACTCCACTTGTCAACCAGGAGTTAAAGTTTGTTTAGAACACTTGAGCAAAGGCACAAACCCAAACTTAATGAAGATTATACAACATAATTCTATTAAATGTAAATGTTCTCATCGTACTCGTCAAATTCTTTGGCAAGGGATACTTTAGCTCCTTCTGAAGCCTAAACATATCATTAGTCGTTGGGCCTGGTAAAAGAACCTTTGGAAGATAAAGTTTAAAGAAGCAGCAACCAACTGACAACATGTCCATTGCATAGAGCTTGTTAAATGAGTATTGGAGCAGTCTACATAATTGAAAGATGCCCAACAAAAAGTGTCTAGAATATAGTTCCAGAGGAAGCATGGAGTGGATGCAAGTCTACTGTTGCTCATTTGAGAGTATATGTATGTGTAGCATTCACAAATGTCCCAAATGAGATGAAACAAAGGGAGAAAAATGCATATTTGTGGGTTATAGTGAGGACACAAAAGCCTTCAAGTTGTATAATCATATAACTAGAAAAGTGATAATAAGTAGAGATGTGCATTTCATAGAGGAAGAAGCTTGGGATGGAAGCTCGGAGAAAAAAGTAAATATTTCAGCAAGTTTTCCACAAGAGGATAGATAAGTATTATTTCCAGCATGTTCTCCTATAGTAACTCCTACATGTTGATATTATGGCCTTGACGGCAAATATCAATTACACCAAACAATATATTTTGTTAAGGGCATGCCGCATATATATCGATGTATAAATAATGATATTAAATATGTAATATATTTAATATCTATTGTTTATAGAATTTGATTTAGCAATGTATTATTTGTTTGGGCCCAAGAGCCGGCCTTCTTGAAACAATAATCCAAGTCGGCCCCTATTGGCAAAACTCCCTTGGCTCCTATATATAGGAGGTTGACTCTTGAGAGAAGAACAGACAAGACATAACATGTTTCTTCCTCCCAAGAATCACATAAAGAAGCAGGACTGCAGCGAAAGAAGCAGGACAGCAGCGAATAGAAACAGGACAGCTGCGAATTCATCTAGGACAGCAGCGAACTCTTTTGAAGCTGTAGTAAATGTCAAAATCCATGAGGCAGCATTAAATGCCATTAAGCAGTAGCTAATTCGGCCATTGTAGATGCAGCGAAGTCTTCCATAGAAGGACAGCAACTTCGAATCTCAGTCCTAATTGCAGCATACACAGGAGCGAATTTTGGAGCAGAATTCTGTAGCAGATCTCAAGGCAGATCTCAGACTACTTCATTCACCAAAGAGGGACTGACCTGAAGATCAATTCTGAGATCAATCCGGGTACTATCTTATCTTATCCTTAATCATTTTCTTTATATCCTGTGCTTAGTATTGAAAGATCTCTACATTCCTAGGCAAATCTAAAAATATTAACATGGTATCAGAGCCTAGGTAGAGATAAAATCTATTTTTAGATTTAGGAATTCAAACTATCTCTTTCAACTAAGTTGGTGATCATGTCTACCGGGATTAGACCTGAAGATAGGCTAGAGGGAGCTGTTAATTTTACATCTTGGAAAATGAGGTTATTAATTATTCTAAGGGAATTAGAAATTATTTCAGTCATTGAAGGTCCTCCTAAAGATAATATGGATGATGATGAAAAGAAGGAATGGAACAAAAACAACAATAAAGCAATGAGGATAATTGTTGATAGTGTTAAAGACCACATTGTGCCAACTATTGCAAATTTAGAGAATGCATATGAGATGTTTACCTCATTATTTGGCATGTTTCAAATCAACAACACAAATAGGGTCCTAGCTCTCAAAAATAACCTCTCCCGAATAAAAATGAATCAAGGGGAGTCCATCACTTCATACTTCATGAGGATCAATGAGTTAAGGAATCAACTATCATCAATTGGGTTCAATTATGATAATAAAGAGCTTGCTGTAACAGCTCTCAATGGATTGCCTCTTACTTGGGAAGCATTCATTCAGGGGATTAGTGCTCATTCTAATACCTACTCTTGATAGACTAAAGACCGATTGCCTTCAAGAAGAAGCAAGATTAATATCAAGAGGCTCAATCTTCAAGGAAGACATTCAAGTTCTTTTCTCCCAAAACTCAAAGGGGGGGGCAGGAAAATTCAAGAATAAACGAGAATATCAAGGGAATGAAAATGAAGGAAGTTCAAAGGACAAAGGGGGAAAGAAGCACTTTAAGGAAAGGAAACCTTTCAAGAAGGACTTCTCTAAAACTAAATGTTATAAATGTGAGAAGTTTGGTCATATAGCTGTAAATTGTCCTAAGAGAAACAACTTTCAAGCATCCTTTGTGGAGGTAAAGGTACCCGAATCAGAGCACTTTGCACTTTGAGAGGGAGTTGCAATTTGAGAGGGAGTTTATATATGGGCTCACGTGTGAAATCATCTAAGTTATAAACTCCTGCTGGTTACTTATATCTGCATCCTTGTATATGTTGTTTATGAGAAACATACTTTATGTTGCAGCTTTGTCATATTTTTGTTATATATGTACATTATGTACGCTACTGGCATATCTAATTTACATTAATGTATGGGTGGCAACATACATAACTATCTATTCAACTTAGATATTGGCATACTTGGTATATTATAATATTCTGACTGGCATATTTTTATGTTCTCACATTACCTTGTTTATGTTGTGTTCATGTGTGAATGTATTTCCTTTATAGTAGGAAACTATATGAGTAAATACATCTCTTGGTTTATGTTAGCATTGGAATATGTTAGCGTTGATTTGTATATCTTCTTTGGCTCATTGTCTTTGTTATGAAAAAAAAAAATCACAGTTGATTACTACCTCACAGATGATCGCTAGTTACTGTTTTCCTTATGCATAGGTGCATACATTATCGGTTGGAACATTCTTACATTGGCATATGTTAGAATAGGCATACTTCTTAAAGAACATACATTTAGAGTTAATGTTGATTACCTGCATGGGAACATTCATATGCATGTATATATTTCTTTTTAGAGAACTATATTGCATCTTGCTGTATTCACATTACACCTGGTTAGATGTTGGTTATCCTTAGGTGGTAAAATGTTGGATAAATTATGCTGGTTCTATGAGAAAGCTGCATTTGGATGTTGACTACTTAATATGATTGTATGGGGCATACGTCATTTATATAGCTTGTGAAGCATACTTTAAATATTGTATGAATGGATCATACTTTCTTTCATTTATTGATTATAGCTAATGGTTCTATGTGTGAACTTTTCATCATATTGGTTAATCTTATACTTATGTGGATTCATGTGATTATGATATTCATCTGGATATACTTATGCTTTTGGCTAATTTATTCTTGTGAATTGAAGAATATCATTTGATGTTCTTCGAGTCCAGGGGACTCTTGGATCAGGGATCCACATCCGAGCACTTGGTGAATATCATGGATTTGATATTCGTTAGGCCAGTGCTCGAGGATATCATTAATTTGATATCTGGTGAATCATGGATTCACTTCTTAGCATATGGTGGACATCATGGATTTGATGTCTAGAGGCCATTCGCTCTGAGTATTTGGTGAATATCATGGATTTGATATTCTTTAGGCCAATGCTCGAGGATACCATTAATTTGATATTTGGTGGATCAGGGATCCACTTCTTAGAATATGGTGGACATCATGGATTTGATGTCTGGAGGCCATTGCTACGAGTACTCGGTGAATATCGTGGATTTGATATTCGTTAGACCAAGACTCGAGGATATCATGGATTTGATATCTTGTGGATCAAGGATCCACATCTGAGTAATTGGTGGACATCATGGACTTGATGTCGATAGGCCATTATTCCGAGCACTTGGTGAATATCATGGACTTGATATTCGTTAGACCAATGCTCTTAACATCATGGACTTGATGTTGGTATGATGTTATGGATTTGACATCTCTTGAGCCTTGGTGACTCGTGGATTTAGTTATCCACAAATTGGATGGTATACATCATGGACTTGATGATACCATGAATATCATGGATTTGGTATTCTATTGGCTGAGTCAAGAGGACTCGAGGATCTAAGTTATTCACAAATTGGATTTGATGATAACTTGTGTTTGGAAAGTATCATGGACTTGATACTATCTTGAATATCATGGACTTGATATTCAAAATAGTCAAGGAGACTAGTGAACTTAGGAAATTCACAAATTGATTGGAAATTTGATATCATGGACTTGATATCACTTATATCACGAACTGATATTCTTGGGTCATGAAGACCAGAGGATCTAGGAGATCCACATTTGGATGGTAAGCATCATATGATATGATGTTTCTCATATGAATATGAGATGTATGGGTTATGAAGAACAGTTATGTTCTCATTATATCTTGTAGATAGAGATCTACTATCATAGATGAGAGATCTATGGCATCTTTGGATTAGGAATCCATTTTTGTTATGTTTTGAGTCTCAAAGACTCATGGATTTAGGAAATTCACATCCGGTTGGAAAACATCTTGTTACCATGATTTTCATATGGATATGAAATCTATGGTTGGAAATGATGTAAGAACATATGTGTTCTACCTATCATAGATATGAGATCTATGATTCTATTGGATATGGAATCCATGTTGATTATGTCTTTGGCATCTCTATCAAGGGTTGATAGAGGGAGATCATTGAGTTGATCTTTGCCTCAAGTCCAAGAGGGAGTGTTGATATTATGGCCTTGACGGCAAATATCAATTACACCAAACAATATATTTTGTTAAGGGCATATATATCGATATATAATAATGATATTAAATATGTAATATATTTAATATCTATTGTTTATGGAATTTGATTTAGCAATGTATTATTTGTTTGGGCCCAAGAGTCGGCCTTCTTGAAATAATAATCCAAGTCGACCCCTATTGGCAAAACTCCCTTGGCTCCTATATATAGGAGGTTGATTCTTGAGAGAAGAACACACAAGACATAACGTGTTTCTTCCTCACAAGAATCACATAAAGAAGCAGGACCGCAGCGAAAGAAGTAGGACAGCAGTGAATAGAAACAGGACAGCTGCGAATTCATCTAGGACAGCAGCGAACTCTTTTGAGGCTGTAGTAAATGTAGAAATCCACAAGGCAGCATTAAATGCCATTAAGCAGTAGCTAATTCGGCCATTGTAGATGCAGCGAAGTCTTCCATAGAAGGACAGCAACTTCGAATCTCAATCCTAATTGCAGCATACACAGGAGCAAATTCTGGAGCAGAATTCTGTAGCAGATCTCAAGGCAGATCTCAGACTACTTCATTCACCAAAGAGGGACTGATCTGAAGATCAATTCTGAGATCAATCCGGGTACTATCTTATCTTATTTCTTTATATCCTGTGCCTAGTATTGAGAGATCTCTACATTCCTAGGTGAATCTGAAAATTATTACACTATATTCACTCAAGCTAAGCAAAGTAGTCCACAAGTGACACCATCAAAGATAGCTTCATGCATTCAAAGTCAAACTATTACTCAAATGAGCAAAAACACCATCTGCAATAGGAATTCTTGGTGGAGGACCATCAAGTCCACATCCTTTAGGATCTACAAGAAGAAATGGGGTAAGAACAATGCTGATCTAATTTCTCTATTTGCATTATTTTCACTAGCACATGATCTAGTTCACCTCAAGGATGCAATTAATGATGAAAAATGGAAATATGCCATGGATGAAATTGATGCTATAGAAAATAATCATATATGGGACTTCATAATTATTCCACAAGGATATAATAGGATGAAGCGGTTTTATAAGACAGATAAATACAGAAGGAGATATATAGAAGCATAAGGAAAGACTAGTAGTAAAAGGTTACAACAACCTGGAATTGACTACAATGAAACATTTGCTCTAGTAGCTTGTATGGACACAGTGCAAACAATATTGGCAATTGAAGATCAGGACAAGTGGTTAGTACATACAATGGATGTCAACTCTGCATTTTTGAATGGCTTCTTAGAAGAAGTATATGTGGAGCAGCCACTAGGATCCAAGATTTTAGGCCATGAAAATAAGGTCTATAGACTCAAAAAGGTACTCTATGAATTCAAGCAAGCTCCTATAACATAGTATAGTAAATTCTCATCTCTTAAAAAATGACTTCAAAAGGTGTAGTAGTGAACCTACATTATACACATATGAATGAACAAGGTTAGGTATTCATTGTATATTTGTATATTTATGATCTGATAATCAGAAGCGATTTATCAATTGAGTTGTTCAGAACAGTCATGAAAAAGAAATTTGAAAGGACTGATTTGGGTCTTATGAAGTATTTTTTTGGCATAAGGTGAAGCAAAATGAAAATGGCATATTCATCTCACAAGTCAAATATGCCAATTATATTCTGAAAGGATTTAATATGATAAATGGTAAGTTAGCATCAACACCAGTTGTGACAAGTTTGAAGCTAAGCAAGGATGACAAGGGCTCCAATTTTGATCTGACATTGTCTAAAAGACTTGAGTCTTATTTCAAGGTTCATGGAGTCTCCAAAAGACTCTCATTGGCAAGCAAGAAAAAGACTTTTGAGATATGTGAATGGAACTAGAATTTATGGGATTCAATATTCAAGTTTGGATGAGTTTCAAACTCATAAGGTACACATTTAGTGATTGTGCAAGTAGCATTGATGACAAAAAGAGTACATCTGGTTATTTATTTCATTTTGGAATAGGTGCAGCATCCAATAGACAACCCATTGTGACTCTTTCATTGGCTGAGGTAAGAGTATGTAGCAGCAACATGAGCAGCATTTCAAACAATTTGGATGAGAAGAGTGTTAATAGATCTTAGGCATAAACATGAACAAACAACAAAGATATCCAAGAATCTTGCGTTTCATAAGAGGAGTAAGCATACAGACACCTGATAGCATTTCATCAGGGAGCGAGTTAACAATGGAGAAAAGTATTTGGATTATTGCAAGTCTGAGGACAAGTATGTGGATATTTTCACCAAGCCACTAGGAAAAGAAAGCTTTGATCATCTACGACATTGTAGTTGTGATTAAGGTGGAGTAATGGAAATAGTAATCCAAACCACCGGCGATGCAACTGTAGTAGCAATTACTTCAATTAGACAAGACATAGCAGCTGCAGTATTGAAGATTTCAAAACTGTTAATAATGAACCTTATCTTCTCTACCTGCTTTCTCCAAAGCTTATCTTATCCAACTTTTATTATACTGCAAATTTGAGTTATGATATTGACAGTTGCCCATATGTAGCCTTGTTTAGTAATCCTCTATAATAGAGAAATTCACAAATGTTTGGATAATAAATTTCATTACAAATATAGGCGCGTGGGCAGCACAGATAGGATAGTGATGTGAGTTTTGTGACCACGCCAACATGCAAAGTAAAATACTGAAATTGAGTTTGATGATCTGATATGTTGGTAATAACGAGGGGACATATGTAAATATTCTTGGACCTAATCAATCCTTTTCCCTCAAAGCATGAATGATATTGCACCAAGCAATTGGAACTTGAACTAAACTAGTTTTAACTTCAAATAAAGACAAAAAGGATAAGGGTTTAGAGAATCTAAGCTACTTCCTACGAACAATGATAACAATGGGTGATGTTTGGATACTAGAATTCCTTAAACCAAGCCTTGCTTTGGCACGCAGAAACAACTATGCAAAACATGATGCAATCTTCAAAGGTAATGAAGAATTTTCATATTGCAAGAATTCATCCAAATACCGAATAGTGGCGCAATCCAAATGAATATCCTCAATCAAACTAGTGCTTAACTAGGTTCAAACTAACCATGCACTACAATTTACAATCAACAATACAATGGTATGAATGGGTCAAGTTGAATGAACTTGGACGTGTTGACTTGGAGTAACTTGATTGGATGAAGATGAATAGGCACCACCTCAGTAAGTATATCTTGCAATCTTTGCACTTACAATAATATCTCTTGATAGTTGATACACAACATCATCCAACATTTGATTAAATGTGATGGTTCATATTCCCAAATTGCTTCATCTCCACCAACATTCTTCTTCATCCTTGGGAGTTCTTCATTGTTCTTAGAATTCTTTCTCTTCTTGAAATTCATCTCCTTGGATATTTTCTTGGTAGCTTGAGCTTCTTCTAAAATTTTCTTGATATCTTGAGCTTCTTCACATTCTCCCTTCAAAGATTTCACTTCCTTGCTCAAAGATGAAGATTTGCACAAAAGTTTTCCCTTTTATCTCCTTGAAACTCAACTTATAAACCCAAAATTTCATCTTCATTTGAAAAGATTCCCTCATTTTTAATCCCAAATCACTTTGATCATGTGATTTTCCTCTATATCTCTTGGGTGGAATTTCATGATGGAGCTGGAAATGTTCTTGCCTTTAGTTCGGAAATCCTTATTTCAGGTGGAAATGCAAAGGCTTGAAGTTGGAATTCCTTAGTTTAGGTGGAAATTCATCATGAAGGCTGGTTGGATTTTGCAAATTTAGATGGAAATCACCCTTGTGACTTCAAAATTTTCATCTTGACCTTCAAAATTTTGTATTTTTTTTTCTCAAATTAGGATCAAATTTTTGTTCATCTTTCACCACTTTATATTTTAAACATGCCAATTTCTCCCTTGGGCAGATTTTAGACAAGGAGTTGGAAATTGCTTTTCAAAATGCACCAATTGCCTAGGGCAGATTTCCACTTCTAAGCTGGAAATGAGCCTTTACATGAGGTCAGAAATTTACAAGCAAGCTGGAAATGAGCAAACTATAGGTCAGATTTACAGCTAGGAGCTGGAAATGAGCAAAATTTTCTCTCCTCACTTGCACGCACTTGAACTTCTTACATTTTTTTACTAAGGACTTAGGATTTCAAATTATTCCTCACTTATACTTTAAATTTTGACTTCCACTTTAGCATTCTTCAAATTTCACACTCAAGACCTTGATCCCAACCTTGACAAGACTTAAACATCACTTTGCAATCTCAACCACATTTCACACTTCACTTTGCAAATTGGTCACAGTTCCTCCTGGACCTGACAAAACTTCTCAACTACTTAGGAGATTAAGAGACCCAAACTATTGCCAAGCTAGACCAAAACTAAGATCACCTACGCAACACTAAGCCACTAAGCCAAAAAAAAAAGTAGGGATCCCCATTTGTAATGGGGCGTGTGTGTTTACAACACAACACATAGAAGCAGCAAATAGTAGCTCTACTTTGCATGTAAGAGCAGCAACTCATGTCAAGCAATAGTAGGCCTATTTTCAGTCTATCTTCTTTGTAAGAGCAGCAATTATATCTTTTGAAAGTGCACTTTTATTTGTAAGAGCAAGAGTTCAATGTTATCTTATGTTGCATTGAGTATTGTCTATTTGTGTAATCTCTGAATCTACTTACCTGAGTTGAGCGTTCTATGTATCACTTAGACTGTTATTTCTATCGATTGGTTAATGGAAAGAGCTGAAGCTCTATATTAGTCAGTTTGAGTCAGTGTGTCAATTGGTTTTTATAGAAGTGAAAGTAAATTGAAAATTTTCAAGGAAAAATCTGCAATAAAACATCTCTGCAAATGCCCAATGAATGGCAAACTAAGTGAGAGGTTGCATTTAGTATGTAATGGCATGTGCCATATAGCGAGCGACCTAGTGGCATCCTTGGTGGAGGAGGCAGAAGTGGTGGTTTTGTGGGGAAACATTTCCCCAAGTCCCCAAGTCTCGAAAATGTCCCCCTATGATGAATGTGGCTGCTTTTTTTGTGGGGGGGGGGCACACGTCCCCATGGAACACTGGACTTTTTTCCTTCACGGATTGAATAAAATAAAACTCAATGAAACCATGTCAAGTGACTTACCTCAGGATTTTGCAAAAATTGTGTCATGTTGATAATGATCTCATTGAGAAAAATGGGCAGAGCTTGCAGGAAAAATATATGAAAACCCACCACAATAGAAACCTTTTAAAATGAGCCAACCATGAAGGAGAGAGCCAAAGGAGAAATAGAAAAGAGTAGATAGCAAATGAAATAACAGAAATAAAAACAGAGCTTTAATGAAAATGATATATATATATATATATATATATATATGCACTTAATTCTTTAATATCTTGGTTATATCGTTATCAAGGGTAGGATCAGCATATGTTTTATTTAACTTGTTATCTCCAATCAGTTTCATATTTTGAGTGAAGTGTTTATGTGTAGATTAGTAGGAGTATATGTGGTGATATATAGCTGCCTGGATAAAGTTGATTCCTGACAGAACATATTATTTTGAGGTACATTTTGGATTAATAATTTGCAGGTGTCTAGAGTGTCTTCCTCAGTTTGTGGAGAGTTGGAGTCAGAGGACAGACAAATAGTTGGGGAAAGAGATAAAAGATCATAACAAAGAGTAGAGCTTTCAAAACACAGAGAGGCTATGGAGTAAAGGCCTCATGGCTACTTACAAATTGAGAGGAAAGCCTTGAGCATGCAAGTTATTGTCAATTTGTCACAGTATTGAAAACATCCTATGCTGATGGAAACCAAAAGTTGGATGTTTAGGAAGAGCTAGGCAAGATGGAATCTTCATGAGAAATGTGTCACCACTATAAAAGATTGATGCAGTGTTGTGCGGAAATGTTCTATGCAAAAAGTGAGAATTTTGGGAAAATGGGGAGGTGCAGATGTGTGCTTAAGCTTTGGCTGTGATGTCAAATATGGAGTTATATCATAATGTGAAAAAAAAAGGATAACAAAGATGGAAGATGAAACAAGACAAAGACAAAGGCAGAAAGTAACGAAAAACAAACAAAAAGAACTGCAAAACTAGAGATAGAGTTCGAAGAGTAATGGTGCTTGTTGGAAGATTAAGAGATACAGAAGATGGTACAGGTAAAGAAATCTACAAAAAGGCACTAAACAGTTACAAGAAGTTGAAGAAGAATGGTGTGGATAAATATTCACCTTGTGGGCAGAGCCATTCTCAAAGAGGAAAGCCATCAAATCAAGGATTAGCCAAGGGTGTACTTGTTATAAGAAGGTAAGATTAAATCTATTAAATAGTTGGAAAAAGTATTAGTGGATAGAAGACCTTTAAGTGCGGTCTTGCAAGAGTTACAGAGAGCAGAGATAGATGAATAGGGTATGGATCAAGAGGATGTGTGGCATGGAGTTGTTGAGTTAAAAAGAGCAGAGATAGATGAATGGGGTATGGATAAACAGGATGTGTGGCATGGAGTTGTTGAGTTACGTTGCCCCAAAGAAGGGGAAGGAATTGGAGATTACAATGTAAAAAGAAGAGTTAGAAGACTGAAATAAGAAGGAATGCAGCCTATCAGAAAAAGAGGCCCAAAATAGAAAAGAAAGCAGCTTGTAAAAGAGGATTAAATTTGAAATATTATGTCATCTTGAATCAAATGGACACACCATCGAAATAGTCATATAAATTTTAACAAATATTTAGCTGATTGTTTAACAACGGGAGAACTTGTCATACCATGAGTGTCCTGAGGTAGAAAAATGATCTTAATCTGAAATTTTTTAACTTATTAAACTTAACAAAAATTTATTGTTGAAGCAGCAAACCTAATCTAATGATTTTAATCTATCTTACCCCAGGTTTCCAGGATGGGGGACGCGGGGACAGGGGGATGAGGAAATGGGTTTCCAGGACAGCAGTGGGAACAGCTATATAAAAATAGGGAAAATTTTAAATATATAGGGAAATTTTAAATATTCATATAAAAGCGGGATAAATCATGCCTATATAAATTATAGAACCTTAACATATAATGTTTGTGTTAAATAATTTAACTTTAGAGTTCACATGAGAGTGGAAATCAAACAAATTATAAAAACTGAAACATTAATTTTATGGGACAGCCAAGGGAAAAGTTTCCAAAAGTTTCCAAGTTTCTGGGATGTCCTGGAAACGGGGACGGATCATTTTCTGCTGGAAACACATTCCCGGGTAACACTGATTTTAATAAATATTGAACATTACAGATTATGGAAGACAGAATTGAAAATATAAGTAATTTTTTTAATCACTATAGTGACCTGTATGAGGCAGCGATGAATAGAATAAAAAAAGTATGTTAGCTTCTCTGTGACCAAAATCCATGATTAATGGCAGAAACTAATAAATTGCATCCAACCAAGACAATAGTAACCTGCATGTTAACATTAACCAATTAACAAAAATTACTGTAAGGGGTTTATCCAATCAGTCCAAACCTTATATGTTTGCAGCTGTTGAAAATTAAAATATTATGCCATCCTATATGTAAACACCAATGAAATAAGCATATAAATTTTAACGAAAGGAGAAAAGCCACATATAACTCGGCGTACCGGGAGTTTGCTAATGTAGAAAAATGTTCTTAATCTCACATATTTTCAACTCATTAAACTTCATAAATATTGATTGTTGAAGAAGCAGGTCTTATCCGAGAAATTTCACCTTTTATAACATAAGAAAAATTGACTATTACAGATTATGGAAAACTTAATTGAAAACTTGAGTACAACTATTAATCACCACAGTAACCTGTATCAGGCACCACAAATAGAAGAAAACAAGTGTGTAAGCTTCTCTGTGACCAAAAATCCATGAAACATGGAAGACGCTTTCCAAGTTTAAAAACTACCAAAGCTCAAGCACTATATGTGGTCCCATATCCACCGGAACCCCCAATATCTACAAATGAAAACAAAAAGCAAAACGGAAAAGATTACTCGAGATTCTAGAAACCATGGTGTGCTACTGCTTTGATGTAGTTTTGTAGCGAGAACTCAGCAGATCTTCAAACAAAGCAAATGGCGTAGCGATATCAATGTTATAGTTATTGTAAACCTCTGCCCATAGTGCGCAAATACGTTCCTTGTCCGCCAAAACGAGGCTCTCAACGATGTTAAGCACTGGTTTCTCAAACTCGGCGAATTTGCGAAGTTCTCCGAAACATAATTTGGTCATGATGGGAATCCAAGTTGTGAGAAAAGAAATTCCAGAATCCCTTGAAATTGTCATCTTTCCCTCTCCTGCGGCCTCCATAAAACAAATTATAGTGTAGAAGGCATCTTCACTACATTGTCGGTATGTGCCCCAACCTAGCTCCTTTACATGCTTGGTAAGCTCTGGATCTTCAACAAAGGCCTTGAATGCAGCTCCGAGTATCTCTCCTTGACAATGCTGGATAAATTTAATCAGAGATCTCATACCTGAGAAATTACGCGAACCAATGCAAGATTTGAACTCTCGCAAAAGCACAAGTCCGCATGCTTCCACAACCTCCCTAGATGATTTTCGCTCTAAGATGCCCGTTATATATTCCTTCGCCATTTCCCGGTTTCTGGTGACCTGATGGTGACCTTGAATCAGAGAGACAAATTGAGTGATCATCTTTTCCAAAAATATTATATGTTCGTCGTCCACTGTATGAAACCTTGCAGCAAAATCTGCTGAAGGTTGAATCAATCCCAGAGAGGAGAGCAGCTCTCGAATTTGGGTTTTCTGTTCCGCATTCCAACGAACTGATTCCAAGTATTGCATGCATTTGTCGATGCAGTCATCGACTAGCAGCTCAGAAGCAACGGAAAGGATAGCCAGGCATTCCTCGACATCAGAGAAATACACACACTCGCCATACATGAGTTGAATGCATTTTAAATAGTAGTCGAAGCTATGAGAAGTAATTACTGTTACTTCGGTCGGTTTATCCGATGACCGGTCGGCCAACTTGACCTGAAAAAACTCTGATCTTTCCAGAATCACGGAATGGAGATGAACAGGATTTTTTTCGTATTTTTCCTCATTTGGGCCGATCAGCCACAATTTTACATCTGAGGACGCTAGGGCCCCGAATCGAAGCTGAGCGTTTTCCATTGCATAAACAAATTGGTACAACGACAGTGACCCTAAATTATCGAAGTTGCGGGATCCCTTGTAGTAGTAGCGGTCTGTTTCATTTGATCGAAGTGAAAGGTATTTATAGTAACTCGCGTGTCAAGGAGATGAGGTGAAAGTGATTTATTCCAATTGGTGGAGTGACTAAGTTGATGTTCGCTTGCGACATCATTTTTGGAAGAGATTGAATTTAATTTGAGGATGCTTTCCTTTTATCGATTTGTGTATGTGTATTTCATTAATATTTTTTGGAAGTCTATAGGAGAGTGGAAAGCGGCGACTGGATTTGCTCATCGGCTCTGTGGCAAATATGGGATGAAGCATATCAGGTAATCTATATGCACGTTGTCACTTTGTCAAGCATGTTAAAATTTATGAATTTAGAAGACACTCAAAAAGGGTTTTCAGAGGAGGGGTTTTTGGTGTTGGGTTTTGTTTAGGGTTTGAAATTTTAACATTTCAAGTTCTTTAATTCAAGGGCTTCAAATCCTAACATTTCATTCTGGGTTACTATTTCATAAACAGGATGTTATTGTATGTTGTTATGTTTGCCTTTTTTTTTCCCATTTTGAGGTTTCCATTCTTGGATGTCGTATTTTCTTTCTGGTTATTTTGTTACGCCATGTTTTCCCACCCAACAAAAAAAATTGCTTCTTGAAATCTGAAAATGGTTAAGGTTTTGATGTTTTGTAGTATTACAATGTCACTCCTACATTATCATAGATATTTCTCAAAATTTGTCCTTTGTCACACAACTTTAACATTGTTAGAAGTTGTGTAATGAACGATGGAGTTCGAGAAATGTCTATGATAATGTAGAGGTGACATTGTAATAGTACAAGACATCTAAACCCTAACAATTTTTAGATTTTGGGTAGCACTTTTTTTTTCTTGTTTAACATTGCTAAAAGTATTATAAGTAACATTTGCAACCTTCAATGTAGTTCATTTTGAAGATGGAATGCATCAAAGGGCAAAAATACTTGTGTAGTAGATTTGTTGGTAAAAGAATTGTAAAATTTTAAAAGCAGAAGATTCTTGTTTTCTATAATTCATTTAATGATAAGGGTTGTTGACATTTAATCCCTTAAATGGTTATGAATGTCATGGATATTGAAGTTTTGATGTTAATGAGGAATGTACATCTACTAAATGTTCATGATTTATTCTCATCAAGACCATTTAGAGGAGGAAATTCATTTGAAAAGATTTAATCCTAATAATGTTCAATAAGATCAGAATACTTAACATAATGAATTAGGGCCTAAGATATCTCTCTCAAGATTGATTGATACTCTTCCGTCTATCTTTGGTTGTAATGTTAATTGTTTGGTTTCTCTTGGTGGTCCATTTTGTTAAGCTTACTCAAGCATCCTATAATTTTATGTAGATGTATCACTCGTATGTTAATATTCTAGTTTGTTCTTCCTTCTCTCTTTTATCATAATCTCAATTATGTGTTTGTAATAATTGGTGGGAATTCTCTATAGATGCATCCCTCCAATGCTTTTGATTCTCATGGATTTTGAATTTTCAATTTAAAGGGGAAAGTAGATCTCTTGTCTCTTCATTATTTAATCCCATGATGTCCATTTAGAGGATACACTTCATTTCAAAATAGTTACTCCCAATGATTTTCAAGATTAATTGGTGCTCTTCATTCTCTCTTTTTTCGTAACATGAATTTAGTGGTTGTACTCATTGTTGGTCCATTTTCCTTAGCTTATTGTAGCATTATGTAATTTTCTGTAGATATATCAATTGTCTATTAATATTCTATTTTTCTCTTCCTTATTTCTTATGTTGTAATCTAAATTCTATGGTTCTAATCATTGTTGTTAATTCTCTATAGATATAGCATTGGTATGTTAATATTTGTGTTCCATAGTTTATGTTTGATTTTTTAATGCATTGATGGTTGTAATATTTGTCGGTCTATTTTCTAGTACTTTTTGAAGCATTTTGTAGTTGTTTCATTCTTGGTATGTACTCTAGTTTTGTAGGTGCTAGTTCTTTCTTGGAAGGATTGTGTTTTGTTGTTGGTATGTTTTGTAATGTATTTTAACCTTGTGGAGGGTAATTGCAAGTATTAATATGGATGCTCTAGTGTCAAAAATAGTAATTTCTACTTCTTTGGTCATGATTGTCTAGCAAGAGTTGTTGCATTTACCATATTGGTTGCTTTTGTGGATCAATGGAATTGAAGCCGAGAAACTACTGGGTTAGAATTCCTATTGGGAAAGGGGAAACTGTCATTGATTTTTTGTTGCCTTAAGATTTTTTTGTATTAACATAGTTTATAAACT
Source organism: Chamaecyparis obtusa (assembly GCA_027943335.1). Taxonomy (NCBI): domain Eukaryota; kingdom Viridiplantae; phylum Streptophyta; class Pinopsida; order Cupressales; family Cupressaceae; genus Chamaecyparis; species Chamaecyparis obtusa. Next base: position 568,094 of record BSBK01008686.1, read on the forward strand.
AGTTACATCAAAGTCTCCAATAGTATTCGGTTTACATCAGACCATAACATATAAGATTACATCAAACCTTTACATATTTGCCATATCGATTATTTTGATAGTGCATTACAAAACATTACTGATGCTTGTTAATACAAAAAAGAAAAAGGTGTATCCCTTTATACGACTACAACATTGTTGTCGGATCATCTATAAGACAAGAAAAAATTATATCAAAAAAGAAGTATTTCCTTTGCTAACTTTGTGTATTAGGCCTTGGCAGCCTTCTATCTTCAAGATGTATATTCTTAATGAACTGATTAAAACTGTTGAGCTCCCTCTGTCAGAGCATATCTTTGTGCATGGAGAAGTATTGACATGATATAATGTCCCCTTTGTGAATCAACAGTTGGCCCTCTCTCATGATATTCATAAATCTATCGTTGGAGATCTCTAGAGCAGTAGCAACCTGTGACATAATATGAAAATGTGTAAATTTACAACCAAACTCAGTAAGTTGTCTCCTCTTCTGAAAGATCTCTCTATTCCATTCTTTCCACAAAAACCAAAGAATCTCACAAGTAAGAACAGATCAAAAGGTATTCATTTTCAAATCAAAAGAGTCAACATAGCCAGCTAGAATATCAGACCAAGACAGACCAGGTTTGCAATTCCAATTAATAGGAGACCCAAAGAAAATAGACCAAATACTCTAGGCAAAGGTACAATTAAAGAACAAATGCTCAAAAGATTCAGGAATAGAGCAAAAATCACACCAAATAGGCTCTCCTAGATTATGAGGCAAAGTGTTACCAAAAGAAAGATTTTTTAAGAGCAGGAGCCATCTAAAACAGGATTTCTTAGGTTCACACGGGGAGTGCCAGAAAAAGTTTAAAAAGATTTTCCATTTAGGGACCAGGTTATCCAGCCCCCAAGAAAGGTTCACCCTCTCAAAAATATCAACCTTATCTTTCAGCATATTATAAATCTGCTTTGTAGAAATATTGTGAAACTCACTACCATCCTTCCATTTAACCCATTGCATGAATTGTTGAGTGTTCATACTTCTACTAGGAAAGAAAGGGCCCACAACCTTACATAAAATAGAGTATGTCTTTTTCTATGAGGTAGGGATGTGGTATTTAGTGGATAGCTCCTCCCAATCTCCTAGCCAATTGTCAATCATAGCATCCTCCATAAGAGAAATACCATATTTCATCCAATTGTTTGCAGAGCAGCTTTGAGTTAATGCCAAGGGCTTGTTATTGGCCTTCACCCCCCACCAAACTGATCTGTCCAACACAGAGTATGTAGAGGGACTACCACTGGCTCCCCTGAATAGGAGAAGGTCCCTCACCTGAACCCATGCCTTCCATATTGACTAGAACACCTTGGAACCAAAAATTGATAGGTTCATGTTCCCCATTAATTTGTCCCAGAGAGGTACATCTTTCCATCCTTTACCTTTCTTGATATCTGATCTATTGATATTGTTTATGACCAATACCTTCCAAGGTTCATCACCTGTCATTGCTTGTGTAACCCACTTGGAGGCCAGTGTCATTCCTTGATCTCTTAAGTCTTTTCTGCCCAAGCCCCCTTTATTTTTGGGCATATAGCACCACTGCCATTTGACATAGTGTCTTTTCTTGTTACCTAGACCATCTGACCATAAAAAGTCTCTCATAATTTTCTCAAGCTACCCAGTCTAATAATTGGAGAATAGCCATGCCGAGGAAAAATATATGTGATGGGCTGACAAAACTTTCTGCATAATCTGCACTCTACCAGCTAAAGATAACATATGTGTTTTCCATTTGATGTATTTCTTTTCAATCTTGGAGTACAACCAATTCCACATGTCTTTGAGAGATGGATCAATAGAGAAGGGGATGCCCAAATATCTTAAATATCATTACGTCCTAACCACCTCCATCCTTTCCTTTCTAACCATTCTAGGGGAGAAGGAGACCACCCAATGACTGAAGATTTGTGAGGAGCCACTTTGGCTCTCGAGACATCACAAAAGAACTAAAGACTAGTAAGCATGTTATCAAAGTTATCTTCTTCCATGATAATAAATAATGTCGTGTCATCTGCAAACTAAGCATTAAGCAATGGTTCCTCATTTGGGAGAGTAATACCTTTTACAGGGGGGCCTAGCTGGGGAGCTCTAAGAATATAGAATAAAGCATTAGAAATAATTACAAACAAGGCTGGAGCAATTGGACACCCTTGCCTGATGGACCTTTGGAGACTGATAATTTTAGAGAGATCACCATTCACATCTATAACTGTAGAGGAGTCTTTGAGTAGGATATTAATCCATTTACAAAAATATGGAGGGAAGCCAAATGCTCTCAGCATTGCTATAACAAAAGGCCACTCAATCCTGTCATATGCTTTCTCAAAGTCCAGTAAAACCATAACTACATTCTGATCTTCGTTCCTAGCCTAATGCATGGCTTCCCAGCTAGTAATCGGGTTTTCAAGGATGAATCTCCCTTTGATGAATCCTATTTGTGTTGGAGATATAAATTCATTCAGTAGGCTCCCAATTCTCCTAGCAAGAACCTTAGCTATCACTTTATATGACAAGTTTAGAAGTGTAATGGGTCTCCAATTTTTAACTAGGGTCTTGTCACCATCCTTGGAAAGTAGTTTAATAACACCCCTATTGATGTCAGCACCAAGAGATCCTTGCCTGAAGGCTTCCTCATATAACTCTAGTAATTCCTGCCCAATCCATTCCAATTTGTGCTTATAAAACTCAGCAGGGAGGTCGTCTGGCCCGGGGGCTTTATCATTGGCCAGAGATTTGATTGCATATTCTATTTCCTCTAGGGATACCAACAGATTGAGTCTAATGGCCTCCAATTCTTGGATCTTTTTGGGGATCAGCTTAAGATAGTCCTCCATTTTCCTGATATTATGTTCACTAAATTCTGAAGAAAATAGATTTTTATAGAAGCTAAAAAAGGCTTCTTTAATGCTGCTTGGATCCGTAGAAACTTCCCCATTGATCTGAATACCTTCAATACGTTCTCTCTTTTGTTTGTTTCTAATGATATTGAAGAAATATTTATAACCTTTATCACCACCTTTCATCCAATTCATCCTGGCTCTTGTCTTCTGGCCATTAATCTTATATTGTTCATTGTTCCTTAATGTTCTCCTCCAATTGGGGGTAAGATCCCTTATTTTGCAATTCTTTTTGAATAGAGTTAAGGGTACATTGAAGGGCATGCTCTTCCTGGCTTCTGATAATAGCCTTTTGTTTCCCCACAATCTGATACATTTTCCTCCAAGAATCCACTAAGTGACTCCACATATCCACATGGTTCAACCCCTGGTTACATAGTTTACATAGGCTAGTAACTATTCTCATAGTATCATCAGTGTCTATATCATTTAGAAGCCAGGTGTTTAGTTAAAGATAGTTTTCTTCTTAATAGGATTGGCCTCAACTTCACAATCCAAGGAGATTAGCACGTAAATTGGGTGGTGATCTGACATAGATGTGGGGGAGACACTCACAGGGGCCCGTATCATTCTATTTCTCAAAGGAGAAAATAGATTCTTTTGCATACATCTTGTCAAGCCTACAATAGACTCTTCGTTGTCTTGCCTGGTTGTTGCACCATGTGAACCATATATCTAAGAAGGAGTTCTTTTTAAGCCTGAGAGGATCTTCAATCCTGAATTTCCTCTTAAAATTGGACCAAAAAAATAGTTCATTCCCTTTCCAACCATGAGCATTGACTCCACACTTATCCTATCTACTTTCTACCATGTTGAAGTCTCCAACAAAGATCTAGTGTGCTTTAGGAAGGCCATTAATTAGCCATTCCCATAAGGTGGCACATTCTCTATAGTCATTAGGGGCATAGATGTTGCACACTCTAATTAGAACATCCTTGTGATTAAATGTAACCAATAAAGTTTTGTGACAGGGAGAGGACCCATTTGAGTTGATTTTGTCAGCCCATTGAGGTCCTACCCAAATGGTAGTGCCTCCTTTACCTCTAGGGTGATTAGAGTGAAAACCAATAGCTCTGTCCCAGATGAATTTCATAATGGTAAATACTTGAAATCCAACTACCCTAATCTCTTGTAGACATACAATATCCTTTGCTTTGAGATTATTACACCATTTTATGGCCACATATTTTCTATCAAACATCTCTAGCCCTCTCACCTTCCAACTATGTATGTGCATCATTGAGGTAGCATTTTACGATTGGTATGGAGCCTATTGAAACAATCTAGCATATTCTTCCCAGAATTCCTGCTGTCAGTAGACAGGGATTGTCTTTCAACCATTTTCATTTTCTTTTTCTTGACCTTGGTGAATGGTTCCTCAACCAAGGGTGTTGTTGTTCCATTATTAGTCTTGTGACCACTATTTTTTTTAAAGACTCCTGAGATTCCCTTCTCTCTATTCAAGGGCCATTAGAGTTCCTCCTAATACTCATAGCTTTATCATTAATAGAACTTAAAGCAAGTTGTTGGGCATTCGGTTTGGGAGGGGGCAGGAATTTTTCATCACTTTTACCACTAGTTTTCTCAAGATTGGTACCTGGTTGACAATCGGCTAGGGATTCATGAGCACCCTTGTTTATGGCCACTATATCTCTTCCTTCAAATAGAGGATTATTCATACAGACAAAGACATCATTATCCAGTTTATCATGACTGGTATTATTCTTTGTATTCACATTCGGCTCTGGACCTGATATTTTACCATTATTTGTAACTGCCTCTTCAACTCTAGAATTATTAGCATCTTTCTCTCTATTAGGGTCATTACTCTCTGGACTAATGTTTTTACCATTAGTTTTCAATTTACTAGCAAAAATGGGGTTCTGAGAATCCCGTAGGGCCGGGCACTCTCTTTTCGAATGGTCATTTTTCTTACAATGAACACATGAACTTAAATCTCCTAATAGTGAAATTTCCTAGGAGAATTTTCCGTCCTCTAAGTCCATCGAAATGATATCTAGGAATTCAATTTCCAGTTCAAGGGCCATCAAAATTCTCATGTTCAAGTGAGGTAATGTATATCTTGCCTCCTTAATTTGTAGAACAAAACTGAGGAGGTGAACAATATGAGAAATAAATGACCAGAATTTAGGTTGGAGATTTTTAATCTCAACCCAATGGGGAACAAAGCGGGCCACAACCTGCTCCACTTCCCCTTTGGCTGACCACTATAGGGCTTTAAAGATGGAGTGACCCAAATTCTAGTGCCTCTTCTTGAGCACTCTTTCTTGCATAGCATGTATTTTTAAAAAAACTATAAAAGACCCTTTTGAATCATCTTGCAAAAACTGACTTGAATTCCTAATTTCTTCCCCCAAACATGAGCAATCTAGTCATCAAAAAACTTTCTTGTAGGAAAAGGATCCTTTTCTAAGCAAACAAAGAAAATTGCAATTTCTTTAAGCCGTAACTATTCCTTTCTAATGGCTTTTTCCATATCCTCATTAGGGGAAAGTGAGAGAGGTCGAAGTTCATGGGGAGCGGGCTTACCAGTTCTACACTCTCTACCTTTGGCCACATTACTCCCAGTGGCACCCCCATCTAGTCTATCTCCATCAGTTGTGGGCCATCGAAGGGACTCTTTGCTAGCATGGAAGACTCCATTAAATGTGATCGACAAAGGGCATTCAGGTCATGATTTCTCTGCAAGTACATCCTTGTATGACAATTTATCCTCCACCTTTTCATTATAAATCTCTAGGGATTTCCCCTGGCACATTTGGGTATTATTATCCTGACACCCTCCATCAATAACTCCATTAATATCCATGTTTAAAACTTTTCCATCAATCATTTGTGCTACTCCAAACTCACACATGGGCAAACCAGGCTGGGAGCTGAGAGGACTCAGCTTTGATGGCATATATATCTAACCCTAACCACACCACAGAAAAATAATGAAGGCAAGGAAAGGAAAAATGAAGGAGACCTAACCACACAAAGAAAAATCTCAAGGAAAACGACCATGAAAAATAATGAAAGCACACAGGAAAACCAAAGGGAGCCATGGGGTCTGCATAGAGTACAATAGCAAAAGCATGCAACACCTCAGCCTCAAGAGTCGTATAGTTTCAGAGCCCCAATACAAGATCTCTAATTTTTTTGTTTTCCAAAAATTCAGAAACCTAGGATTCACCTCAAGATTTTGTCAAAAAATTGGTTTAAAAATATAAATTTGCACGAAAATTTTCCTTTTTACCTCCTTGAAACTCAACTTATAAACCAAAAATTTCATCTTCATTTGAAAAGGTTCGCTCATTTTTAATCCCAAATCAATTTGATCATGTGACTTTCCTCTATATCTCTTGGGTGGAATTTCATGATGGAGCTGGAAATATTCTACTTCTTACCTTTAGTTTGGAAATCCTTTTTTCAGGTGGAAATGCAAAGGATTGAATTTGGACTTCCTTAGTTTAGGTGGAAATTCATCATGAAGGTTGGGTGGATTTTGCAAATTTAGGTGGAAATCACCCTTGTGACTTCAAAAAAATTATCTTGACCTTCAAAATTTTGTATTTTCTTTTATCAAATTAGGATCAAATCTTTATTCAACCTTGAATTTTCATTCATCTTTCACAACTTAATGTTCAAAACATGCCAATTTCTCCCTTTGGTAGATTTTAGACAAGGAGCTGGAAATTGCTTTTCAAAATGCACCAATTGCCTAGGGAATATTTCCACCTATAAGCAGGAAAAGAGCCTTTACACAAGGTTAGAAATTCACAAGCACGCTGGAAATGAGCAAACTATAGGTCAAATTTACAACTAGGAGTTGGAATTGAGAAAAAATTTCTCTCCTCACTTGCACACACTTGAACTTCTTACATTTTTTGGCTAAGGACTTAAGAATTTTAAATTATTCCTCACTTATACTTTAAATTTTGAC